>CM034537.1:4469627-4805958 GCA_020002185.1 Paraescarpia echinospica | reverse complement strand
GGGAGACGGGTAAAAGTAAAAGGGAGTGAGACGGTTGGTGGAGAGAACAGTGAGATGGGTGGATTGTGTAGAGAGGTCTGGAGGGAGTGAGAGAGGAGAATGAGGGTAAAAGTAAAAGGGAGTGAGACGGTTGGTGGAGAGAACAGTGAGATGGGTGGATTGTGTAGAGAGGTCTGGAGGGAGTGAGAGAGGAGAATGTGGGTGAAAGTAGACGGGAGTGAGACGGTTGGTGGAGAGAACCGTAAAAGAACAGTGGGGGAAAGAAAACATAAATTGAGGACCAGTATTGAGGCTTGCAGGATTTTCAGGGAAACGAAGAGGAACACCTGTTGTCATGACACAATGAACATGGCAAACTTTTGTGGGCGAAACACAAAAGAGTCTGGAGTGGTTTGGATGTCAGGTACGTAATTTATTACAGGAACACCAAATTTATGAACTACAAAATCCCTATTGTAACCTTTACCAGTTTGCAAATTGTTAAATTCTTGCAACATTTCTCACAATTCTGAAACAAAACAGTGTACAATATTTCACCAGCAAGTTTTGGTGTGGTCAATATCACTGAAAACACAAACATGTTTTAGAAATGATATGCACAAAGCAGTTTTTTATGCCATTCAAATATTAACACAAAGTTGCTCATTACTGCCATGTTTTGCATATTACAACTACATACATGTTACACCCCCTGTGTACATGTGTGTATACTGTTTATGTAATAAAAAATTATATTTTTGTATCAATGATTTTAAACAATTTTTATGTAGTGTTAATTTTACAGAACTTTGTCGACAAGGTTTGCCAATGATTGTATCATTGGTTTCATCCTACTCTGATTATTTATGTAACCAGAACTAACATTTTCAAACAAGTAACAAAACCACAACTTTAATAAGTACAGAAAAACACTTAAATGCTGCTATTGGGGCAAACACAGAATCAGCTTTAATTTGTGTACCTTTATCATGGGAAACTTCCAAATTATTCTTATATTCATCAGAAAACAGATTATTCATACAGGTAGTTTAATTTAACATAACACTCCTTGGACACTGGCTTTAAATGATGTTTTCATGCATATGTAAACACAGGCAGATATTAATTATGTGGATTTTATCATGCAGCAAATGCAGCAAACAGCCATAACTATACTTCAGGGACATTAATGCTTGAAACACAAGTACTGCAGGAATACAGGTAGTGTGGGGAAACACAAGTACTGCAGGAGTACAGGTAGTGTGGGGAAACACAAGTACTGCAGGAGTACAGGTAGTGTGGGGAAACACAAGTACTGCAGGAGTACAGGTAGTGTGGGGAAACACAAGTACTGCAGGAATACAGTTAGTGTGGGGAAACACAAGTACTGCAGGAATACAGGTAGTGTGGGGAAACACAAGTACTGCAGGAGTACAGGTAGTGTGGGGAAACACAAGTACTGCAGGAATACAGGTAGTGTGGGGAAACACAAGGAGTACAGGTAGTGTGGGGAAACACAAGTACTGCAGGAGTACAGGTAGTGTGGGGAAACACAAGTACTGCAGGAATACAGTTAGTGTGGGGAAACACAAGTACTGCAGGAATACAGGTAGTGTGGGGAAACACAAGTACTGCAGGAGTACAGGTAGTGTGGGGAAACACAAGTACTGCAGGAATACAGGTAATGTGGGGAAACACAAGTACTGCAGGAATACAGGTAGTGTGGGGAAACACAAGTACTGCAGGAGTACAGGTAGTGTGGGGAAACACAAATACTGCAGGAGTACAGGTAGTGTGGGGAAACACAAGTACTGCAGGAATACAGGTAGTGTGGGGAAACACAAGTACTGCAGGAATACAGGTAGTGTGGGGAAACACAAGTACTGCAGGAATACAGGTAGTGTGGGGAAACACAAATACTGCAGGAGTACAGGTAGTGTGGGGAAACACAAGTACTGCAGGAATACAGGTAGTGTGGGGAAACACAAATACTGCAGGAGTACAGGTAGTGTGGGGAAACACAAGTACTGCAGGAATACAGGTAGTGTGGGGAAACACAAGTACTGCAGGAGTACAGGTAGTGTGGGGAAACACAAGTACTGCAGGAATACAGGTAGTGTGGGGAAACACAAGTACTGCAGGAGTACAGGTAGGTAGTGTGGGGAAACACAAGTACTGCAGGAATACAGGTAGTGTGGGGAAACACAAGTACTGCAGGAGTACAGGTAGTGTGGGGAAACACAAGTACTGCAGGAATACAGTTAGTGTGGGGAAACACAAGTACTGCAGGAATACAGGTAGTGTGGGGAAACACAAGTACTGCAGGAGTACAGGTAGTGTGGGGAAACACAAGTACTGCAGGAATACAGGTAGTGTGGGGAAACACAAGTACTGCAGGAATACAGGTAGTGTGGGGAAACACAAGTACTGCAGGAGTACAGGTAGTGTGGGGAAACACAAGTACTGCAGGAATACAGGTAGTGTGGGGAAACACAAGTACTGCAGGAATACAGGTAGTGTGGGGAAATACAAGTACTGCAGGAGTACAGGTAGTGTGGGGAAACACAAGTACTGCAGGAATACAGGTAGTGTGGGGAAACACAAGTACTGCAGGAATACAGGTAGTGTGGGGAAATACAAGTACTGCAGGAATACAGGTAGTGTGGGGAAACTTGAATGCTAAGCTTGTTTAAACACATCTTTTCACCAAGAACTGTGCAACCTGTAGAAACCATTAAAACACAAAACATTAAATATATGATACCAGTAAATCTTTGACTGGCATATCCACAGCTTCTCTGATTACCTGACATGTGGAGAAACAAAATAGCATACCAACAATATATTTGACAGACCTCATTTTCATTTGTAACAATATAAATAATGTTGTTGTTTAGTATGATGCATCATGCATAATATAATGCTCTTAGCATTGCATAATAAACATAATTACATGAAGAAATGTATTTCATGGGTGTTTATTACTATTACTATTATGTATTCATGTGATAACTTATATGTGTCTTGTGATTAGGATGTGGAGCCAGTGACTTATCTGTGTAAGTATGACAGAACTTTTCCGCCTGCTTATTGGGTATTTCATAGTACACTGTTATGTTTATGTGTTTGATGTATTGTATTGACTGGACACAGTGCTGTGTATACAAGACTGGACACAGTGCTTTGTATACAAGACTGGACACAGTGCTATGTATACAAGACAGGACACAGTGCTATGTATACAAGACTGGACACAATGCTATGTATACAAGACTGAACACAGTGCTATGTATACAAGACTGGACACAGTGCTATGTATACAAGACTGGACACAGTGCTGTGTATACAAGACAGGACACAGTGCTATGTGTACAAGACTGGACACAGTGCTATGTGTACAAGACTGGACACAGTGCTGTGTATACAAGACTGGACACAGTGCTATGTGTACAAGACTGGACACAGTGCTGTGTATACAAGACTGGACACAGTGCTATGTGTACAAGACTGGACACAGTGCTATGTGTACAAGACTGGACACAGTGCTGTGTACATACAAGACTGGACACAGTACTATGTGTACAAGACTGGACACAGTGCTGTGTATACAAGACTGGACACAGTGATGTGTATACAAGACTGGACACAGTGCTGTGTATACAAGACTGGACACAGTGCTGTGTACACAAGACTGGACACAGTGCTATGTGTACAAGACAGGACACAGTGTTATGTACACATGACAGGACACAGTGCTATGTGTACAAGACAGGACACAGTGTTATGTATACACGACAGGACACAGTGCTCTGTATACAAGACAGGACACAGTGCTATGTATACAAGACTGGACACAGTGCTGTGTATACAAGACTGGACACAGTGCTGTGTATACAAGACTGGACACAGTGTTTTGTATACAAGACTGGACACAGTGCTATGTATACAAGACTGGACACAGTGCTGTGTATACAAGACTGGACACAGTGCTGTGTATACAAGACTGGACACAGTGCTGTGTATACAAGACAGGACACAGTGCTGTGTATACAAGACTGGACACAGTGTTGTGTATACAAGACTGGACACAGTGCTGTGTATACAAGACTGGGCACAGTACTGTGTATACAAGACTGGGCACAGTACTGTGTATACAAGACTGGACACAGTGCTGTGTATTCAAGACTGGACACAGTGCTGTGTATACAAGACTGGACACAGTGCTGTGTATACAAGACTGGACACAGTGCTATGTATAGAAGACTGGACACAGTGCTGTGTATACAAGACTGGACACAGTGTTGTGTATACAAGACTGGACACAGTGTTGTGTATACAAGACTGGGCACAGTGCTGTGTATACAAGACTGGACACAGTGCTGTGTATACGAGACTGGACACAGTGCTGTGTATACAAGACTGGACACAGTGCTGTGTATACAAGACAGGACACAGTGCTGTGTATACAAGACAGGACACAGTGTTGTGTATACAAGACAGGACACAGTACTGTGTATACAAGACTGGACACAGTGCTATGTATACAAGACTGGACACAGTGCTGTGTATACAAGACTGGACACAGTGCTGTGTATACAAGACATTTAGCACACAAAAAGAATGTTGTCACTTACATCACACAGTGGCTCATCGCTGTAGCAGCACTGGCAGCACTCATTGTCCATGCAGCACTGGCACATTATTATGTCAGCACAATCCATTCTCTGCAAACACATCAATCAAACAATATTTATTTCCAACAAACCATGCAAATTCCAAAAAAATAATAATACAAAATGATGTGTGTCAGGAATGAACCAGTACAACACATCACAACTTTATTCTGATCCACAATTACATTGGTTTTTGAACAGACATTACAATAACATCAGAGACGGGGGAAGAGGTCGGACGACAACATCCGGGGGTGGACTGGCTTCATCTTCGGCACCTTCCAGAGGGAAGGTGCATAAGAAAATCGAAAGAGATGGCGGTAGCTGTCAGGAAGTCAACAGTGGTGCACCAATGACCGCTTGGTTGCGACAGTGAGAGATATTAACATCAATACTATACATTTAAAATTGTACTGACCCTGCGAGTGGGGCAGATCGAGTCGCAGCAGGCCTCAATGTCCGGTGAGGCGCAGCAGTTGCAGTACATCATGCAGCACTCGCCGCAGTTACAGCAGTCTAGACCCTCGCCTTCCCCGCAGCACAGACAGCAGGTCTCACTGAACACCCCACGATCCTGGCACATATATATAGGTATGTGTTATATTAATATACTGCATATGGTAAATGAATACAAAATAAAGTATTAAAATAACATAAATTTGTGTACATATAGTGAGTCAATAACTAAAATTAAATGAGTCAATAATTAAAATTATGAAATATGTTTGTGGTTATCTGGTAGATTTAGTGCCAGGATACGATCAAACCCTCTTTAATTTAACACAACACTAGGTTAAACATCCTAGCCCCCGGGTAAAAACCCTGTTAGAAATAACACAAAACACTGATGTAGAAAAAGATAAATTTAAATGGCCAAAAAATTGCAACCATTTCAGCGAAAGGAATAATTGGTATATTGCAAACCAATCCCAAAATGACCTAGAGGGGTTCTGATGTAAGGGTTTTGGTTTAAAGCATGTTTGTCCTAGAAGGGTTGTGGCATAGACCTAACTGCAGAGTGCAACACCTGATACTCTAGACACAAGTCACTTGTGCCTGATTTGTCGTGGTGGATATTTGTATAGAATAGTCTTCGTGCATTAATTGCAGCATGGCTAAATGCTTCCCAGAGAAGTCGAGAGGGTGTTCAACTGAACAGGTCTGCCAGGGAGTAACGTGCTTCAAGCAGTCCTAAGGACTGGATACTGCGTTATATAAGAATGTACCTTTTTTTACTTTTAATAGTAATTTGAGGGATGTACATCAAGAGAAAGTGTAAACGTACCATGAGACACTGCCTGAGGATGAGAAGAAGTCCGACTATGACGATGTAGCATCCAATCGCAATCGAGATAATGGCTGCAGTTGGCAGTGTCTGAGTCGGTGCAATTGACACCTGCAAGAGTGAACGCAGTACCAAAGTATGTGTTTTATTGTGTAAGGGATATTCTGAGATTTCAACCATTGATATATCTGAATGTTATTGGTAGAAACTCTCTACGAAATATAACTGCAGACATGAAACTGGTTGCTCCGTTTTAGAATAAAATACATAAATATTATTTGAAAAGTATACTCACTGTACATGGCTAATATATTTGGAGATTGGGCCAGAAACGAGCTGCCAGTTTTATATGGTTGTAGTGTGGACACCAAAATCTAGAAGTAGAACACTTAATTTTAACAAGATTGTCACCCACAGAATTAACTCTAGATGGCAGGTGGACAAGGAAGCCTTTTGGATTATTGAGAGTTTAACCCTTTTTATCTATGTGTATCCCGCCCTTCTGAGGAATGTGACAATTTTATTTTTAAACATACAGTGTATTCACACTACTAGCCCCATCACAATCAGCAGATAATCTGTTCCAATCATTTATAGTCCTTTGTGAAAATTAGAACTTTCTTATATCTAATATACACTGCTCCTTTGCTAATGTAACGTCATGTCCTCTAGTCCTTCTATCTTTCTTAACTGAGAAAAAAATATTTCTATAAATATTTTCATAACCATTCAGTATTTTAAACACTTCTGTCTGATCTCCTCTCAATCTCCTGGTCTCTAGTGTTGTCAAACCACATTATTTTAGGCATATTTCGTAATTAAGATCTGCGAGTTTTGGTATCATTTTAGTCGCTCTCATCTGTACTCTCTCTAGCATATCCATGTCCTTCCTGCGATATGGCCTCCATGCTTGTATACAACATTCTAAATGAGGCCTAACTATTGTTTTGTACAGTGTATTACTAGTTCTTTTTCCTTATAAGCTATATATTGCCTAATTAATCCAAGGATTTGATTTCCCTTTCAAGCTGCAATTCCACACTGCTCTGAAACCTTCATATCAGCACTAATTGTTAACCTTAAGGTAGCTGCACCGGTTATTGTGTCAGTTGATTTCTTTATTTTTTTCTTTATAGAACATTAGTGTGTCAGTATATGAACATGTGTATTATTAAAAAAACCAAGGTACTAGTGCCATATGTTACCAATCCGTCCTTTAAAAACTAGTATTTTTAGTGTGTCTGTGGAAAGTCCCTTTTCAGATTCTTGGAAACTGATGATGTTTCCATAGTGACAATCACGTGTGCGTCACCCCAGTTCAAACATAAATAGTCTGGTTATTCTCATGCCACTATGCTGTTGTATTATAATTACCTAAATGCATCACGCTGTCAAATCACCAAATACTGGCGGTAGTTTTGTTTATTCTCCGATAATGCCCGACCTAAGCCACCATTTGCAATGACACGTTACTGACCCCAGCAGGTGTCAATCAATCTTGTCTACCACAACAAGTTCAACACATGGCCCTTCGTAACACAATATCATGAAACAACTTGGCGGAAAAACCTTGGGGGGAAATCTCAGTAATAGAAGTGTCTGTCAAAATGTGTTGACATAAGCCACATGCCAATAAGTCACATTTCTAAGCAAAAAAACAAGCATCTGGTGACACTTTTGTTATCAGCAACAACCAGGAAGTATTAATGTAATTTTTTATTAAAACTACAATACTTACAAAGCCATAACTTGGCATATGAACTCGACTTGTATTTACCCAAAATTGCACAGGATGGTTTTATGTTTCGTGAAGGGGACGTGCCAAAAATGCAGTACGGATTTTTGTTGTCTTTCAACATTGTAGCAAAATGTTTATGAAGCTGTATCAAACTTAATATGCATTTGTTTAAAAAAAACTGTAGGAATGTCAATAACATGTTTGTACTTACAACCATATACATTTTTCTTTTGAGGAGTTTCTCAAAATGAAATAAAATGCCATGTTAAGGTGATTTTTGACATATTATTTAATTGTCTTTACACATTTAAATATATTTAAACAACATAAAAAATATATTCTTTTTGGTCTGGAGTATTGTTTAGTATCTGAAGCAAACTCTGAGAAAAAAAATGTTCAGACCATTTGATCAACCTGTCAAGATCATCTTGTAAATGCTGTCTACCTCCATCGTGTTTAATCGTTCTAAACACTTTTTTATTTCAACACCTTACTTGTTATATCATCGTCCAAATCGTTGATATATATTAAGAATAATATAGGTCCCAGGACTGATCCCTGTGGTACCCCACTCAAAACTGATTTCCATTTTGAAGCCTCCCCATCAACTACTACTCGTTGTCTTCTGTTAATCAGCCATTTTTCTATCCAGTTAATTATACCATCCCCTATGCCATGGGCCTTTTGTTTAAGCAGTAATCTTTGATACATTTGTTGAAAGCTTTCTGAAAATCTAAGTACATAATATCTACTGGTGATTCCTTGTCTACCCTCTTAGTGATATCTTCCAAAAAACAACATTTGTCAAGCATGACCTCATTTTTAGAAACCCATGTTGAGAGGGTTTATCAAGTTATGTTTAACAAGAAAATCCATCATGTGATCTTTATTTAATTTTTCTAATAATTTGCAAATCACCAATGTTAAACTCACTGGTCTGTAGTTCTCTGACTTGTATCTCAAACCCTTTTTAAATAACAGAATAATGTTTGCTTCTTTCCATTCTAATGGAACCACTCCTTCTTCTAATGACAAGTTGAAAACTGTTGCAAGCGGTATGCTAATTTGTTCTACAATTTCCAATAGTAGTTTGGGTGGAATCCCATCCACTCCAGGTGATTTATTATCCTTCACTGCCCTTATTTTCTTAGTTACCATTTCCGGGGTTACAATAAACTGTCCTAAGTAGTCTGATTCCGCTACCTTGAACTTAGCCTCTGGTACTGGCAGTGAACTAATATCTTCCCTGGTAAACACCAAACTAATGTACTCATTCAGGTCTTCTGCCATTAAGAATCACTCTAATATTATATTTCCAGCACTATCTTCTAGAGGACCGACCTTATCCTGAACTTTCTGTTTGCACAGAACATATGCATAAAACGCTTGTTGTCATGTTTTATATTACAAGCTAAATTTGCTTCATAGCTTCTCTTAGAATTCTAATTTCAGTTGCAGCTTGGTTAAGTGCTTCTTTATAAATGTTGTAGTCTTCATCATTTCCAGTGTGTCTACATGACTTCCACATTATTTGCTTGTATTCTATTTTTCTAATAGCTTCTTTTGATAAGTGTTTCTTTCTTTCTTAATGTGATCATATGTAACCTAGCGCTGGTTTCAATGTTGACAGCTGGATTTCTGACTAATTTTATTATTATTATTTTATATTTGATACGGCTACAATTTTTGAGAAATTATAACATTTTCATGCAGAAAGATAAGTTGCTAATTCATCTGGCATCACTTACTTGATCCATGTTTCTGCCATTAATGTTAGGTCATCTTATTGAACTATACAGGTGCGCGTATAGTGTAACATCATAGAAAACTAATGTCTTGAATGAAGCCTTGACGTGCCGAGACCGATCTCACGCATGAAATTACCCTATTTTCGCTCAAGACATTAACTAAAATAAAGGAAAACTACCAAAATTTAATATAACTGATACAATTGAATGATGCACTTAACAAAATAAATCCAGTAATATTGAATGATCGTATATGTATATATTTAAATGATAAGGACTTCGCGTAAATGTATTACTTTTAAGTGAAGGTTCCCTAGAAATCGCGCAATGTTTGATCACGTGATGTCAAATGCGCGCGCATGTTAAATTGCAGAAACATCGCAGGTGGCAATTTAGTTCTTAACAATTCCAACAGGGAATTATTATTACGTTGTTCGACGTTTGTGAATTCTGTTTAAATTAAGCTGCGTTTATATTATGGCACTTCAAAAAGTGGGAGAGAAAGCTTTATTAGCTGCCGAAAATCGTCAAACAAAGGCTTCGAAACCGAAACAACAAACAATTTTAGATGAAGACAAATATGCAGAGGCAAGCAATACGTTTTATGAAGTACCTTATCATCGCTCAATAAAATAACCCGTTTTGTGTCGTTATTTCTCGAGCTAACCGTAAGTTATTTTGACCAATCAGATAGCTGTCATTTTGTCATGCTATAGTGGACATCGACCTTATTTGTCGAGGTGCTCAATAATGAATAATTTCTACTTCCATTTCCCCATCAGAAATTGATTTAAAAAAAAGGCATCACGACAAAGAAATATGCATGAAATCATCGCATTTACTTGAAATAATTCGTCTCTGAATTGACTGAAAGTATTCCTAAATGCACTTGCTGGCACGTTGAGATCTGCTCAAGATATAAGAATCGGTATCACCCTTACTTCCCAAGTTGCAAAATAATTCATGCAAAAAATAGCGATCAGTATCAACTTATTTCCCGAGGTGCATGATAAATAAGGAGCAGTGTCACTCATATTCCCCGAGCTTCTCAACATGTAACATAGAAAATAGCATTATTTCCCAAGCGCTTGAGATAATAAGGATCAGTATAGCGCTCGCCAGCATTGAGGCGTTGCGCTAAATATAGTACATGATGTGTAGTGCTTTTGCATGTGCGCGAACAAAACCAGAAAAGACGGGCGAATATTGACATTTCGTTTTTGTTTACATGTTGGATCATTGGTAATAAACGCTATTGTATTGATGTATTTTAGGTCGCCAGTATAACAATGATTGTCCAGCAAGGTTAACAAGCATTCCAGTTATGGGACTAGCAACAATGATTCAAGATATGCTCATTGACAGCACCCGCAGGGTGTTTATTTCTCCCTTTTCACTAAACTTAGCTAAAGTAGAGTATTAACACTTCACGACACAACTTGTACCTTTTTAGTTGCAGTTGGTCCGAAGGAAGGCTTCACCAACTTACAACCAATGCCGGGCTCCTGAAGCCTAGGGACAATTTATTCACCTTACTGCAGCTAGGGATGTCGATGAAAATTTCAGACTGCATATCCATTGTGTTTTATAGTTGCATGTCCTAAATTCGTACATTGTCCAATTCAGTATCCCCTTGGATATTGTCTCGTTTGACTGCTTAGGTGAAAATGTAAGTTAAACTGGCAGCTACAATCTTAATAAACCTGATTGGTGTGCCATCATTCAGTGCAAGTTTTAGGTGTGAGAAAAAATTACAATACAGCGTTGCAGTGGAATTTCCACGGCGAAACGATAGCACACGAATAAAATCGCCCGAGACCAGTGAGGCTGCAGCGTCAATGGGCGCTTATTACAAATCGCTAAAGTTGCAAATAGATGTCTATTATTCCCGAAATGTTCCGTTTGTTGACATCCTTACCAAAGTGCGGCCTACTCTATTAATGAGCTAATTTGTTAAACTACATCTATGATGTATTGATGTAATGGCCTATTTGGTTTTAATTTAGTATGGTATGTGTTGCTATCGAATTAATATTGTTATAGAGGTTGTAAAAAGTTACTGTTGACAACACTAATTATTGTGAACTTACAATAAAGTAACTGGTTGATATTGACAGCCTTATTATGTATACTTAATTCACAATTGCACATAATACCAGAACTATTACACCTTTCAACTGAATATGAACAACGTTTATTTGTGTTAATGTTAATTATTTCACAATTAAGACAACTTTTTAACAATTTGTTCATACTCAATCGATGACATAACTAAATAATCAGTAATTTAGAATATTGATTCTTCACACAAAGGTTTCCTCAGATTTGTGTAAAAACAACATATATTAATGTAATTTTAGAGAGTAAGCCTCTCACACACACACACACACACATCATAATAATAAACTGCTAATTGTATAATGGCATGTATCCGGATAAAAAAAACCTGTCCATATTAAAATACATCATTGGTAAAACACAATCATTATCATAACAATTTAAGAAAGAATAAAAATATAATATGTAATATAAAATATACCTTTGTAAAGAAATAACTTACGTTATGTGAAATAAAATAGTACAGTTGTGTGTAGACTAAAGTGCATATTTAACTTTTATAATATAATTGTTTTGTTTATGCAGCGCCATATCCATTAATGTTCATAGTGCTGTACATAAAACTAATAGAGATCAAACACAATTAGTCACTGCTTTAAAATAAATAATACAAATACATAATTAAAATGCAAAAAACATCACGTCAGTGAGTGATAGTATGTATTAAATAAATATCAAGCATAATTATCAAAAATACAAATTGCTGGTCATATCGTTGTTGCAAGCATAACCAAACTAGATGACCACTTTTCTGCTAGTTTCAAACAAACTTCGTTCGAAGAAAGGCCGCGATATTGCAGCCAGTGTACTACTAACTATGTATTCAACTATCTTTCTACATTTGCAGGATACAGTTTCATCACAGGGATGTCATTTACTAATAGCTTATTTCTTGTAAAAGGCACGGTCCCGCTATTTTGTTGTTTGCCCATGCTTTCAGCGTTGTGGCGTGTGCTAAAAATAGAATGATGTCATGGCAGATGTGACGTGCTACTGCCTCAATGCTGGCGAGTGCTATTACCCTTATTTCCTGAGCTGCTCGAGAAATAATGCAGAAAACAACGTTATTTCCCAAGCTGCTCAAGAATTAACAGCAGAAATAAAAAAATGTCCTGAGCTGCTCGAGAAATAGCCTAACCCTAACAATAGTTAACACACAGTTAACAGTACTTTCTCAACAGATTCATCATATGGAGTAAGGAAGTGAGCCCAAAATAGATATTGTGTATCACATTAAGGTATAGGCCCTACCAGTATTAACACATTGCACAGTGGTTGATCAGCTGTTCACAAAAATGACCAACTATATCTAGTATTAGTTAGTTGCTTTGCCAGCCCATTGCCATGGTTGTGCTGAAGATTGTCATCTATATTTCTACAAAAGTTTGTTCATTTAGAGAAAACGCAGTAAGAATTATCAGGCTGTTATGATGTGGTAAATTAGCATATAACATTTCCCAGTTAGAATACAGGAGTCACAGTACTTGTTATTTACTCCTAATTACTTCCCCTTCTCTAGAACTTGGAGAGGATCATTGTACGAGACTTCTACCCAGACTTGCCAAAGCTGCATGCCCAGGAGGAATACTTGATGGCAGTTGACATGAACGATATAGAGAAGTTGCGGGAAATACACGCAAAGTATGACAAGAAGACAACATCAGAAGAAGCACCTTCCATATGTGAGTCTGTCTCCAGAGTTCTCATGGGTTGCTTCTTTTGTGTAAGTGTAGCATTTGTTCAACTGCAAGATCGTTTCTGAAAACGTCTATTGAGATCATTCTATTGAGATACATTCTTTGTTATATGAAGAAATATCTCAATTGATGGTCAGTGTAAACATGTCAGTTTTTTATGTTTAAATTGTTGCTTAAATATATATGGGCAAGAACACAGTGCTTGTACTTGTAATGGGACATCAGTCTTGAAAATTCAATTGCATAATTTTGATTCAAAATGCTTACATTCTGAAGGAGGAGGTAACTATGCATAACTGCTATCGAAGCCGACATAACATTCCTCACAGTCAAGAAATGGCAATATGAAGTTAATTTCAAAGGTAGTACAACATAACATGGACACAAATTAAGGTCACTATGATAATGACCATGACATCCTGATTATACTTAACTTGAGAACCAGCAAGATTCATATATTAGATATGCAGGAAATGTATTCTATTCCATAAAAATGTTGTGTTCTCTTAAGTAACGATACAATATTTACCATGCTTGTCGAGGTCAGGAGGTAATATGGACACAAATTTCAGTTAGGTGTGTGGTGACTACCATAGGTAGATGGGAACCAGCTAGAAGATTGGCACCTCCAGCAGCCGGGCAATGTCTTCTACAAGAATTTCATGAATGTATTCGGTGGGACGGAAAAAACCTTGCTGTCCCACTTCAAAGTTCAGCAGTCCCAGTGGTTCTGTATGCACGATCTGAAACAAGTTACTCCAGTGTTAATATACTATTAGTATATATTTGTAAAAGTAAACTTTAATGATCAGGCCTGGAGTAACAGTTAAAATAATGACAGGATTATGCATTATCTTATTGGGAATACCATTGCGAGTATCAGTGATTAGTAAATTAACACTAACTAATAACTGTTAACAATAATGTAACAAGCGTAAAACAAACAGTAGACCGAGTAGTGTAATTAAATAGTCTTAAATCAAAAAATTGAACAAACTCAAAAAAACAAATACTGCATGAGAAAGTGGGATAACGACCAGGAAATGTGTCATAACAGCCGAGGAATATCGCTACATGGCTGAAGGTAACGAAGACCAAGAGCAAAGAGAGAGTTGGGGTGGTCCAGTGACGTACATCCTCAGCGCCCGACATTGGTAGGTAACGTAACAATGTCATCGGCAAAAGGAGTCAGAATGCTGTTCAAATTATATATTATTGAGATAAACTATCACCTACCAGGCAGTCAAGTGTTCTGCCAAGGTCGAATTTGCGGGGCGTTATGCCCTGCCCTTTTTCAGTGACGCCCTGGTACCCAAAAAAGGCAAGAACGTCTTGCCTTTTTATACGACACTGCTATATTTTGCACGTAACTCTACTCATGGCTACAGACGGTTACACGATTGTGTATAATAATTTGCGAGTGCCCCGATCTCGAAACGTATCCCGATCGTACCACACGCGCGGTTAGATTGTTGCAAACTAAGCACATCCAGCAATCGGGAATGGATGCGTCACAAGATCGGGGCACTTGCAGACACTCGATCATCTGCAAGCACCCTGATGTAGACTACGTATCCCAATTGTGCCACGCGGTCATTTTGATTGTTCAAGCGCCCCAATCTCGACTCCTATCCTGGTCACCATTAAATTCTTAATCGTGTGTGCCAAAAATATTAAATGCGTTGATTTGAGGAGACGCCGACCTTCGAAAATGGATAAACCAGAACGAAAGACTTTCATGGAACGCTTCGACTACACATACCGCCAGCATTCCTTATTTTGTTTGTATCCTCAAAAGTTAAAGTCTGATCGCCAGAAGACTTCTACCCATAGATTAGTCGTTAAATTCTTAATCATGTGGTACTTGCGAAACTTATTAAAATGATCTGAGGAGGTGCCCAACTTCGCAAGTTGGTAGACCAGCCTGTTCGTGACAGACTTTCGAAGCTGGCACGTGTGATTAGAAAAATAATGTTTTATTCATACACTCTTTATTTGTTAATGTACCGATATATAATGATAAGTAACGACGTTTAGTATATCACAGCTCAACAATAGTAGTGAATAATTGCGTATTGTGCACGTTAAAAGAACCTGCTCCTCCTCCTCAATATGCAACGACCCGCCGGCACATCGCTTATGCTCGTTGCAAGGTCACGACATCACGTGCATGTGTAGTGGACTAGCCAAGGGTGCTAAGGTTGCTGGCGGCTAGCGTCTTCTTTTGCCAAAGCGTTTAGCAGTACCTACCTGTAATAGTTATTATACGGAGTGGTACCATTAAATAGTGGCTTCAAACTAGTAATAATTACTTTTTAGTCCTTTGGGCTGAAGGTCCTATGGACTAATGCCATCAATCTGCATCCGCTGTCTGCCGATAACTGCCATATCTCAGAAACCGTTCAGTAACTTTTTATCTAATTTCTGTTTATTTGACTGATTGTTAAAAATTAGATTGTGTGTGGGTAGTTTTCCTGTAAATAAAATGGAATTGTACAAATTAGCTGTGCATATCTATAATTATTTAATATTTGACATCACACTTTTTACTATTTGCAGTGCAATATATCTCGAGCCTAGCCCAACAATATCTTGCATACCTATTTCTTATATAACAGTCTCTGAGAACATTAAATTTCATGTGAATTTATACATAAAATGTTATGCCATGCTGGATATCATGTTTTGCTAAAACTTAAATAAAGTTAAGACATGCCAATTTAATAAAATATGTAATATTGTCTATATATATATATACTATATAATCATCCATTTGTCCACATTTATATTTATTTAAATGTCATTTTTCAAAATTACTATGTTGCTTGTACATTTTTAGTCCTTTGGGCCGAAGGTCATGTAAAGGTCATGTAAAGCTAAATATTTATTGTGTTTTGTTCTATAAATGCTTGCCCTAGCCAATATTATAATTCATGAACATATGTGTACCCTGTGTACATAATATACTGTATGTAAGTAGTATGATATTAAACTACAAGCTGTACACTACTACTATGTCTTGTTAACTATTTAATTTAGTCGCATGTCATAAGTGCCTTTTTAACCATTGCTTACCGCTCTCTACATGCCCTTTACTAAAATGGCACCCTGCCCTTTTGAAAACCTGGGCAAAACACTGACTGGCATGTATAATTTCTAATCAATAATTTATAATTATTCTTGAAAAAGCAGTTATGCAACACATGAACACGCAGATCATTGGGCCCGTATTAAGTCCACACATTTATATATTTTACAAAGAAATCATGGCTAGATTTTATCTAAACACAGTGAACAATGTTTTAAATTTTCTGACTGTACATAATGAGACAATTTGGCTAAGGGTGTACGTAACATTTTGGAAAAATCGGATAGAGAAAATGAAAAACATGCCTGCTGACTTTCCGGTGTCTATGTTGTCGTATATGGGTTGTATAATGGTGAAGATTTTTTTATTGGAACAAATTCGTTGGAGTTAAATAACTGATAAATGGACATTTTCTGCTGCTACAAGTTGCGTTCATCTGAAAGATTATTCAATTACCTATCCAATGATAATACATATGTTGTGGTGTTGGAAATATATAGCTTTGGTATATTGTACACGAGGGTTGTGATAGGAAACTATTGGACATTGCGACAGTCCAAAAAAAAAGACTGAGATGTGTCGCTCAATATATGAAGTGTGACTTTCAGATACTTCATTTTGTAGTGCTATGGATTATGATGGGCCTCTCCATTAGCTCCCTCTATATTTATGTGAAATATATCATTATGTCATTAAAATATTTCAGAACAGGCTAACGCTTAGCTGCAACTGTTTTTGAATTTGTTTACATTTTGACAAACTACTATTATATAGCACTGATTTTTGAATTTGCACGACTAATGCTAATATATTCCACAAAATGACTTCTACAGGAAACAACGTTGGTGTAAATTATCATCCCTTTATTCTTACTGACAAAGACCTGTAAGTTATGTGAGTAACACCTTCGAAGTTCTGACAGCAGGACACTGCCTTCGGTGAAGTCGAGACAAAAGTTTGACAAAGGCTTCATGTTCAAACAGTCTATCACCGTCCAGCTGACCCATTTTTAATTTTCTTTAGACTACCTTTTGCTCTCAAATAATCTGTCCTCTTAATTTTATACATAAAGACATAATCTGACATAACTTTATACATTTTTGTAGCAGCACATTTGTATTTCAAGTGTATCATATATTTATCACTTGTTGTGTATTACACCCAGCTGTGGAGCTAAGATTCTCTGCCTGCTATTGTTTGATGGAAACTGTGACTAATCTGTAATTGGTCACTGGCAGTAGCTTGTGTCAATAGACAGCATTAAGCTACTTGTATCGTGATACTTCGATATATCGGGTATCGAAGTGCAAGTAGTGTTGGTTCGATACTTCGATACCGTCGATACCTTCGATATATCGACTCCATTCGATATCTACGAAGTCGAAGTTACATATATAATACGGGACCAATGCCGACACCACTATGTCTACGGGCTTCACTCTGGACAGTAGCATCACGGATGTCTATTGGCTGATTAACATTGAATGACGTCAGTATATTTGGGGAAATCACCAAAACGACGCAAGTCGATTGGTTATACGATGTAAAAAAATACCTTGCAAATTGAAAACGAAGATTGTCGAATTTTGACAATTTTTGAAGGGTAATTCCACAAATTTACTCCATCCTAATCATAATAAGGAGGCAGACTAGCGGACAGATGCTATGATGTGCCCTGACATGCTAACTGATGCGATATTTGTCCATGAAAATGTATTCTGAAGCCGACGGCTTCAAAATGGAGTGAGCGGCACCTATTTTCGCCCAGCCGCATGTCGTGCATGACGCAATTTTGGCGGCCACAAACTTACTGTTACTTTGAAAGACGGTACCAAATTCAAAAATAAATTTATATTGCGATGTTGACCAAGTTCATCAGTTTAGTTTACTGGTTGGTTAGTTTAAGAAACGAGCCACAAAATTAGAAGGTTGACATAATATATTTCACAAATTTGCATAATTCTGCTCCGTGGCGTGACGTGTTGCATTTTAATAGATCTATTCGCGTGGCGGTATTACAACACAATTATACATAACGATATTATTATCCAAGATACATATACAATTGTTATGCCTTTGTTTTCTAGAAAGAATGGTGTATCAAATAAAATCAACTTGCTCGTGGAGAAACTTTCTCGTGAATAGTAAAGTCACAAGTCAACTCACATTTGTGATTTGAATTTGTTGGAAAATGTCTTGCCATATGCCGGCCCACATTGTTACCAAACATCAAATTGGCCAATGTAACAAGATAGTTTTAATCTGCTTTCTAATGATAGCACATTTAAAAGTGCATTGTGAAATAATAAAATTACGTCCATTTTAAATAAAGACCTGTCAATTTCTGATGCTGACAATTTTTTTTATGGTCAGGAACTGGCTGTATCTCCTCTGCACAAGCTTAAGTATAAATGGGTTAAAAGGACCCATTACCCGGGTAGTATTTGTGAATCTAGTTTCAAAAAGTTAATTTAAGTAATTATTCAAACACATCAAAATAGCCTCGACTTTGTTCGGTGGCATTATCTTTTGCTGTTTGGTGGCGCCACTATTTGGTGTTTTTAGTCCTTTGGCCGAAGGTCCAAGGGACTATTGCCATCACTCTGCATCCGCCGTCCGCCGTTAGCTACCGTATCTCAGAAACCGTTCAGCAACTTTTTCTCTAATTTTGCGTAGACATATCTTAGGGCACTGCCACTATGCACAAGAAATCTGTATTTGATTGAATTATTTTTAGGGCCTCCAAGGACCCCAAAACTGGTAAAAATGTAACAGTTTGCCTATTTTTTCAAAAACTGTTCAGCAACTTTTTTTCTAATTTTGTATAGATGTATCTTAGGGTGCTGCCACTATATACAAGAAATCAGTATTTGACTGAATCATTCTAAGGGCACCTAAGGGGCCCCCAAAGTGCAAAAGTTTTACCTTATCTAGTGATGTGGTTTTGAGAAGGGCCCTTGAGACCACCCCAACAGTATATTTTGTTTATTGTGCCAGAATGCCATCAGCATCACTAAACTCTGCAGCCTAGTGCTATTGTTCCATTGAGTCCTTGACTAATCTTTAATTGGTCACAGGGCCCAAGCAGAGTAGACACACTTGACCCCTGTTTGACTGAACCGTTGCCTAAAACTTTTAAACTGTATCTTCAAAACTATTGATTTTCTATAATTGCAAGTTGTGTTTATTTCGATGTTCACTTAATTATTATAAAATGGTGTGACTGTGGTGTCTATTGGTTAAAGATGTATTGTCTGTAGAAACCTGTAGGTGACAAACAGAAAATTAATATTCTGTCACCTGTAGGTGACAAACATAGAAAATTTATATTCTGGACAACTATAGAGTGAAATATCCTACACTTTATTTATATCAAATGCATTCTACTGTTCTGTTTACGCTTGCCATGCCTTCTGTAGACATGGTGCTGTGTAAATCAGTTGTATCAATATAGACTAATAATTACAGATTCACAATATAGTTGACACCTGAAACAACTGAATGTCAACCATTAGAAGAGTTGACATAGTTCCACTATACACAAGCAAGAAATCTGTATTTGATTGAATCATTCTAGTGTCATCAGCATATAGTAGAACATACATTTTCTACATCATCATCACTAAGGTTGTTGTAAATTTCACCAGCTGCCATGTCAAGTCCGTTATAATTGTGACTAACAGTGTTCAAAATGATTCAGGTAAATAGCAAATAACAAAGGACACAAGTTTTCTCCTTGCCATACCTCTACATCACATGAGAAGAAGGCTGACACAGCCTGGCCCTGATTTATACGATTTAGCATTTTTGTACATGTTGTATACAACTTTCAACACATTACCATTAATACTGCATGAAATTATCTTAGACCACAGTGAGGACTGGTCTACTAAATCAAATGCTTTCTTATAATCGATGAAGGCACAATAAAGCCTTTTTTGTGGAGACAAATACAATTCAACCAATACCCCTATTTGAACACTGCCTGTTCTTCACCTATTACATTCGCTTTGTTTAGGTATGTGGTCAGTCTGGTGTTCTGAACAATCACTAAGGATTAATGAACGCTTGTGCAGAATGTCACCCACTTGGCAGGTTTAATTGATCTGTTCAGCAATGAGGACACTGCTTAGGCCTCACTCTGGACACTGTCACTCACAGTGTTGTGTATTGTCTTAGTTGGTGCATTGAGCTAATCTACTTGACCATGAATCAGTGGTGGCTCTGGTTGTGTATTACACCCAGCTGTGGAGCTAAGATTCTCTGCCTGCTATTGTTTGATGGAAACTGTGACTAATGTGTAATTGGTCACTGGCAGTAGCTTGTGTCAACAGACAGCATTAAGCCACTAGACCCTTGTTAAACTGGACAGTTGCCTCTAGGTTTTAAACTGTGTCAAACAGTGAGTGTACCTTTTGCTCTCAAATAATCTGTCCTCTTAGTTTTACACGTAAAGACATAATCTGGCATAACTTGAAAAGTTTTTGTAGCAGCACATTTGTACTTCCAGTGTATCATTGCAACATAACATACATATTACATACTGTGTGACACATTTGAATGTTGTGCATGTAATATTTCCATGCAATCCATTTGCATATATAATGTAAAACTTCAACAGCCGTTTTCTTCATTTTCACTTTTTGACCCCTACCATGTTCAATGCTCCATAACTTCGCCAATTTTTGTAGCAGTCATAATTTTTGAAACCGTGTAAAGCACCCTACCAAACCTTTACAAGGATGTATGAAAATAATGTTACAATTTACTTATCACTCATTTGGTCAGCCGGGATCACATATAGACGTATTAGTCCAAAGGACTTGAGGGCCACTTGGCCCATTTTTATTGTATATAAAAGATATTTGTAATATTTCATCAATACTAAAATTTATACTGTTTCCTGATGATACTAATGTTTTATTCCGGAAAGGATCCTGTGCAGCTCAGCAAGTATGTAACGATTAAGTTACAAAAACTACATGTGTGGTTTTCAGTAAATAGGTTGTCTTTCAATGTAGCTAAAACAAACTATATGCTGTTTACAAACTGTTGCATTAATTCAAATATCGATACAAAAATTGACAATAAGAGTATAGATAGTTTATGTTAGTAAGTTTTTAGGAGTCTTGATCGATCATAAGCTCAACTGGAAGGAGCACGTTAGCATGATAAAATGTTCTGCTCATGTCACCTTTAAAGCAGAGGGACATTGCCATCACGACAATCGATAATCTACACAACTGGTACAATTTCGCAAAACCCTGACCGGTCCAAACTCGGGGACCAAGCTGTCTCTAAGCGGGGGCCAAGTTGTCTCCGGGTGGGGGATGAGTTGTCTCAAGACAAGTCAGCCCAGGCTGAGTTCTCTCGGGCTGAGTTGTCCGTGGGCCGAGTAGTCCTGACACCACATTATTTCGTTATAAACTCTAAGTAAAAAATTAGAAAAAAAATTATTTTCAATTCTGTTTCCAGATACCGTGAACATTACAGATATGTATATTCAGTTCATTCTGCCACCTTTTGGAGTGTAAAGAGATTCAAGAAGACTTATCAGAAGTGTTGTTTATACTAGTGTAACCAATAAAACAATCTACATTTAATTAATCAACGTGTAATAATTTATGGTTCTTGTTATTGTAGATTCAACCCCTGCCACATTTGAGACTCCAGCTCATGACCAAGCTGCAACTCCCCACCACTCGACAGATGAGACAAAGTCACCAAGCAGAACAGAACTGCCAGAGAAAGGAAACGAAGACGACAAAAGTTAGACTTTTATTCTTTAACAAGTTTCTCAGGGGTAGAACTTCAGCATTTATTTTACTAGACAGCAGGACTAGTAAAGACAAAAGTTTACTAGTCCTGCAAATAAAAAACATAGCACAAATTTAGGTCACAACAATTTTATTTAAAACACAAAAAACCACAGTGTCATCCAGGCATGGCGTTAACGCTGCCTGTCAGTCAGTCAGTCAGTGTCACTCAGAGTCGGAGGCACTACTGTCATCACAGTCGGTGTCACTGCTGTCACGAACTGCTTGCATGCCTTGTCATTCCGATAAGTGTTCCCCACATCAAGGCCCTTCTGTGCGTCCAGGGTACACTGCCACACATAATCTGTGAACGGACGCCGGTGCTTTGCTATCGCGTGACAAGTCCTGAAACATCCAATGCAGGAAATATTAAATATCATAGTATTAAGTAAATACTGAGTATAGTCACAACATAACAACCTTCCTCAGCAAACAGTGAATACTAAAAACATCCTCGCTTTCAAAACAAAACTTGACGAAGATTTGAAGATGGGCAGGTTTAAATTTTAATAAAAGCACAAAAATCACAAGACAAGCCACGTTCTCAAAACCAAAAATATGATGCATAAAGGCGGGAAATACAACACTAAATAGTATTACTTTTGAACCCGAAGATCCAGGCAAGTTATAACACAGATCTACATCAAATGCAAATTAATAATTTCCCATGGCATTGTTTACTGCACGGCACGCTTGAAATGAGAGATAACAGAGAAATGAGGGATAATAATTTAAACCATATAGTGCTAACCCTAACAAAGTACAATCAAACACAATATTTTTTACATTTTATAACATTATATCACATGGGTAACATAATTACCTAAACAAATGCGTCAGACGGTCCATGGTGGCCGTGTTCAGCGCTTGGATGGCTCGGTGGGCAGGTGCAGTGCCGGGACGGGCTTCGAACGCAGTTTGCCGGAAGACTGGTCGTGTGTGCGCCTCGCTTGTACTGTGTGTGCGTAGCGAGTCTGGACGAAAGTTGTCCGTGCCAGTCAAGAACGCATTCTTGCCACGGACACCAGTTACGTTGTGTGTCCTGCACACTTTGCAAAACATCAAATCGTTGTCGTCATCGTAGGACAGCCAAGTGTGGTCTCGTTCCCAAACCTTCAAATAGCCACGCTGTCGTTTCTGCTGGTCTTACAGCGTGTCCCGTTCTCGCTTTTCCACCTTGCGTTTAACTTCTGGTTTTGCAACCCCAGGTAAATAACGCTGCATCGTGCGTAAACGTAAAAAAATAATTAGTAATGAATTAACAAAATAATTGATGTAGAACTGAAGATGTGAACCGTATTCGAAATCCGCGCATTTGAAAATATATTAGAAAATAGACGCGAAAATGGACGCCAATTGCGCTCATTAGCCGGTACCCCTCTACGCTAAGCCAAACAAAACGGTCGTTTCAGATTTCTATGTCACACAACAACCAATCAAAAGTACCGTTTCACTGTCGATTCACATTAGGTGAAGATTTACTTTGTCAATTGTACGGCTGGTGGCGCCACCCAACACGCTGATTTTTACTAGACAGCCGGACTAGTTGGTAGGCCGGGTTTACTAGTCCGCCGTAATCTTTACTAGTGTACGGACTAGCGGACTAGTGGGTAGTTCTACCCCTGTTTCTACTCAGTAATTTGTCGGTAACAGTGTGTTAGTGATTTCGATAGATTTCAATGCTGTTCCATTATTGCAAGATGTGGATAAAACTGGATATTGATGTTTTTGCAGCTTCAGCTGAATTATTAACCATCCCATATTACATGGCTACATAATTTATGGCTGTGTAACATTCTTTCAGTGAAGATTGAACCTTGCTATGTGGCATTTCAGAAAGATCTTATGGGAGGGGTCAAGATTAGTCATATATTTGTTTTACTGGTTTAAATAGGATCGACTAAAGAAAAAATTGCCCAACACAGGGACCATTACTCAGTGCCCCACGATATGCCTTGTTTGGTACACTCAGTAGCCTTGTGGTCTTATGAACATTCCATTGCATAGATTTGCATATGATACACTAGAAAATGTAATTTGAGAAATTGTTGAAGGGTAGCCACTACTCGAAAACGCCCATATAACCAAAATGCCATATCTCTGTTAATATTGAACATATCATAACCAGATTTGGAGCACTGATTAGAAAAATGAATGGTATTTGATGTGTGAAATATGGGCACATTTGGTTGTGTATTACCATGGCAATGAACGTTTCAAGTGAGATGGATTTTCACATCCTTGAAAATTATTCTGTGCTAACAACTGTATGTGTGATCATGCAACTGTCAAGAATCATTAGCTAGAATACTCCTTTGTGCAATAAGGTGGTTTTGGGCAAGGATATCTGACTTCAGTGACTGTCGTTCAGGTTTGAGCATTTTTCAAGACATCATGAAAAAAGCTCAACCCTAAAGTCCCATCTCACAACAGTCATTGCAGTCAAACTTCCTTGCCCGAAACCACCTTATTGCACAAAGGAGTATTCTAGCTAATGATACTTGACGACTACATGATCACACATACAGTTGTTAGCTCAGAATAATTTTCAAGGATGCATGCCCCTCTATCCCACTAGAAATGTTGATTATCATGGCACTGCACAAGCAAATGAGCCCACATTCCACATATCATGTACTATTCATTTAACTAATTAGTACTCAAAATTTGGCTAAGATATGTTCAGTACTAACAGAGATATGGCCTATGGCCATTTTCGAGTAGTGGCTACCCTTAAGGAGAGTTCGGAAAATAGGTTGGGTTTAGACTTCAAACAATAAACCAATATTACATTTTTGTAATGGAAACTGGGTGAGTTTTCACATAAAACACGTGCATTTGGTGTTTATTTCAGAGAGCAGTGACTTTGACTTGAGCTTGGACCAGTTCCTGGTGAGGAACACGAGTGAAGACAACGCTTCCTTCTCGGAACTGATGAAGGAGAATGAACAGAAACACCGCGTGAGACACGCCTGGCTCTTTGAGAAAGAACAACACCAGGACAAGGTCTCCAACACATTTCTCATAGCCATTCAGTATTGTATTTCTGTAATGTCCATTTGATCTCTTCTTGGTCTCATGAGTTGTCAAGACCCACTAATGGTGTTATTAGCTTCAGTATTAATGAAGCCATACCCCTACATCTGTGCTATCTATATCAGTATGTAGTCCTATTTATGGTTGTATGAAGCCGTACCCCTACATCTGTGCTATCTATATCAGTATGTAGTCCTATTTATGGTTGTATGAAGCCGTACCCCTACATCTGTGCTATCTATATCAGTATGTAGTCCTATTTATGGTTGTATGAAGCCATACCCCTACATCTGTGCTATCTATATCAGTATGTAGTCCTATTTATGGTTGTATGAAGCCGTACCCCTACATCTGTGCTATCTATATCAGTATGTAGTCCTATTTATGGTTGTATGAAGCCGTACCCCTACATCTGTGCTATCTATATCAGTATGTAGTCCTATTTATGGTTGTATGAAGCCATACCCCTACATCTGTGCTATCTATATCAGTATGTAGTCCTATTTATGGTTGTATGAAGCCGTACCCCTACATCTGTGCTATCTATATCAGTATGTAGTCCTATTTATGGTTGTATGAAGCCGTACCCCTACATCTGTGCTGTCTATATCAGTATGTAGTCCTATTTATGGTTGTATGAAGCCATACCCCTACATCTGTGCTGTCTATATCAGTATGTAGTCCTATTTATGGTTGTATGAAGCCGTACCCCTACATCTGTGCTGTCTATATCAGTATGTAGTCCTATTTATGGTTGTATGAAGCCGTACCCCTACATCTGCATCCTCTATTTTGGGGACTTCCGGTGGTGAATTGATTTGAATTTGGTGCAGCAAACTTGCGAAAATATAAGGATATTTGATCAAGATAAGTGATATTATTGAGCGTATAGCATACATAACGTAATTATAGATATATATTAAGGAATATTTTTTGTTAAAAGTTAGCTAGAGGGAGTAATCTAGGGTAGATTAAAAGCAGGCGATTTGCGAGCGATAATTGGGGACGTTAATGTAATCGGAACGTTGTTTACAAAGTAGGTCACTGGCGCAGTTAGCATACCGTGAACGACAATAGAATAGCATTATTTGAGATAATCGGTGTAGTTAGATTAGTAATTAAAACCTGAAATAACAATCTTTTAAAGTGTATAATAGTACACAGGAAACAGTCTTTGTAAAGACTACCTTGTATCTAAGCCTAACTTGAATACATTGTCATCGACATCGTAACTAGGTAAGGCACGGTGTGTCACTGTGTGTTAACAAATATAACTAACTATAACTTAAACAATCTGGTGTAAATTGTACACAGAAAAGTCTTTTCAAAGACTACATAAAACAAGTACTTTGAACATAAATAAATTCTGATATGGCACCTTGCAAGCGGCAACTCAGGGCAAAACGCACCTAGTTTGCAACGACTGCCAGAGCTGGGTGGATTTTGCGTTGTCTGGCTGTCCAAAATCATGGGCATAGACCAAAGATGACGGATTCACATTTCGGTGTATGGGGTGTTTGAGGGTGGAATATCTGATGAAGGAGGTGTGTAAGTCGACGGACATAGTGAAGGAGATGGAGGCGAGACTCAACATAGAAATAGATGGAGCAGAGAGGGATGGCGCGGAGAGAGTTGAGAATTCTACAACACGGAAGGAGCAGAGTTGTGACACGGAGACTGAAGAAAGGAGACTGAGAGGGAGGAAGGTGACCGGTGTGAAGGAACAAGACATTGAGAAAACAGAGGGACGGAGGAAAAGTGTTCGGCAGAGGAAAAGAAAATGGGCCAGTGGGGATAGATCAGCAGGTAGTCAGACTGTAGAGAACGAGGAGAGACACGACAGCGATACAGGTGGTGAAGAGGTAGATACCACAGAGGCAGTTGGTAAGACTGTGAGACAGAAGACTGATGGAAGAGACAAGAGTGTTCAGCAAAAACAGAAAGCATGACAGGCGTGGGGTGACAGGAAAGTGACCGTAGTGAAGGAGGTAGCCGGGGAAAAGGGACGGGAGAGGAGAGAAGAAAATGTGATGGGAGGAAAGAAGAAGGGACGAAAGGAAGTGAGAATAAATGTGCTAGAAGAGAAGATGACAGGAGGAAAGGGGACAAGAGAAAACACGACAGGAAAGAAGGGAATGGAAGAGAATGTGACAGGAGAGAAGACGACAAGAGGAAAAGACAACAACCAGACATATGCAAACCGGAGGAGCTACTCAGAGGCAGTGATTGAGGGGGCAAGGAGAAAAGAGAGAGTGTTTATGGGCGATTCAATTCTGAGAAAAACAGACAAGACTATATGCGAGGGGAAGGACGTTGTTGTATGTCTACCGGGGGCTAGGATAGAGCATGTGACCGAAAGGGTAGAGAAGGTATTGGGGCATGGCAAGGGAGGGTCTATACTAGTACACGTTGGGACAAACAATGCAGACAAGGAGGGAACAACTGGTATAGTTCAGAAGTACAGACATCTAGTGAGGAAGCTAAAGAAGACAAGAGTGGAACAGGTTATTCTCTCAGGAATTTTGCCAGTAATGGGAGGAAGGGGGGCAAGATACAGAAACTGTAAGAGGATGGCGATCAACGCACTAGTTGAGCAGATGTGTGAGGAAGAGGGCGTGGGATTCCTAGATTTATGGGGGTACTTTGTTGGGAGAGAAGATATGTACATGAGAGATGGCCTCCATCTAAGTGGAAAGGGGGCAGCAGTATTCTCAGAGAATCTGCTGCGATCTGTTGACAGTGGGACAGGTTGCATCTATTTAAACTAAATTCGCAGGGGGGACTCGCAGAGAAGCCTGAAACTGGAGGCATACATAAAGGCAGCAAAAATAATTCAGCAAAGAACAGTCTGGAAAACTGTTCTGAAGCTGGGTATAAATGTGTTTGTTTAAATGCAAGGAGTATAGTAAACAAAAGAAATGAACTAAACATTATGGTAGAAGATATTGACCCTCACATAATAGGTATAACCGAATCATGGGCAACCACCGATATATCAGATGCCGAATTGGGACTGACAGGATATGTAATGTTTAGGAAAGATAGAATAGGAAGAAGGGGAGGTGGAGTTATTTTATATATTAAAGAATCTATCCAGGCTTATGAAATAAAATTAGACAGAGAAGCAGATTGCGAAGAAGCTGTTTGGTGTAACATAGTTACAGGAAACTCAACGTTAACGGTTGGATTAGTTTATCGAAGTCCAAACATAAGCATAGAAGAGAATGAAAAAATACAAAACGCTATAAGGGAAGTGAGCAAACGGGACTGTGTTATTATGGGGGATTTTAACCATGGGCATATAAAATGGAAATCTCTACAGAGTATGGGTAGTGAGGACCACAAGTTTTTAGTTTTAGTACAAGATAGTTTCCTTTCTCAACATGTGCTAGAACCAACCAGGGGAGAGAATGTGTTAGACTTAGTTTTGTCCTCACAGAATGAATTAGTTGACAATGTTAAATTATGTGAGCCTCTGGGAAGTAGTGATCACAGCCAGATACATTTTACCATCAAAGTAAAATCAGAAAGAAATAATAAAAAGCAGTTCAGGAGAAATTTCCACAAAGGAAGATATAAGGAAATGAGGAAATATTTAGCAAAGATAGACTGGAATAATACATTGAAGAATAAGACAGCAACAGAATGCTGGAATATCTTAAAGAATGAAATAGAGTGCATCGTAGATAAATTTGTTCCCTTCAAAAAACAAGGGAAACGGACCAGAAAGAAATACTTATCGAAAGAAGCCATTAGAAAAATTAAGTATAAACAAATGATGTGGAAGTCATATAGACGTACTGGAAATGACGAAGACTACAACATTTATAAAGAAGCACTAAACCAAGCTACAGCTGAAATTAGAAATTCAAAGAGAAGCTATGAACATAAATTAGCTTGTAATATAAAACATGACAGCAAGAGTTTTTATGCATATGTTCGAAGCAAACAGAAAGTTCAGGATAAGGTCGGTCCTCTAGAAGATAGTGCTGGAAATATAATATCAGAAGGATTCTTAATGGCAGAAGACCTGAATGAGTATTTTAGTTCAGTGTTTACCAGAGAAGACACTAGTTCACTGCCAGTACCAGAGGCTAAGTTCAAGGGGGCAGAATCAGACTATTTAAGACAGTTAATTGTAACCCCAGAAATGGTAGCTAAGAAAATTAGGACTATGAAGGAAAATAAATCACCTGGAGTGGATGGTATTCCACCCAAACTACTAGTGGAAATTGTAGAACAAATTAGCATACCGCTTGCAAAAGTTTTCAACTTGTCATTAGAAGAGGGAGTGGTTCCTTTAGAATGGAAAGAAGCAAACATTATACCGTTATTTAAAAAAGGTTCGAGAAACAAGTCAAATAATTATAGACCAGTTAGTTTAACATCGGTGATTTGTAAATTATTAGAAAGACTAATTAAAGATCACATGGTGGATTTTCTTGTTAAACATAACTTGATAAACCCATCTCAACATGGGTTTCTAAAAGCGAGGTCATGCTTAACAAATATGTTAGGTTTTTTGGAAGATATCACTAAGTGGGTAGATGATGGATCACCAGTAGATATCATGTACTTAGATTTTCAAAAAGCTTTCGACAAAGTGCCACATCAGAGATTACTGCTTAAACTAAAAGCCCATGGCATAGGAAATGGTATAATTAACTGGATAGAAAAATGGCTGATTGACAGAAGACAACGGGTAGTTGTTGATGGGGAGGCTTCAAACTGGAAATCCGTTTTGAGTGGGGTTCCACAGGGATGAGTACTGGGACCTATATTATTCTTAATATATATAAACGATTTGGACGATGATATAGCTAGCAAGGTGTGGACATTTGCAGATGATACAAAAGTGTTTAGAAGGATTAAAAGTGATGGGGATAGACAGCATTTACAAGATGATCTAGACAGGTTGATCAAATGGTCTGAAAAGTGGCAAATGTTGTTCAATTTTGGGAAATGTAAATGCCTTCACACAGGACATGGGAACGAATATGTAGAATATACAATGGGGGGAACTGTACTAAGTACTACTGTAAAAGAAAAAGACTTAGGGCTGACAATTACTGCTGACATGAAGGTTTCAGAGCAGTGTGGAATTGCAGCTTCAAAGGGAAATCAAATCCTTGGATTGATTAGGCGAAATATAGCATATAAAGAAAAAGAACTAATAATACCGCTGTACAAAACAATAGTTAGGCCTCATTTAGAATATTGTATACAAGCGTGGAGGCCATACCGCAAGAAGGACATAGATATGCTAGAAAGAGTACAGAGGAGAGCGACTAAAATGATACCAAAACTGAGGGATCTTAGTTATGAAAAACGCCTAAAAGAATGTGGTTTAACAACACTAGAGACCAGGAGATTGAGAGGAGATCAGATAGAAGTGTTTAAAATATTGAATGGTTATGAAAATATTGATAGAAATATGTTTTTTTCAGTTAAGAAAGATAGAAAGACTAGAGGACATGAAGTTACATTAGTAAAGGAGCAGTGTAGATTAGACGTAAGAAAGTTCTCATTTTCACAAAGGACTGTGAATGAATGGAACAGATTATCTGATGATTGTGTGGGTGCTAGTAGTGTGAATATGTTTTAAAATAAAATCGACACATACCTCAGAAGGGCTGGATATATGTAGATAAAAGGGTTGGACTCTCGATAAGCCAAAGGGCTTCCTTGTCCACCTGCCATCTAGAGTTAATTCTCTGGATGGCAATCTTGTTAAATCTGTGCTGTCTATATCAGTATGTAGTCCTATTTATGGTTGTATGAAGCCGTACCCCTACATCTGTACTGTCTATATCAGTATGTAGTCCTATTTATGGTTGTATGAAGCCATACCTCTACATCTGTGCTATCTATATCAGTATGTAGTCCTATTTATGGTTGTATGAAGCCGTACCCCTACATCTGTGCTGTCTATATCAGTATGTAGTCCTATTTATGGTTGTATGAAGCCATACCCCTACATCTGTGCTATCTATATCAGTATGTAGTCCTATTTATGGTTGTATGAAGCCATATCCCTACATCTGTGCTGTCTATATCAGTATGTAGTCCTATTTATGGTTGTATGAAGCCATACCCCTACATCTGTGCTGTCTATATCAGTATGTAGTCCTATTTATGGTTGTATGAAGCCATACCCCTACATCTGTGCTGTCTATATCAGTATGTAGTCCTATTTATGGTTGTATGAAGCCATATCCCTACATCTGTGCTGTCTATATCAGTATGTAGTCCTATTTATGGTTGTATGAAGCCATATCCCTACATCTGTGCTGTCTATATCAGTATGTAGTCCTATTTATGGTTGTATGAAGCCAAACTCTGTGGACATGTATGCTGATGATTCCACCATCAGTGCCACGGGAAAGACTGTTCAGACAATCGAACAGAGCCTAAACAATGATCTTCAGGAAATCTCCAAGTGGTGTGACGAAAACAGGATGGCTATTAATGCTGAAAAAACGAAGATCATGATCATCACGACCAGACAAAAGTGCCAACATCTTGACAAAACTGATATCGAGTAATACATAAAGGGAGACAAGCTTCAAGTGGTCGAAAGTGAGAGGCTACTCGGGCTTCAGGTAGATAATTTCCTCACATGGAACGCCCATGTGCACAAGACACACAACATGATTGCCGGAAACCTCGCACTTCTCTGCAGAATAAAGAAATATCTCCCATACCAAGCACGCAAGACGTTTTACAACAGCTACGTTCTACCACACATGGACTATTGCAGCACACTCTGGGGCAATGCAAATTCATCAGAACGCATCTACAAACTACAAAGACGTGCTGCCAGAATCATAACAGACTCTGAATACAGAGCTCCAAGTGCTCCACTATTGAAACAACTAAACTGGCTGCCACTACCAGAGCGCGTGAAATACAGACAATCTCAATTGGTGTTCAAGGCAGTAAAAGGACTGGCTCCTGACTACACGTGTGCACTATTCAAATCTGTCTCGAACGTTTCGACAAGAACAACACGGTCAAATACAAGAGGGGACTTGTATGTTCCAAGAGCACGAACAAACATCTTCAAGAACTCTATAGCTGTTAATGGCGCACAAATATGGAATACTTTAAATCCAGAAATAAGAAAATGCAGCTCTCTAAGTGCGTTTAAGAGAGCATATTTGCAGAACGTGTTTAATTAGACAACATGGACAAACAACGTAATGAACATTTTAACGCAGCACTTTTTATTTTATTTATTGATGCTATATGTTTTACAAATGTTATTTATGCAATTCTAATTTCTAAATTGTATTATGTATTTAAGTATATCTTAACTACATTATAAAATATACTATTTTATTTAAATAATTTGTTTAGCATTTAAATAACATTTACTTGTACTCTAATATTTTATAATCACGACCCTTAGGAAGATAAAATGTATATTTTATAAGGTTATCGTGAATAAACAATGTTTATTATTATTACCCCTACATCTGTGCTGTCTATATCGGTATGTAGTCCTATTTATGGTTGTATGAAGCCATACCCCTACATCTGTGCTGTCTATATCGGTATGTAGTCCTATTTATGGTTGTATGAAGCCATACTCCTACATCTGTCTGTGCCAAATGCGACCAATCTGTACATAAATCGACATTCTCTACCTTGGCACCCGTGAACGGGTCATTAGTCCCGGATTTGATGGTGTGTAAATAAAGTTTATTATTATTATTGGCAGACCATCTGTCGAGACTTCTGTGCAGAAGGGATGGTCGTTCAAGACAGGTTCTACAGACAACCTATCGGGACTACGTTGGCTGTGCAGAAGGGATGGTCACTCAAGACAGGGTCTACAGACAACCTATCGGGACTACGTTGGCTGTGCAGAAGGGATGGCACTCAAGACAGGGTCTACAGACCACCTGTCGAGAGTGTGTTGGCTGTGTAGAAGGGATGGTCACTCAAGACAGGGAGTACAGACCACCTGTCGAGACTGCATTGGCTGTGCAGAAGGGATGGTCACTCAAGTCAGGGTCTACAGACCACCTGTAGAGACTGCGTTGGCTGTGTAGAAGGGATGGTCACTCAAGACAGGGTCTACGCACCACCTGTCGAGACTGCGTTGGCTGTGTAGAAGGGATGGTCACTCAAGACAGGGTCTACACACCACCTGTCGAGACTGCGTTGGCTGTGTAGAAGGGATGGTCACTCAAGACAGGGTCTACAGGCCACCTGTCAAGACTGCGTTGGCTGTGCAGAAGGGAAGGACACTCAAGACAGGGTCTACAGACCACCTGTCGAGACTGCGTTGGCTGTGTAGAAGGGATGGTCACTCAAGACAGGTTCTACTGTAATTGAAAACCATGTACTATGCTAGTAGTTTCCCCACACTCTGTAAACTATTCGCATAACAAGTGTTTCTTCCCATCTATAATAATCAGATACATCCCAGTTCTGCTATCATTTCCCCACCATTTAAATAAGAGAGGGTCAACTGTGTTTTATAGAAAGAAACAAAGACATTGATCTGACTCATTACTGTATTTAAATATCTTATATGTATGTTTTGTCGACAGGAGCAAGAACAGAATTTGGCTCTACCAAGCATCGAAAAGCAGGCAATAGAAGCAGACAAGAAGTCTACAAACTTACAGACATGGACCTACAAGCCACACAACTCCCTCATGTACGTCCCTGATGGTAAGTACAGCAAACACTGTCTAGGCAATAGAAGCAGACAAGAAGTCTACAAACTTACAGACATGGACCTACAAGCCACACAACTCCCTCATGTATGTCCCTGATGGTAAGTACAGCAAACACTGCAATAGAAGCAGACAAGAAGTCTACAAACTTACAGACATGGACCTACAAGCCACACAACTCCCTCATGTACTTCCCTGATGGTAAGTACAGCAAACACTGTCTAGGCAATAGAAGCAGACAAGAAGCCTACAAACTTACAGACATGGACCTACAAGCCACACAACTCCCTCATGTACGTCCCTGATGGTAAGTACAGCAAACACTGTCTAGGCAATAGAAGCAGACAAGAAGCCTACAAACTTACAGACATGGACCTACAAGCCACACAACTCCCTCATGTACGTCCCTGATGGTAAGTACAGCAAACACTGTCTAGGCAATAGAAGCAGACAAGAAGCCTACAAACTTACAGACATGGACCTACAAGCCACACAACTCCCTCATGTATGTCCCTGATGGTAAGTACAACAAACACTGTCTAGGCAATAGAAGCAGACAAGAAGCCAACAAACTTACAGACATGGACCTACAAGCCACACAACTCCCTCATGTACGTCCCTGATGGTAAGTACAACAAACACTGTCTAGGCAATAGAAGCAGACAAGAAGCCAACAAACTTACAGACATGGACCTACAAGCCACACAACTCCCTCATGTACGTCCCTGATGGTAAGTACAACAAACACTGTCTAGGCAATAGAAGCAGACACTGGATACAAGCACACAACCCTACAGTACGAACACCTAGGCAGACAGACAAGAAGCCACAAACCTCATGACCTACCCTGACTAAGTGTCCCTCTAAACAACAAACTTAAGTACAACAAACAACAGTCTACAATGCAGACCTACCCAACAACAACATGGATGTACCCTGATACAACAATGTCTACTGTCTAGAATAGCTGCAATAAACAATCCCATAGACTGGACATGGCACCTACTCTGTATGTCCCTACAGCACAAACACTGTCTAGGCAATAGAAGCAGACAAGGCAATAGAAGCAGACAAGAAGCCAACAAACTTACAGACATGGACCTACAAGCCACACAACTCCCTCATGTACGTCCCTGATGGTAAGTACAGCAAACACTGTCTAGGCAATAGAAGCAGACAAGAAGCCAACAAACTTACAGACATGGACCTACAAGCCACACAACTCCCTCATGTACGTCCCTGATGGTAAGTACAGCAAACACTGTCTAGGCAATAGAAGCAGACAAGAAGCCAACAAACTTACAGACATGGACCTACAAGCCACACAACTCCCTCATGTACGTCCCTGATGGTAAGTACAGCAAACACTGTCTAGGCAATAGAAGCAGACAAGAAGCCAACAAACTTACAGACATGGACCTACAAGCCACACAACTCCCTCATGTACGTCCCTGATGGTAAGTACAGCAAACACTGTCTAGGCAATAGAAGCAGACAAGAAGCCAACAAACTTACAGACATGGACCTACAAGCCACACAACTCCCTCATGTATGTCCCTGATGGTAAGTACAGCAAACACTGTCTAGGCAATAGAAGCAGACAAGAAGCCAACAAACTTACAGACATGGACCTACAAGCCACACAACTCCCTCATGTATGTCCCTGATGGTAAGTACAACAAACACTGTCTAGGCAATAGAAGCAGACAAGAAGACTTACAGGCAATACTGTCTAGGCAATAGAAGCAGACAAGAAGCCAACAAACTTACAGACATGGACCTACAAGCCACACAACTCCCTCATGTACGTCCCTGATGGTAAGTACAACAAACACTGTCTAGGCAATAGAAGCAGACAAGAAGCCAACAAACTTACAGACATGGACCTACAAGCCACACAACTCCCTCATGTACGTCCCTGATGGTAAGTACAACAAACACTGTCTAGGCAATAGAAGCAGACAAGAAGCCTACAAACTTACAGACATGGACCTACAAGCCACACAACTCCCTCATGTATGTCCCTGATGGTAAGTACAGCAAACAGTGTCTAGGCAATAGAAGCAGACAAGAAGCCAACAAACTTACAGACATGGACCTACAAGCCACACAACTCCCTCATGTATGTCCCTGATGGTAAGTACAGCAAACACTGTCTAGGCAATAGAAGCAGACAAGACGCCAACAAACTTACAGACATGGACCTACAAGCCACACAACTCCCTCATGTATGTCCCTGATGGTAAGTACAACAAACACTGTCTATGTACTCATTTGAAAAAGTCTGTTGTGCCAAAATCCCCAGAAACCGTAGCTCACAAGTACAGTGATACACCGGTATTGGGTCTCCTCACAATTAGGGTCACTTTGGGTCAGTCCCAAATAATTTCCACAGTAAATAATAGGACATTTGTCCTGATAATAGGGTCACCTCACTATTCGCTAACAGGGTCAGTAACTGAGTGCAAAATGGCCAGATTACCCACAGGTGAACCATGCTATTAGGGTCAGTTCCGGCCAAGCAGTTAGACACGTCGGATTCGGGACAGAGTCAAAAGTAGCGCCAAAAATGTCAATAGTAATTAGAAGCCACATTCATGGTCTTTTTTACGCAGAAGCCAGTAAACTTCAGAAAACTATAAAAGACACAGCACTTAAGATCCTCAGGTAAGACTGAACTCAAATTATAATCAGATGAATAGATTTTCCAGATAAACATGATAGCCAGGTCAGTCTTGATGCTAACAATAGGGTGTCATTAATTAGACACCTGACTACTTGTTTATCTAACAAAGCTGAGTTCAGTTGGAGAGGTAGGTTCAGGTGGTGAAACATAGTCAGAACAAACAAAAACGCTTTGGCAGTGACATTGTTTCTGTAGTCAGAAGCCAAATTAACTAATACATTGAAATGAAGATTGTGCAGTATGATTTACGAATTGTTAGATTTTGACCAGTGTTTGTGAAATGGAAGCGAAATATGGGAGATGTATCAGAAGAGCTTAAATCCCATTATATCGTGTTCTCTCTATACATATACACTGCATTTTAAGAAAAGCAAGTGCACCCTGTAACTGTATCCAGAAAAACCATGATGTTTCAGTCCCCATATTCAGTATTAGGGTCACCTTGGTATTAGGGTCACTTTTGCCCAGTCCCGTTGGTGATTCTATGATTTCTATCCCAAGATTCCGATGTACATCACAAAACAAAAAGGATCAGGCAATCTCAAAATCAGTACACAATGATAAAGTTGTCAAGAGGCGGAGCTAAGGAGGGTAAACACGGTTAGAAAGACAAGTCTTCTGATGATTAGAACATTTTCTTATGCAAGATAAGTAAAGGCACTTAAATACTTTGTTACAATATGCAGTCTGGAGTTTGTTTCTGATCACAACAAATTCTGTATTGCATTAATTATTTTTTTATGTTCCCGACAGCCATAAGAAAACACCCAGTTGAGCAGGTTGTAAAGATGCATAAACATCAAAACGTCTACCAGGGTATGCCATTTTAACGAAGATCAGAAGAATGTTTATCATAACAGAGTGGAACCACAGTATTAAGGTGAGCCTCGGGACTGGACCAGTGATGTGAATAGTGAGGTGACCGTTTAGCAGGACAAGTTTGATATATGTTACTGTTATGGAAATAGTTTGGTACTGTCTTAGGGTGACCTTAAGATTGTATTAATTAGTTTGGTACTGTCTTAGGGTGAACTTAATACTTCGAATATAGAGCGGCCAAGTTCAAATCTTGTAAAAGACACCTATAGCCCAAAACTATGAATCCTATTTCCGCTGTGTAAATCACTCAGATCAGAGACTATATTAAAAAAATAGGCCAAGTGGCCCTGAAGTCCTTTGGACTAATACGTCTATATGTGACCCCGGCTGACCAAATGAGTGTAAGTCAGAAAAATTGTAACATTGTTTTCTTACATCCTTGTAAAGGTTTGGTAGGGTGCTTTACACGGTTTCAAAAAAGTATGACTGCTACAAAAATTGGCAAAGTTATGGAGCATTAAACATGGTAGGGATCAAAAAGTGAAAATGAAGAAAACGTCTGTTGAAGTTTTACATTATATATGCAAATGGATTGCATGGAAATATTACATGCACAACATTCAAATGTGGCACACAGTATGTAATATGTATGTTATGTTGCAATGATACACTGGAAGTACAAATGTGCTGCTACAAAGACTTATCAAGTTATGCCAGATTATGTCTTCATGTATAAAACTAAGAGGACAGATTATTTGAGAGCAAAAGATAGACTCACTGTTTGACACAGTTTAAAACCTACAGACAACTGTTCAGTTTAACAGGGGTCTAGTGGCTTAATGCTGTCTGTTGACACAAGCTACTGCCAGTGACCAATTACAGATTAGTCACAGTTTCCATCAAACAATAGCAGGCAGAGAATCTTAGCTCCACAGCTGGGTGTAATACACAACCAGAGCCACCACTGATTCATGGTCAAGTAGATTAGCTCAATGCACCAACTAAGACAATACACAACACTGTGAGTGACAGTGTCCAGAGTGAGGCCTAAGCAGTGTCATCATTGCTGAATAGATCAATTAAACCTGCCAAGTGGGTGACATTCTGCACAAGTGTTCATTAATCCTTAGTGATTGTTCAGAACACCAGACTGACCACATACCTAAACAAAGCGAATGTAATAGGTGAAGAACAGGCAGTGTTCAAATAGGGGTATTGGTTGAATTGTATTTGTCTCGATGCAAAAGGCTTTATTGTGCCTTCATCGATTATAAGAAAGCATTTGATTTAGTAGACCAGTCCTCACTGTGGTCTAAGATAATTTCATGCGGTATTAATGGTAATGTGCTAAAAGTTGTATACAACATGTACAAAAATGCTAAATCATGTATAAAACATGGCCAGGCTGTGTTAGCCTTCTTCTCATGTGATGTATAGGTATGGCAAGGAGAAAACTTGTGTCCTTTGTTATTTGCTATTTACCTGAATAATTTTGAACACTGTTAGTTATAATTATAAGGGCAGCTGGTCAAATTTACAACAACCTTATTGATGATGATGTAGAAAATGTATGTTCTACTATATGCTGATGACACTAGAATGATTCAATCAAATACAGATTTTGTGCTTGTGTATAGCGGAACTATGTCAACTCTTGACAATGGTTGACATTTGGTTGTTTCAGGTGTCAACTATATTGTGAATCTGTAATTATTAGTCTATATTGATACAATTGATTTACACAGTACCATGTCTACACAAGGCATGGCAAGTGTAAACAGAACAGTAGAATGCATTTGATATAAATAAAGTGTAGGATATTTCACTCTATAGTTGTCCAGAATATTAATTTTCTATGCTTGTCACCTACAGGTGACATAATATTAATGTTCTATGTTTGTCACCGACAGGTTTCTACAGACAATACATCTTTAACCAATAGACACCACAGTCACACCATTTTATAATAATTAAATGAACATCAAAATGAACACAACTTGCAATTATAGAAAATCAATAGTTTTGAAGATACAGTTTAAAAGTGTTAGGCAACTGTTCAGTCTAACAGGGGTCAAGTGTGTCTACTCTGCCTGGGTGCTGTGACCAATTAAAGATTAGTCAAGGTCTCAATGGACTGGGCTGTAGAGATTAGTCACAGCTGTTGACTTTGTGGCACAATACACAACATCTAATGTTAGGGGTGGTCTCAAGGGCCCCTTCTCAAAACCACATCACCAGATAATGTAAACCTTTTGCACTTTGGAGGCCCCTTAAGTGCCCTTAGAATGATTCAATCAAATACAGATTTCTTGTATATAGTGGCAGCACCCTAAGATACATCTATGCAAAATTATAAAAAAAGTTGCTGAACAGTTTTTGAAAAAATAGGCCAAATGTTACATTTTTACCAGTTTTGGGGTCCTTGGAGGCCCTAGGGAGCCCTTAGAATGATTCAATCAAATATAGATTTCTCATGCATAGTGGCAGTGCCCTAAGATATATATATGCAAAATTAGAGAAAAAGTTGCTGAACGGTTTCTGAGATACGGCGGACGGCGGATGCAGAGTGATGGCAATAGTCCCTTGGACCTTCGACCAAAGGACTAAAAACCTAACAGCATAAAGACACAAGATTTCAATGACCCAATTTTGGACACGACACAAAATTTCCAGTCGTGAATATGTAAGTTGATGTTTATATAGAAACTACATTTAACCACTGTCATTGAAGGTGTGGACAAAAGTGACAAGGAGCGACTGGACGAAACAAAGGTAAAACAACAAGAGATCCTACACAGTAACACACGCTTCAGTGAGAGGCCACACAATGTACAAAAGAGTCGAGAGTGTATCGCGCAGGCCGCCAATGCCCGGGCCCTGGCCGTGCAGGGAAAGATCGGGGCAGACGGGCGGGAGATCCTTCCTGAGAAGACACCTACGGTCAATGGCTATGGCTTCATGGGAACACCGTCCCCAGCACCTGGTATGTGGTTTTAAGTTTATTTAAGGTTAATAAACACGTGAAATTATAAAGTTAATAAACACGTTTGTATATTGGTAACGATTGTAAAAAAAATTGTAGTCTGGCATTTTGCTATTCATAACCAAGGGGAGAGGTCCAAAATTTGCACTTGGAACGTGCATATAGGTATACAGCAATTGTCGGGGCATTTATGGCCAAAACGAAAGTTATTAATATTATATTAATTATCAAACGAGAGTCCAACATCTTTGTGTCAATGTGTAAACCCACCTTTCCAAGATATTTGCTAGTTTTGTTTTAAATGTGTGTACACACACGTATGGCATTTATACAATCAATAATAATAATCAATAGATACTTTATTTCCATTCCTTTATAGCCCTCTCAGAGAATGGTCACTTTCTTGTTTTTTAAAGTTTTTCACGGTCAGTTTACCTTTTTTCTTGTGATGTTTCCTTTTGTTATCAGCAAACTTCCTCAGTGAACAAAATTAAAAGAAGCAATCTGGATACGGAAAACCACAAAGACAACATGAATCAAGATAAGGGCCAGTACCAACTCTCACAAGTTGATGATGATCTCTCTGAAGAGCAATACAGGGTGCGACTGGAGGGTACACCAGTGACAGCATTGCGCAGAACTACTGTGACGCCATCTAGCAGCAGTTGTCCGAGAAAATATGCTAATAGCGAAACTTCACGAGACAAAAGTAAATTGACTGAAAAAATTAAAAAGAATAACAATAAAACTTAATAATCCTAAGAAGTGTTCAGCAATCTATGACATTCCACTTGTAGGAGTGGCCGAGTCACCCCTGATGACATGGGGTATGATCGACGACACGCCCTACAGACTAGACAGTGGCACCACCCCCCGCAGCAGTCACACCCCCGGCCCAGTGTTCCACATTCCCGACGTGCCAAAGCGGGACAGAATCGCCCTGGAGCTGGTGGAGAGGGCGAGCAAAGCTCACAGGGCAAAGAAACAGGAAGCCCTCAAGAGGGTCACTGCCAGCTTTGCAAGGTCAGTACTCTCGTTGACCTGGCGGAAATAAATGTGTATTTATTTATTTATTGTAAAAATAATAATATTGTTCAGAACGATATTGTTCAAAATAAGAATATAGTTCATCAAAGATCATTGTTAAAAAAATGAATTCTATTCAAAATATGAATATTGTTCAAAACAGTTCAATATAAGAATGGAAAATTATGTTCAAAATAAGAATACAGCAAATGCAATTCGAAAATAAGGGTTTTGTTCAAAATTAGACTAACATTCAAAATAGGAATGTTGTTCAATATAGAAAAATAATTCAAGATTTAGAAAATAGTTCAGACTAAGAATAATTATGTCCAAACTAAGAATATAGTTCGAAATGAGGAAGGATATTTGTCGAATATCGTTAAAAAAAATTCTAAGTAAGACTAGTTCATACTAATACTATTGCTGAAAAAGAAACAGTTCAAAATAAGGACAGCAAATTATAAGTATTTTTACTTCCAACAATTCTCCTTTCAAACTTTTCACCAATATGCTTTGTATGTTTCATTTGTACATCTACATTGTTGGATTGGTTTGAATAAACACTTTAAAAATTAAAGTTCAAAATAGCAGTATTGTTCAACATGTGTTGTATATTTTTAGTCCTGGGATGTCAGGGTTTGGGTCAACCCCCAAGACCGACCGTCTCTCTCGTATGTCACCCGCGGCCCAACGTCTCGCCAGCTCAAAGCTCCAAATTAGTAGTTCCGATAAAGCCCTCAAGGCAAGCTACACACCAAGTCCTGCACGGATCTCGTCTTCAGATAAAACACCCGTCCGACTGACCCCTAGAGGTAAAACCCCCAAGGGTGTGACCCCAAGGTCAACCCCAAAGCGTGACAGTGGGGAAGTGACTTCACTAACAGACAATTTATTGAGTTTACCGAAGAGACAAAAAGCCCAGGAATTCATGTGATATTACTCTGGTACAGTTGTATTGTATGTATAAAATAGAGTAGAAATGTATATATATATATTGCATTGTTGAATCGTAGTGTTTTAAGGGTAGCCACTACCCGAAAACGGCCATATAATCAATATGCTATATCTCTATTAAAACTGAACATATCTTACAAAAATTGTGTGTACTAGTTAGGTAAATGAATGGTATATGATGTTTGAAATATGGGCTCATTTGCTTGTGTATTATCATGGCAATGACTGTTTCTAGTGAGACTGATTTTCACATCCTTGAAATTATTCTGAGCTAACAACTGTACGTGTGATCATGCTGTTGTCAAGAATCATCAGCTAGAATACTCCTTTGAGCAATAAGGTGGTTGTGGGCAAGGATATCTGATTTCACTGACTGTTGTTCAGGTATTAGCATTTTTCAAGACGCTTTGAAAAATGCTCAAACCTGAAGTCCCATCTCACAAAAGTCATTGCAGTCAGATTTCCTTGCCCAAAACCACCTTATTGCACAAAGGAGTATTCTAGCTAATGATTCTTGACAACTACATGATCACACATACAGTTGTTAGCTCAGAATAATTTTCAAGGATGCATGCCCATCTGTCACACTAGAAACATTCATTGCCATGGTAACACACAAGCAACTGAGCCCATATTCCACATATCAAATACTATTCATTTAACTAATCAGTACCCTATGGCCATTTTCGGGTAGTGGCTACCCTTAATAAAACCACCAATATTAACATGACATTAAAAGATTGGTTTACTTTAAAGTTAAATTGATATATTGTATTAAGAATATTATATTAATAAATGAGGAAAAGAGGATCTGTTTAAAATAACTTATGCAGCACTCAAGCATACATATGAAAAGGTAAAAATTGTACATTTGTAAATAATCCAGTCAACTAGACTTGTTACCTAGTCATACAAAAACATGAATTTTAGTGTTGAATGTATAGGCCTGAACAAAAAATAAGTCTTCTTGATGTTTATTTCATTAAAATATTCATATAAATATGTCACTTGTCACACATACTAAGGATGCCACAGTATTTGCTGTTCTTGTGTAAATACATATCTCTAGGTTGTGTTTCCATCGCAGTCACGTTATGTTGGATCATCACTAAAGCGGATAATTTTTGGATCTCATTAAAAATGAAGGATTAAACTTGAGCAACTAATTACTTAACTACACCAAAAACGAGTTGCAGTGGCAGATATTAAAATTAATGATTCTGTGTAAGTTATTTAATGGTACGTATATTTTAGTGATGATCCAACATGCAGTGTTGATAAAATGCATGGGCCAACATGAACAATATAACAAACTTATACTGTAATATTAAAATTCATATCTTGCTGCATTTTCCAGTCTGGCATGCATACATTTAAAAATAGAATCCAATATTCTATGAGTAAATGCATCAAGACAGTATACACCAACAAGCAAGTTCTACAACACTACCAAGACTCCTCCTAGTCGTAGAACACGTTTTGGGGAATGGTTCTAGTGACACTTTGCTATTAGTATCAGCTTTTTATCCATAGACACCCAGATACTTCAGAGATCTGCAGTAGACTTCACTTTGTCTGTTTGTCATCTGCTGCACCCAAATATTTACAACACAGAGCTTTGTAAACCATTTCTGAACAAGATAACTTCAAGTTGTTTGCAATCTTTCCATGTATATGTTATTCTGGATGCTCGTCATGGAAGGCCAGAAAGCCAGGGCTTTAATATCTACATTATTTCTGCTTTGGAATAAAGCAACACCAACTTGAACTTTCAGAAATCATGTTAGTATAAATACAGGATGCTGTATCAATGGTTCTGGGAGTTATAAAACTGGATTGCGATATAGCAGTTTTACCAACATTTAAATTTGTCATGGTAAAAAATTATGATTTGTAAACCACTGCTGGTTTCAGCACATCAATTCCATTGCTTTGGCAATAAACATATTCGTAACAGACTACTGTAGAAATATCAGTGAGACATTCATATTAAAGCCACCAGGTGTCCTTCAACAATATGGTTCTCTGCATATATGTTGATATTAGTTCAGTCGGAAAGAATCCATAATCATCATCCCAGCAATTGAGTTAAACCATCTGTCATTCATGCTACCATGTACACACTGAGCTTTAAACCATCTGTCATTCATGCTACCATGTACACACTGAGCTTTAAACCATCTGTCATTCATGCTACCATGTACACATTGAGCTTTAAACCATCTGTCATTCATGCTACCATGTACACACTGAGCTTTAAACCACCTGTCATTCATGCTACCATGTACACACTGAGCTTTAAACCATCTGTCATTCATGCTACCATGTACACACTGAGCTTTAAACCATCTGCCATTCATGCTACCATGTACACACTGAGCTTTAAACCATCTGCCATTCATGCTACCATGTACACACTGAGCTTTAAACCATCTGTCATTCATGCTACCATGTACACACTGAGCTTTAAACCATATGTCATTCATGCTACCATGTACACACTGAGCTTTAAACCATCTGTCATTCATGCTACCATGTACACACTGAGCTTTAAACCATCTGTCATTCATGCTACCATGTACACACTGAGCTTTAAACCATCTGCCATTCATGCTACCATGTACACACTGAGCTTTAAACCATCTGCCATTCATGCTACCATGTACACACTGAGCTTTAAACCATCTGCATTCATGCTACCATGTACACACTGAGCTTTAAACCTGTCATTCATGCTACCATGTACACACTGAGCTTTAAACCATCTGTCATTCATGCTACCATGTACACACTGAGCTTTAAACCATCTGTCATTCATGCTACCATGTACACACTGAGCTTTAAACCATCTGCCATTCATGCTACCATGCACACATTATTGAACTTTAAACCATCCGTCATTCATGCTACCATGTACACACTGAGCTTTAAACCATCTGTCATTCATGCTACCATGTACACACTGAGCTTTAAACCATCTGTCATTCATGCTACCATGTACACACTGAGCTTTAAACCATCTGTCATTCATGCTACCATGTACACACTGAGCTTTAAACCACCTGTCATTCATGCTACCATGTACACACTGAGCTTTAAACCACCTGTCATTCATGCTACCATGTACACACTGAGCTTTAAACCATCTGTCATTCATGCTACCATGTACACACTGAGCTTTAAACCATCTGTCATTCATGCTACCATGCACACATTATTAAGCTTTAAACCATCTGTCATTCATGCTACCATGTACACACTGAGCTTTAAACCATCTGTCATTCATGCTACCATGCACACATTATTGAACTTTAAACCATCTGTCATTCATGCTACCATGCACACATTATTGAACTTTAAACCATCTGTCATACATGCTACCATGCACACATTATTGAACTTTAAACCATCTGTCATTCATGCTACCATGCACACATTATCTTATATAAATAAACGTACACATGCCTAAAGATTAAAACATGCATTTCTGATAACAGCAATTCTGAAGGTTTTGTCCTTGTCTGATCACTGGGGATGCCTCGAGCATAGGCGATGCATCTGAGACAAAGTGCCCTATCGCGTTGCTATCATCTGTGATTCTTTACATGTTCATACATTTGAAACAACCGGAATGTTGCAAAAAGCCTCCACACACATAAATATAAACAGGTAAAAGATGTTCCAACAGAGTTGACTATCACCAGTGAACACATAAGACACGCATGGCAAGGCAGTGAGCAAGTAAATCGCCCTACTCCATGACTTCTACAATTATCCGTGGCTCAAAGACACACGAATAAGCTAGTTAGACAAAACCACCGAGTCAATATTCACATCTGAGAACTCTTCATACAGGATGTCAACAAACAGAAACACAAACACACCAATCTACACCCCTGGAACTTTAAACCCGAAAATGGTCGGGGGCAGTTTGCGCATGCGCTGCTTTTTCCGACGCGGTTTGTTTTTACTTTTGTACAAATGGTTGATGAGGAAGACTAGGACTAGGGCCATCCCCAGGAAGGCGATGGTCGGGAAGACAGGAGCGCTCTCGTAGAGGTGTGTGTTGCGCTTGGATATGGGCACGGCCTCCCACTCGGAGGAGCGCTCCCCCGGCGTGTCCCGGATCCCCTCCATTTCATCCCCCCGTTGCTGCGCCATCAGGGGCAGCAGGGAGTCAAGGCCCAGAGACAGCAGCTTCACCTGCTTGTAGAGGTTCCTGTAACAACAACACCTGCTTGTAGAGGTTCCTGCAACAACAACACCCATTTCTAGAGGTTCCTACAACAGCACCGGCTTGTAGAGGTTCCTGCAACAAAAACACCTGTTTGTAGAGGTTCCTGGAACAACAACACCAACTTGTAGAGGTTCCTGCAACAAAAAAACCAACTTGTAGAGGTTCCTGCAACAATAATACCTATTTGTAGAGGTTCCTACAACAACACAGGCTTGTAGAGGTTCCTGCAACAACAACACATGCTTGTAGATGTTTCTGCAACAACACCTGCTTGTAGGTTCCTGCAACAACAACACCTGCTTGTAGACGTTCCTCCAACAACAACACCTGCTTGGAGACGTTCCTGCAACAACACCAGTTTGTAGTTTCCTGCAACAACAACACCTGCTTGTAGACGTTCCTGCAACAAAATATTTGCTTGTAGATGTTTCTGCAACAATAACACCTGGTTGTAGAGGCTTCTGCAACAACAATATCTGCTTGTAGAAGTTGCTGCAACAATAACACCTACTTAATAACATTTTCAACATCGTCTGCTTGTATGACTTTTTTGTAAACCCATTTGACACTTCGACAATTAGTTTAGACTTCTATCTGACAAGTAAATTGTGTAGAGACAACTACACTGGCACATAGTTTACCTTGATATCAGTCAAGGTAAAATTATGTTTGATGGCCTTTATCATTCCATTCCTGTGAAGAAATTTCAAAAAATCTTAAGAATTCTTAAGATTGGTTAGAAAATACAAAAAACGGCAATAGACATGAAAGAAACAGACATGACCATCTCCAACATGTTACCAAGTCACAAAGCCAGAACATGAGGCAGTAATACTATATCAGCAGAGCAAACCTAATTACGCAGCAGTATGTGAGGTTTCCAATTTAGGCAGTAATATCTGGAAGCTATCATGTACAATTGTGAAATTGAATCAAATTCAGAAATTTAATAACACTATCAACCCAATCTACCTGGTTGTCAAAATCATGCACGCATAGCCTGTTTCCTGTTCTAATTAAAATGCTGCTAAAGGTTTATTTAAACATCTAAATAACAACATATCGTTACCTAACTGGTAACACCTTTTTAATTCTAACATGTACTTTACTACATTCTTGTTAAATAGCCAAATGCCAAACTTACTAATTTTACACAGAGAACACAGTCTATTTTAATATTTTACAGTAATTTCTCAATCTATATATCTGGCAAAAAGATGAATAACCATCAACGTATGTCTTCTGTCATGTAAACATTAGAAGCAATCACGCGGTGTGTCAGAAATGCTCTATTCACTTACGAAGGTGCCGATGTATTCAATGGAAGTGCTGTTGCCCAAGCCAAACTTGGGCAAGGGGGCAGAGGGCGGGCTTGGGGCTTGCCCAAGTGGCTCTCTAGAACCTTCGAGTAACGGTACAAATGACTGCCTGGAAACAGAACAGTTTACATAATTTCCAGTGGCGGCATATATCAGTATTAGGACATGTCAATATTAAGCCATATACCTTATTAGGACATATGACCATATTAGGACATACAACCATATTAGGTCATAAAACCTGCATTAGACATGTAAATCTTCTGTCGGGCCCGCATCTGTCACACGTCACTGGTCAGGTTGGCTCGAATGGTTCTGGGATGTATTGGGCAATTTGTGCATCGAGATCGAGTTTAGTGATTTGATGGAGTACCTGCATGTTACATAATTAATTTATTGTCGTTCATGTTGGAAATGTTGATCTACATGTATGGTATAACAACTTTAGGCTGAAGGTGTGTTTTAAACATCAATGACATAATGTTTGACATTGTTTATTAAAAAAAACAATTCCTGTCGCACTGCAATACCCAAGGTCTTCAAAAACGAGGGCAGGTATTGGATCTTCATATATTTAGAAGGACCTGCAACATTTTCAGGTTACAAACTCGACAGTCCCTTGATATTTCCAACATAATGTTGTGCCCTGTATACAACAGTGTTATACATCACTGTTTTTGACTCAGTTACAAATGTACACATTGTTACACGTTATATCTTGATGGGTACAAACTCTGACCCTAACTTAGTCCCTCCACAGTCACAAATGTACACATTGTTACACATTATACCTTGATGGGTACAAACTCTGGCCCTAACTTAGTCCCTCCTCAATCACAAATGTACACATTGTTACACTTTGATGGGTACAAACTCTGGCCCTAACTTAGTCCCTCCACAGTCACATACCTTCCATGCGTTCTGGCAGCTCCAGTTTTTTCTTCAGTAACGACATTGTAGTTTTGCGTTCGAGGACAGGGGGAGGCACTCGTGCATGTGTTGTGTACTCCAGAAGTGCATCGAGCAGCCAGAAACAATCTACAATCATAGATTTTGTACAAAAAATAGGCGAAATGTGATCAGATTTGTTTATTTTAGTAGGTCAAACAAGTGAGAGGTTTTGTTGTAGCCAACAAAGCAATGATGCAGCTAGTGCACGCTGCTTTATTGTGTGTACCCGAGGTTCTTTTTATGTTCACAGTGTACACTCTGTGAATGTACTAAACATTAACCTCTAGAGATACTGATTCTCCATAATCACGAAAAACGAACGGAATTCGCGGAATTCAGGTTTTGAAACGGCATTGACCTTTTGGAACGGAAATTGACTGTGGAAAATGGATGGAATTCTGCGTAATCAACATTTTGAAACAGGATTTGCGTTTTCAAACGGAAACTCCATAAACGGTGAAAGAGTAGAATCACCAACACCGTAAACGATACTGACTTTATTGGCGATATTTTGAAACAAACATGATTATTATGCAACAGTATTAATTTATTTTGGTGGATTTATGATGCAGGATAAAGTGTCACGGACATGGCACCCGTGCTATCTCGTGTCAACCGACGTAAACAGGGAAGCAGACGGAACGCACCAACATAAACCGTTTTGCATTCATTGTCTGGCTGTCCGCCAAGCGCACTGGAGACATGCTGCTAATTAAATGTAGTTGTCACAATGTTCGAACTTGCATAAGTGTAGATATTCCGGTTTCGAATATAAAACTCGAAGGGAAGGAATAACAATATCCTGGGTTACGTAGTTCTAACAAATTCCATTGGATGGCGTAATATATAGTATAACACTAGCTAAAATGGTTGAACAAAATTATTAGTGAAACAGCATCTGTGATTTTAAGATTCATAATCGTTAATATGATTGCTTGTATAATTTACATTTGTTAACTTATATATTAAGCACTGCTGCATTAGAAACAACCAGTCATTTATATGATATTGTGTGGCAGGAATTGTTTTATTATCTAAATTGATTATGTACGGTTGTTATATTGTGTTGCAAATATTGCACAAATAAATGTTGTTAGAAAAGTTAACAACACCATAAAACAGTATTATTTAGATGCATTGTGATATTTTATATATTTCTCAGAATGTATTATTTTTCAAAGTTATAAATAAAATATTTCTTTTCTGAAAAAAAATGGGCTTCATTAGCCAGTATGTCAATTTTAAACGGAAAATATGTTATTTGACACGTAAAATGTATCATTTGAAACAGAATTAGTTTTTTCCTGAAACTGAAAATATGTCGTTTGAAACTTAATTTGCCTTTTTCTGAAACGGAAAATACATCGTTTGAAACGGAATTTGTCTTCTTTTTTTAAACGGGATTTTTAAACGGAACTGAAATGGAATTTGCCTTTATTGAAATGGAAGATCCTCTACAGGCATTTCTTACATTCCTACATTTTAAATGCTGACCAAAAAAAGATGTTAGTTGAAAAATGACAAAAGTAGTGAAATAGCACCAACAATCAGTCAACACGTCAAAGGCTGGTTTATAGAACTCAACACAAATAGTTACAAACTACTTATAATCCTCAAAATTGATGTAGCATGTGTGTGAGTGCACATGCGTATGTATGCTAGTGTGTCTGTGTGTGCGTGTGTATCTGTATGTGTGTGAATGTGTATGTATCTGCATACGTATGTGCTCTTGCATGCTCGTGCGCGTGTGCTTGCGCACGTGTATGTCTGTATTACTGTATATATACATCTGTGTGTGTGTGTGTGCGTGTGTATATATGTGCGAGTGTGCACGTGCACACATGCACAAGTACACGCCCATACATATGCAGATACACACATTCACACAGATATATGCACACACACGCATGCATACATGCACATACACACATGCGTGCGTGCGCGCATGTGTGTGTATCTGTTTATAACTGTATATGTCGGTGCATGCATGACAGTATCCAGATAAGAGATATAGAGTCTGTAACAAGCTGCCATCACTAACATCAACCACCCAGTACACACACACACCTTTCTGTAGGTGGCTGTTGTCGAGACAGTTGGAGTCACCGTAGAGGACAATGCGGCCTCCTTTCTTCTTGCCTGTCTTGGTTTGATGTAGCCCTAGGATGGGTACGTCAGAGACGGAGAGACTCTCTCCCTTCAGCACCTCTAGCCCCTGGTCCTTGAGTGTTTCCGTCAACACCACGCCATCGGAGGGGAATCGCGCCAGACTCGTGCCAGACGCATAGTACACTGGAGGAGGAAATTACACAGGGGCATTTTACTTTAGCAATTTGTTGGTGACCATGTGATGCCATGTCACGTTTATATCGTCATGGCCTTTGTTGAACCTCTTCATTTGTAATGTGTATGTGAAATGTTTTCTGTTCTTCTGAAGAACCATTATACAGTTAAGGGGAGGTTCGGGTCGAAATTTATGGATTTTTGAAAATAAAATGAGTTTTGAGTTATTGACATTTCTATGTATAAAAATTACTCAACTTCCCATTCATATGTTATACCACCGAAATAAACATGTTTATGTCACAAAACATGCATTTTGTGTGATGCCTATCATTGCTAAATCTTTGTTTTTGTCAAACGAAGCGTGAATAATCGAACATTATGCAATTTTCCGCGATTGATTGCGTCGCGAAAAATACTGCCATTCCATCATGGCGCATATCGTGGGAAAGCCCTGTTTTCGCTCTGTATGATGATATAAACTATTTTAAGATGGAACCGCTGCTGCCTGAATAATCCAGCCTATAAACGACCGCCTCTCTTGCCACTTCGGGGCAAAGGAATGGGTAACCCTACAACGATTGGTCAGGCAGCATCACGTGATGACGGAATCCTCTGATTCCGTCAAGTAAAATGTTCTGATTGGTTGTAATACGTCCAACCTATGACGTCAGCTTGTAATACCAGCTACATTCGATAGGATTGACATTTTATTCTCCGCGTGTCTTTAGCTTTCTAAAACGACATTATGCCGTTTGGTCGAAAGTGAGTGAGTGGTTTCCGTGCCGCGAAGCGACGCAATATTGCGCAGCTGCAGTTAGCACGTAAAAGAAAGACTATGCAAGATGAATTTGTTGTTGAATATGTGACGACGACGTCTTCGGGTCCGACCACGATGACAGGCCCAGCCTCAGGGCAGTGACTGTGTCAATAGCACCCAGACCAGAGTAAGGACAATTTCTGTGTTTTATATGTTCTCGATAACACTGACAGTGTAAATAATACATATATATTCATGTTGTCTCCACAGTTTGTCTTTGAACCCTGTATCAAGACATTATTTGACGTTTGCCTATAATTTTATATTCGTTGTCTTGTTGATGTTCAGCCGTCCAGGGGCTATCCAGGCACGCCAGAACCAGTATAGTTGACATAAAATAATAGTGATAATTATATACATGCTCATATTATGTTGTTTTAGGGATGGCAGTTATACTTTGTATATTATTCTATGGAATTATGGTTTATATTAGTACAACTTGCCTTGGTATGTCCCTTTATGACATATAGTTACACTGTATATAATTCAGTACTAATAAAATAAACAAAAGGCGCAACATAAACTACAGTCACAGACCTATAATACTGGGAGGGGCTTTTATTGTTAGTAATACTTGTGTTCATGAAATACATTGGTATTGTGTACTTGTTTCTTAGCGTCAACTTGGCTGTCAGTGTCACCCGATCCGTCTCGGACTGTCTGTGACTGAGCGGAAGTTTGGCTACACGGATCTTCTGGATGAGATGTGGGTCTCACACTTCCCGGATGCTGCGACTGAGCGGAAGTTTGGCTACACGGATCTTCTGGATGAGATGGGGGTCTCACACTTCCCGGATTAGGATAGAGATACTGGTGCAGATCTGTCGACTGTACTTGTACGCTGCGCCATGTTGCTGTCGCGAACCTGCCGTGCTTTTCTTCAGTGAACTTTATTTAGGTTACAGTGAACTTTATCTGAGCTCCAGTGAACTTTATTTGAGCTCCAGTGAACTTTATCTGTGCTCCTGTGAAATTTATCTGTATAAATGTTGGAATGATGTGCTATTTTACAAATACGGTTTCCTGTTCTGTAATGTTTTTGCTACATTGCTTTGTTTGACATTATTATGCTGTTCAAATCACTTTGAACTATGCCATTTGATAGATTATACATTGAATAACATGTGTACAAAGTTTCAATCACTTAGGTTGCTTTTCAGATGTTGAAAAGTGTGTACAAGTGTAACTAAACTTTGAACGCGATTTTCTCAGAAACATGATTTCACTCACACCAGCTGTCTTCTTGTTTATTTATCTGAGTAACCGCTTGACAGATTTGCTTGAAACTTGCTACAATGTTTTTTGACAGTATGCCCCTGGTAACCAGCAAGCTACTTTTTCAAAAGTAAGGCATGTTTTTTAATAAAATGAGTCGCTAGTAAAAAAATGTCAGGAACAAATACATAATTTTTTTTTTTAAATCATTAAAAAAAAGTTTTTTTTTAAATACAAAATGTAGCTTGCTGGTTACACTTAGGGTTATATGGAGTAACTACACACCAAATTTGAGTAATGTATGTCCAGTAGTTACCAAGATATTTCAACGCATGCATTAAATCCAAGATGGCTGCCGTACCATGGGAAAATCCCCCCGTAAAATTTAGAAAAAAATTCCAGGCCTTCCCGTTAGGTGGACTATCAATCTGTGAAAGTTTCAGCTCTGTAGAGTAAATAACATAACACGTTTAGACCCAAGCCTCCCCTTAAGTGTTGTAGTAGGAATAGTAAAAACTATGTTATAAAATGTTTATAACGTGATTTTCAATGGGTCATCAGAAACGCCCACACTCCAACATCGACTGTTATGTAGCTTTCAATAAACTATACCATTCACAACAATACATTATTAAAAAAAAAAATGTAATTCACAAAATGTTGTTACACTCACAAACCCAGTTTAAAAACATCAATTGATTAACCAATTTAAAAAATGGGCCAAGTGGCCCTGAAGTCCTTTGGATTAATACGTCTATATGTGACCCCGGCTGACCAAATGAGTGATAAGTCGGAAAAATTGTAACGTTTTCTTACATCCTTGTAAAGGTTTGGTAGGGTGCTTTACAGTTTCAAAAAATATGACTGCTACAAAAATTGGCGAAGTTATGGAGCATTGAACATGCTAGGGATCAAAAGGTGAAAATGAAGAAAACGGCTATTGAAGTTTTACATTATATATGCAAATGGATTGCATGGAAATATTACATGCACAACATTCAAATGTGGCACAACTACAGGCAACTGTCCAGTTTAACAGGTGTCTAGTGGCTTAATGCTGTCTGTTGACACAAGCTACTGCCAGTGACCAATTACACATTAGTCACAGTTTCCATCAAACAATAGTAGGCAGAGAATCTTAGCTCCACAACTGGGTGTAATACACAACCAGAGCCACCATTGATTGATGGTCAAGTAGATTAGCTCAATGCACCAACTAAGACAATACACAACACTGTGAGTGACAGTGTCCAGAGTGAGGCCTAAGCAGTGTCCTCATTGCTGAATAGATCAATTAAACCTGCCAAATGGGTGACATTCTGCACAAGTGTTTATTAATTCTTAGTGATTGTTCAGAACACCAGACTGACCACATACCTAAACAAAGCGAATGTAATAGGTGAAGAACAGGCAGTGTTCAAATAGGGGTATTGGTTGAATTGTATTTGTCTTGACGCAAAAGGTTTTATTGTGCCTTCATCGATTATAAGAAAGCATTTGATTTAGTAGACCGGTCCTCCCTGTGGTCTAAGATAATTTCATGCGGTATTAATGGTATTGTGTTGAAAGTTGTATACAACATATACAAAAATGCTAAATCATGTATAAATCAGGGCCAGGCTATGTCAGCCTTCTTCTCATGTGATGTAGAGGTATGGCAAGGAGAAAACTTGTGTCCTTTGTTATTTGCTATTTACCTGAATAATTTTGAACACTGTTAGTCACAATTATAACGGACTTGACATGGCAGCTGGTGAAATTTACAACAACCTTAGGGATGATGATATAGAAAATGTATGTTCTACTATATGCTGATGACACTAGAATGATTCAATCAAATACAGATTTCTTGCTTGTGTATAGCGGAACTATGTCAACTCTTCTAATGGTTGACATTCAGTTGTTTCAGGTGTCAACTATATTGTGAATCTGTAATTATTAGTCTATATTGATACAACTGATTTACACAGTACCATGTCTACACAAGGCATGGCAAGCGTAAACAGTACAGTAGAATGCATTTGATATCAATAAAATGTAGGATATTTCACTCTATAGTTGTCCAAAATATTAATTTTCTATGTTTGTCACCTACAGGTGACAGAATATTAATTTTCTATGTTTGTCACCTACAGGTTTCTACAGACAATACGTCTTTAACCAATAGACACCACAGTCACACCATTTTATAATAATTAAATGAACATCAAAATAAACACAACTTGCTATTATAGAAAATCAATAGTTTTGAAGATAAAAAGTGTTAGGGAACTGTTCAGTCTAACAGGGGTCAAGTGTGTCTACTCTGCCTGGGCGCTGTGACCAATTAAAGACTAGTCAAGGTCTCAATGGAACAGTAGCACTAGGCTGCTGAGTTTAGTCATGGTGTTGACTTTGTGGCACATTAAATAAAATCTACTGTTGGGGCTCAAGGGCCCTTCTCAAAACCACATCACTAGATAATGTAAAACTTTTGCACTTTGGGGGCCCCTTAGGTGCCCTTAGAATGATTCAATCAAATACAGATTTCTTGTATATAGTGGCAGCACCCTAAGATACATCTATGCAAAATTATAAAAAAAGTTGCTGAACAGTTTTTGAAAAAATAGGCCAAATGTTAAATTTTTACCAGTTTTGGGGTCCTTGGAGGCCCTAGGGAGCCCTTAAAATGATTCAATCAAATACAGATTTCTTGTGCATAGTGGCAGTGCCCTAAGATATGTCTATGCAAAATTAGAGAAAAAGTTGCTGAACAGTTTCTGAGATATGGCAGCTAACGGCGGACGGTGGACTCAGAGTGATGGCAATAGTCCCTTGGACCTTTGGCCAAAGGACTAAAAATAAATAATACTACTAATAATAATAAGATAACTTCTATTGCACCTAAATCCTTGGAAACCAAGCTACAGGCGCATAAAAACAAAAGGATTGGTCAATCTCAAAATCAAGCAGTATTCCAGTTGTCAACAGATGGGTCAAGGCGCTAGGGAGCTAAAGTGGATAAGCAAGGTTGTAAAGATAAGTTTTGAAATGACGACGGAATTTTGTAATATTTTCAACTGATCTAACACTAAGAGGGAGCATATTCCAAAGAGTTGGTGCAGCAACAGAAAAAGCCCTAGTTCCAATGTTAGGGTTGATTCTAGGAACAAAAAGTAGGTCAGAACTAGATGATCGAAGCTGGATAGGTTTTCTTACAGGAGTAAGTAGTGAATGCAAATAAGATGGTTGCTTACTGGACAGTGCCTGGTATGTAATGGTTAAATATTATACGATATCGTACAGAAAGCCAAGACAGACTTCAAAAGTGGAACAGAGCGAGAAAAACGAGGATATCTTGAAACTACTCTTGCTAGACAATTTTGTACACACTGAAGTTTTGTTATATCCTTGCTAGCAATATTATAAAAGAGGGAATTACAATGGTCAAGTCGGCTGCGAATACAGTGAAGATCATGAATATCATAAAACAGCAGCGACACGTTTGAGATATGTGTTGTCGGCAATTGAAGTTACTATCAAAGATCACTCCTAGATTCCGCACCGAGGCTGCTCGCGTGATATACTGATTCAAAATATGCATAGGGAAAAAACCATCCAGTTTACTATGCTGCATTGGAGTATCAATAATGATCAATTCAGTTTTATTTGCATTTAATTTCAACTTGCTGTCAGTCATCCAGTGGAAGATATCTAAGTTGGTTAAGGGAGCGATTTGTATCCGGGGTAGCCAACGAAATGTAGATCTGGGTATCATCAGCATAAAGATGATGATCCAAGTTTTGTCTTTACATAACAGAGTTTAGTGGCGTGGTGTAAAGAGTAAAAAGCAAAGGCCCAAGAACAGAACCCTAGGGAACCCCAAATAAAGTTGGCAGTGCAGCTGAAAAGCAGTTCCCAATCTTTATAGTTTGGTATCTATCAGTTAGATATGAAGAAAACCAGCTTTAATAAGAATTCAATGAGAATGCTGTGATCAAGCGTGTCAAAAGCAGCAGAGACATCTAGTAAGGTAAGTTCTGTCACTTTACCATTATTAATGTTCAAGTTAATGTCATTATGAACCTTTAAGAGGGCAGACTCTGTTGAATGAAACTGTCTATATGCTGACTGTGACATATTAGTTAGATATTTGTGCTAATGTAAGACCTTAGACAACTTGCTACAATCTTTTCTATTATTTTGGAAATAAAGCTGAGGTTAGAAATAGGTCTATAACTGCTTAGGTCTTGTTTAGGCAGAGATGACTTCTTAAGAAGTGGTGTGACATGGGCGTAATTGAAATCATCAGGAAAACAGCCAGAGCAAAGTGAAGCATTTATAATATTTGTTATAGGTCCAATTAGTGTATCGAGACAAGCTTTTAGCAGTATTGTTGGAAATGGATCAAGTGCACAAGATTTATTTAGGGAGGACATAATTATTTTCCTAACTTCATCAACTGTTGCAGGTTCAAATGATACAAATAAAGAATTTACTTGTGGAATGTCCACACTGACATTACTTAAATTATGACGTGGGAAAGCAGAACGAATAAAACTGATTTTATTCTTAAGGCAGACACAGCAGGTAGATATGATTATTTTTTAATTTGTGAAAAAACTTCAATTTTGTCTGCCCAATGCATGAAATGGGTCTTACTGAGTAAAATATATATTGAACTTTTTTCAGCCAGACCCCGTTTCCATGGTAACAAACAGAATGGCCGCCATTTAGAACAAATATTGGCAAATTTGGAAACACTGCCATTTTTTTATTGAACCCATATATAGTTATAATTCTTGCAAATCCATGTTCTCTATACATTATATTGTGCAATGATTAGAGCATTTTGTAAACATTGTTTTTATTTTGAAAATAATTTTTTTTTGAAATACGAAAAATAAACTTGTTTTTTGGCAACAAATATATTTCAAACTATTCATGATTTTAAAAATTGCACACAGTAGAATATGCTGAATGCAACACTGAAAACATTATTTACATAGCTTAATTACCCTGGTACTCCCAGAGATATCCCGTTTCCAAATGCAGAAATTTGAAGAAAAATGTTTTTGAGAAAATGGCCGTCAAAGATTGCATAATGGATTTGATTACATGATGTCAACATGCTTGATCCATGACTAAAACTCACTTAGAGGTATGTAATTGTCATAGAAGTGAACTTTATTAATAGTATGTTTACAAAGGTATCATAATCTGGCAGAAAACCATTTAAAGTATTTTTTGTCAAACAACTCCATTTCACCTGGTGTGTCTGGCCTTAAAGTGACTAGAGAACGAACCACATAGAGACTTAATTGACATATGATCAGGTAGCGATGGAGCAGGCCGTCTATGTAGAATGTTATTCATAACTGATGCGGGTTATCACACTTATTTATGACAATATTTGTATAATAATCTGATTTAGCTTTGGCCATTTGTCTATTACAGAGGTGACTTTGCTTAGAATAGCGCGCCCTGTCTAAAGGCGAGCGCGATTTGCACCATACACGCTCTAAATAACGACGACGCCTTTTCTTTTAGCAACAAAATAGTTTTACATGAAAGTAGCAAGAATACAGTGGCTATATGGTGAATGCATGAACATGCATGCATAATGCACTTTTATCAACTCAACGTTTTTTTCCTGGAGGAATATAGTAACAGTGTAGCAGTTAGTCAAATGGATAATCATGTCATTATATACAGAGTAGTTTACATGTCTTTAATAATTTTTTTAAATTAAAACTGTGCACTTACTTTCGTGACTGCCGAGTGTAAACTCTCCCTCAAAAACATCGTCACTGAAACCATCAAACAATGTCCATGTGTCATTGGGGGAAGAAAAAGATGTTTGCATCGATAAACAACTTCAATTCCTTTGCATACGATATACAAAATGGCCAATGTTAAACACTACTTCATGATCAGACGCAGAATTGTTACTGTGATGAGTAATAATTTTAAATCTTACGCTGAATTAAACCCATTTTTTTACCAATACAAATCACAACAATGAGATGCAATTTCACAAAATTACAAATTAATTATTAGATGTCAAGTTGAACTAAATAGTTTTAACACAAATCACAAGAATGGTAACTTGGGATGACATTTTCTGAAAGTACGAATTAGATATTCAGAAACGGAAGATGTCCCTATGAGTGGGAAGGAAGAGAGAAGGAAGTGGAAGATACCTGAAGGCCATCCCCCAGGGAGAGAGCAGGGTGTTGAGGGCAGGAATGTTAGCTCCTCCTGTGTCTGGCATCCACCATTGCCTGAAATAAGCGGTCAAGTGTCAACATCCAACACACACCCTACAGCAGACTGTCTACACAATACACTGGCAGTGAGAACATAACTGGTTGATCCAAGTTTTAACGACATCACCAAGGTACTAAATCACTTAATTAGAAATTATGTTTGTTTGAAATAATATATATATAGATATTGTTTCATGAAGATATTATGGTAAATTAGTACATTTTGATTTATTGATCTACCTAAGCATTTATAAATTTTAAATATTTACATTTGTTAAAACATTATTATTTTATTTGTTATGAATCAATGTTAAGTGCCACAGAACAATTATTTGGATGAGGCACTATACAAGACATTTATACTAATGATTATTAAGTCCATACCTGGTGTTTTCGTCGTAGAACTTGACCTTCCTCATGACAGACATGTTGTACCAGTCGGCAAAGACAATAACAGAGAGACCATTGTCAATGTCCCGCTTCAGCTTAGTCACCTCCTCCGGGAAATATTCCTCTTCTGGGTCTACCAGTAGCAGGGTACCTGGGAAAACAGGAGTATGTTACAATACACGGTTTATTTAATTAGTTATATAGTAAACCCAGTACAGGCCTATAAAGGTCAGCAGAGTGCAATCTATAATAAGCCTGGTGCAATGGCTATAAATAGATTGGCACTGCTTACAAATGTATGGTTAACATCAGGATTCTCAGAACAAGTCAGCCATGTATTCTCCAGGAGGACAATGCAAGGCAATAAAACTATCTGATTGGAGCATTTTACAATTTTGTTATCCTTTTGGAAAACCACACAGCCGACTTGTTCTGAGAATCTGCCAGTAGGCGGGGCCTTAGCCTACATGTATACTCCAAGACGACAAGACCCTAAGTTGCTTCTTACTGGCTGGTGCTGCTGTCTCTTAGGGTTTTAGGCACGTGAGATGAGAGCATATTGGTTGGCCCACTAGTAGTGGCAAACTGAAAGTTTGCAAAGATAGGAGGTAGAGAAGTACGTTCAGTTGTTAATCTCCATTATATAAGTGGCATAATATATACTGTTTGTTAATAACACCCTTGAGACAATAAGAAAGTGATTATTCCCTAAATATAGTAGTCAACAAGACTATAATCATGCTAAAAACACTAACTCAAATGAGAAACAAAACAGTGCCAGTAATAGCAGATAACGAGAGAGGCGACATTTCTATCTTGTTAATGAAAATAAAGACTAAATCTAAAGAATTCACAGCAATGCAAACAAAATCAATCTTACCATAATGTTTTGCATCAAAGCAGGTTAACGGTGAACCTGAAACAATGGAAATACATTTTGTAAAACAACATCAAGAATTATTTACTTAAAGAATCATCTAATGCCGTTCTTTGTGCAAATGTATTATTTAGTTTTAGTGAAATCATAATTGAATAAACCATTACATTATTATAGACATGTCAACAGTTTGAGAAAAAATGGCAAAGTAGCCTTGCCTCTACATACTGTAACATATTTTCACGAGTTACTGGATCTGAATAATTAAAGTCATCCCTTTCAGTGATTATAACAAAATTACATATTCTATTAAACCACACAGTATCCAAGTGGTACATTCATGCACGAGACACAGCAAATGGTTGTTATTTTGATGTCGTTAAAACTGCAAGGTGTTTTGACTAAGTGGAAGTTTGTTTACCGAGCACTTCAACAAAGTAACCACTGTTCCTCAGGCGGTGATACATATCTCGGAAGTTGGTGTGGATGTGGTCCCCATTCCTATAACAAACACATCCATCATTCATACATTATGTGTCGTGTTATGAGCTGTATGGGGGCTGAACCAGAGGATTAATTGCATTAATGCTTTCGCATTAATCTTATGCTTAGTCATGGAGATGGGCTAGGTATGTACAAATCAAAACAAATTCACATATACATGATATTCATTTCAATTTCGGCCAGACTTGCACAATTCAAATCTTATAATAAATGGTTGACGAAGAAAACCTTTAAAGTATTAGAACAATTATTGTAGCTTTTCATGCCATATTGTAATCACACGATCTATGTACCTGCCACGTCTACACCAGGACTACGCACCAGTCGAGTGGGTCTGCCTTCATGCGCAGGTTGTCACGGGGGAAGTATCCTGGGGGGTAACGCAGGTTATGATACTGGTCCCACAAGATGCGTTTCCTTGGCGACGGCATTGGGATGACCTTGACACGTACTGGAAGCTTCACAACGGAAACCCTTGCTTCCTTCTCCCCCTCCTGTAACCATGGCGATAACAATACATCAGCTCTATCCATACTTAGAATATGAGCAAAAATCAAATCATAGGCACTTTAAACAAAAACAATAATCAGAGTGCTTTGATGCACAAAATCTAGTTTTACTGGATAATCAAACATTTAAAAAATAATTATAAAGACATTGCAAAACCTCCACTGGCTGCCACTGAAGTATCGGACTGAATATAAACTACTTGTCCTTGTATTCCATGACCTTCATAATTGGACACCGTATGGAGTACCTCGCCTCACTCATCACACCATATGTCCCACGCCGCGCCCGATCTACCGACCACGTGTTTCTAACTGTACCTCGCCACAACCACAATGATATGGCCGCCGTTCGTTCTCTTGTGCGGGGCCGGCTCTCTGGAATGCACTACCCGAACACCTGTGCCTGATCGGCTGTAACACTTTTAAAGCGCATCTTAAGACTTATTATTTTAAACTTGCTTTTAATATCTAGATCAACACTTAGATGTCCGATTCACTTAACATATAAAGTATGTATTATCGCTATTATTTTAATTGTCTACCATTGTACTATAATATAATTTTATTTATTTACTTATTAATATTTTGTTATATTTATTTATTCAATTTTAGTTATAGATGTATGCTTTCGTATGTTTGCTTTTATAGTCTTATCTTAGGTTTGCTTAGTACAGATTTGCTTACTGAAGTTTTAGTAAATTTACTTTTAGTTTTACATTTTAGTAGCTGTACCATCCCTGGTGCTTGTGCCTTGTCGAGGCGGGATGGCTCGCGTGTTCTGTCGATCCCCAGAGCTATGCCGGCAGGAGCCTTGTGCTCCTGGCAGGTTCAACCAAGCAGGACAGGTCATGGGGGAGGGGCCAGACAAAACAAGCACCCTGGTCCTCCAGGTTGGGGGTCTAGCACAGGGCTAACAACCCGCTCTTGTAAAAGAAAATTGTTGTTACGGAAACAGTGACAAAGACAACTTTCACAACTGTGCATGATGACCTTCTAGAGTCAACGACTCGTATGACTGCCAGTTGTGAAAGCCAAAAGGAAGCCACAGACATGATTATGGGAGTGTTGAGTGCAAAAACGAAGACCAGGATTGGATTTTTGAAAGTGAAGGCCATGTGTATGAAACTGAAAAACTGGAGCAGGTAACCACAGAAATGCGACGATACAGCCTGCACATCCTTGGAATGAGCGACAGCAGATGGACCAGTTCAGGAAGACTGACAACAGCAACAGGAGAGACGGTACTGTACTCTGGACAAAACGACAACCAGCATCACGAATGTGTAGCAATTCTCATCAGGGAAGGAGTGGAAAAGTCATTGCTGGAGTGGAAACCTGTCAGCAGTCGTCTGATGAGAGTTCAAATGAAGGGGAGACATGGAAACATCACCCTCCTCCAGGGCTATGACCAATGACGGAGAGGATGAGGACGAGGACGCTTTCTATCAAAGCCTTCAAGCAGAAGTGGACAGGTCACCACGCCATGGCGTCACAATTGTCATGGGAGACCTGACTGCAAAAGTTGGAACTGACAACACCCACAAGGACAGGGTGATGGGAAGGAACGGATGTGGCAGCATGAACAGCAATGGTGAAAGTCTGGTGAACTCTTGTGGCATGAACAATCTTGTCATTGGAGGGACCCTTTTCCAACACCAACAAAAAGGGACCGTAATCAGATTGATCATCGAATGATCAATGGCAAGTGGCACCACTCTCTATTAGACGTGACAGAGAAGCGAGGAGCAGATGTCGGAAGTGACCATCATCTGGTCACAGCTTACATCAAGCTAAAACTAAAAAGTACAGGACACCAAACAATGGGTAAAAGAGATATGATGTTGAGAGACTTAGGGACCCAGCAGTGAAGAGAAGATTCATTCTTGAAGTGAAAAACAGATTTCGAGTTCTGAGGGGCTTTGAAGAAGAAAACGACTCCACAGAAGACATCGACACAACCTGGAGCCAGATAGCCTCCATCTACACCAAGAGCAGCAAAGTTAGCCTGGGACACAGGCAGAGGAAGAGAACAGACTGGATAACATCAACAACATTGAAGAAGAGCAACGAAGAAGAAGCTACTGGAGGCATAACCAGAAAGACTAAAAGAAAGATACCAAGAGCAATATAGAGAAGAACATTGGGAGGTCAAAAGACATTGCGAGCAGACAAATGAGCTTACATGGAAGACCTGGCAAAACGAGTTGAACAAGCAGCTGAGAGAAATGAACAAGGAACCGTGTACAACATAACCAATCTCATTAGCGGGAAACGTCGTACCACTTCGAATACCCAAATTAAAGACAAGCAGGGAAATCTCCTCATGACAGAGAAGGAGCAAGAAACTCGATGGACAGAACACTTCAGTGAAGTACTAAATAGGCCACCACCAGAAGAGGAAGCTATTATAGAAGAATCAGAAGCAGATCTGGAGATAGACACAGATACTCCCCAGAGAGCAGAAATCATTTAACAAGATTTAACCCATTAACTCTAGGTGGCAGGTGGACAAGGAAGCCCTTTGGCTTATCGAGAGTCCAACCCTTTTATTTATGTGTATTCCGCCCTTCTGAGGTATGTGTCAATTTTATTTTTAAACATATTCATGCTACTAGCACCCACACAATCAGCAAATAATCTGTTCACTTTAATTTAGTCCTTTGTGAAAATTAGAACTTTCTTATATCTAATCTACACTGCTCCTTTGCTAATGTAACATCATGTCCTCTAGTCCTTCTATCTTTCTAACTGAGAAAAACATATCTGATCTCCTGCTGGTCTCTAGTGTTGTTAAACCACATTCTTTTAGGTGAATTTCATAACTAAGATCCCTCAGTTTTTGTATCATTTTAGTCGCTCTTCTCTGTACTCTTTCTAGCACATCTATGTCCTTCCTGCGATACAGCCTCCACGCTTGTATACAATATTCTAAATGAGGCCTCACTATTGCTTTGTACAGCGGTATCATTAGTTCTTTTTCCTTATACGCTATATTTCGCCTAATTAATCCAAGGATTTGATTTCCCTTTGAAGCTGCAATTCCGCACTGCTCTGAAACCTTCATATCAGCACTAAAAGTCCTTTTTTTTCCAGTAGTACTTAGTACAGTACCCCCCATTGTATATTCTACCTCTTCGTTACCAACAGCATTTGCCACTTTTCAGACCATTTGATCAACTTGTCAAGATTATCTTGTAAATGTTGTCTATCTCCATCACTTTTAATCCTTCTAAACACTTTTGAATCATCCGCAAATTTCAACTTGCTTGTTATTTCATCATCCAAATCGTTGATATACATTAAGAATAATATAGGTCCTAATATTGATCCCTGTGGTACCTCACTCAATACCGATTTCCAGTTTGAAGCCTCCCCATCAACTATTACACGTTGTCTTCTGTCAATCAGCCATTTTTCTATCCAGTTTATTATACCATTCCCTATGCCATGGGCCTTTAGTTTAAGCAGTAATCTTTGATGTGGTACTTTGTCGAAAGCTTTTTGAAAATCTAAGAAGACGATATCCACTGGTGATCCCTCATCTACCCACTTAGTGATGTCTTCCAAAAAACATAACATATTTGTTAAGCATGACCTCGCTTTAAAAAACCCATGTTGAGATGGTTTTATCAAGTTATGTTTAACAAGAAAATCCACCATGTGATCTTTAACTAGTCTTTCTAATAATTTGCAAATCACTGATGTTAAACTCACTGGTCTATAGATCTCTGATTTGTTTCTCGAACCTTTTTTAAATAACGGTATAACGTTTGCCTCTTTCCATTCTAAAGAAAGCACTCCCTCTTCTAATGATAAATTGAAAACTGTTGCGGTACGCTAATTTGTTCTACAATTTCCAATAATAGTTTGGGCGGAATCCCATCCACTCCAGGTGATTTATTATCCTTCATAGCCTTTATTTTCTAAGCTACCATTTCCGGGGTTACAATTAATTGTCCTAAATAGTCTGAATCTGCCCCCTTGAACTTAGCCTCTGGTACTGGCAGTGAACTAATATCTTCCATGGTAAACACTGAACTAAAATACTCATTCAGGTCTTCTGCCATTAAGAATCCCTCTGATATTATACCTTCCTTTGTGGAAATTTCTCCTATACTGCTTTTTACTATTCCTTTCTGATTTTACTTCGATGGTAAAATGTATCTGGTTGTGTTCACTACTCCCCAGTGGCTCACATATCTTGACATTGTCAACTAATTCATTCTGTGAGGACAAAACTATGTCTAACACATTCTCACGCCTGGTTGGTTGTAGCACATGTTGAGAAAGGAAAGTATCTTGAACTAAAACAAAAAACTTGTGGTCCTCACTCCCCATACTCTGTAGAGATTTCCTTTGTATATGCTCGTGGTTAAAATCCCCCATAATAATACAGTCCCGTTTGCTTACTTCCCTTATAGCGTTTTGTATTTTTTCATTCTTTTCTATGCTTATGTTTGGACTTCGATAAACTAACCCAACTGTTAACGTTAAGTTTCCTGTAACTATGTTACACCAAACAGCTTCTTCGCAATCTGCTTCTCTTTCTAATTTTATTTCATAAGCCTGGATAGATTCTTTAATGTATAAAATAACTCCACCTCCCTTTCTTCCTATTCTATCTTTCCTAAACATTACATATCCTGTCAGTCCCAATTCGGCATCTGATATATCGGTGGTGGTCCAGGATTCGGTTATACCTATTATGTGAGGGTCAATATCTTCTACCATAATGTTTAGTTCATTTCTTTTGTTTACTATACTCCTGGCATTTAAACAAACACATTTATATCCAGCTTCAGAAGAGTTTTCCAGACTGTTCTTTGCCGATTTATTTGTGCTGTCTTTATCTATGCCTCCAGTTTCAGGCTTCTCTGTGAGTCCCCCCTGCGAATCTAGTTTAAATAGATGCAACCTGTCCCATCGTCAACAGATCGCAGCAGGTTCTCTGAGAAAACTGCTGCCCCCTTTCCACTAAGATGGAGGCCATCTCTCATGTACATATCTTCCCTCCCAACAAAGTACCCCATAAATCTGTGAATCCTACCCCCTCTTCTTCACACATCTACTCAACTAGTGCATTTATCGCCATCCTCTTGCAGTTTCTATACGTTGCTCCCCTTCCTCAATTACTGGCAAAATTCCTGAGAGAATAATCTGTTCAACTCTTGTCTTCTTTAGCTTCCTCACTAACTGTCTATACTTCTGTACTATCCCAGTTGTTCCCTCCCTGTCTGCATTATTTGTTCCTACATGTACTAGTATAGACCCTCCCTTGCCATGTCCTTCTCTACCCTGTCAGTCACATGTTCTATCCTAGCCCCCGGTAGACAAACAACGACGTCCTTCCCCTCGCTCAGTGTCTTGTCCATCTTTCTCATAATGGAGTCGCCCATAAACACCCTCTCTTTCCTCATTGCCCCCTCAATCACTGCCTCAGAGTAGCTCCTTCTTCGGTTTGCATCTGTCTGGTTGTTGTCTTTTCCCCTTGTCGTCTTCTCTCCTGTCACATTCTCTTCCGATCCATTCTTTCCTGTCGCTTTTTCTCTTGTTACCTTTCCTCCTGTCAGCGTCCCTTTTATCGACTTCTCTACTATCACATTTGCTTTCACTTCCTTTCATCCCTTCATCTTTCCCCCATCTCATTTTCTTCTCTCCTCTCCCATCGTCCCTCCCTCCTTCTCTATGGTTATTTTCGCCCCTGTCACCTTCACGTTTGTCACGTTTTCTGTCGTTGATTTTACAATTTCTTCCCCTCCAATCACGTTCCCTCCTCTCAATCTCCTTTCCTCAGTCTTCTTGCCACTGCTATTCTCCTTCAGTCTTGCAGTATTCCCACCTCTCTCCCTGTCGTCTCTCTCCATTGACCTGCCTCCTTGCTAATTCCCATCTCCATTCCCTTCACAATATCTGTCAACCAAACTATCTCCTTCTGCAGACACATCACCTTCCAACACCCAATGCACTGAAAGGTGAATCCTTCCTCCATGGTTTCTGCCCATGACTTCCCACAGCCGGACAATGCAAAATCTACCCAGCTGTGGCAGTGATCACACACCAAGTGTTGCTTTGCCTTGACTTGCCGCTTGCAAGGTGCCATATCCCTATCATAATTTATTTAATAACTTAACTAACTTAGTCTATATAAAGGCTGTTTCCTGTGTACTACAGCACATTTTATGTTACAGATTTCAATTACACAGCTGACTATTTATCCTATCACGAACACTAACATTACCGGTAGTGACCTAATTTATACAATCAATTACGTTACATTAGACTGCTTTATTTATTTAGGTTACCCCGCCTGACTATCGCCCATGCTTAATGTTAACAACAATGCTACCTAATCAAAATATCTAGCATGTACTAGCTTGCACAGATATTATGTTATGTAAGTAGTTTGATGGTTGTTACTTTATCTCCTATATATTCTACCACATAATCAGGTTTGTTAAATCTTGTTTACAACTTATCGAAGACTAAGTTACCCTATTATCACTCACTAGGTGTTCTAAAATACTTTAACTAACTAACTTTAAGCACAACTACTACTCAATATATGTTTACTGCAACTTTATGAATGATATTAAGGCAAGAATAATACTTATCAATCAGTAATTCCACTTGTTTATCAATTTTTCTGCACCACTAAATTCTACGATCTATCTCCGCCAAATATAGCCTAGAAGCAATTGCCGCCATCAGGACATTAAAGAATGGAAAGGCACCTGAACATGATAACCTCAATGCTGAACTGTTCAAAGCAGACCCCGAGCTTGCAGCTAAGATCCTGGAACCCTTGATCACAGTCATCAGGGAACGGGAGCAGGTACCAACAGAAAGAACCAAGGGAGTGATCGTCAAGATACCTAAGAAGGGGACCCTTAGCGACTGTAACAACTGGCGAGGGATCACCCTTCTGTCAGTACCAAGCAAGATCCTATGCAAGATCATCATACAGCGGATCACAGAGGCTATAGATGCAACACTACGGAAGGAACAGGCTGGCTTTCGCAGAGGAAGGGATGCTCTGTCCAGATTTTTATGCTGAGGAACGTCATCGAGGAGTGTTCAGTGTGGCAACAGCTATACATAAACCTTATAGATTTTGAGAAAGCCTTTGAAAGCATCCACAGAGACTGCCTCTGGCGCATTCTCAGATCATATGGAATACCACAACGCATCGTCAACACCAACTTCACCTGCAATGTTGGAACCAGCGATCTTTAGTTTGAGGTTAAGACAGGTGTGAGACAGGCCTGTGTTACATCAGCTGTCCTTTTCAATGTTGTCATCGACTGGGTCATGCGACGAGTGACAGAAGATGTACCAAGAGGGCTTCGCTGGACTCCCTTTTCTGCACTAGAGGATCTGAACTTTGCCGATGACCTTGCTCTCCTGTCCCACACTCACAAACACATCCAGGAGAAGACAACCCAACACGCCTTAGCAGATTTGGATGTCAGGTTGGTTTGTGAATCAGCCAGAAGAAGACGAAAGTCATGACCCTGAATGTTAACATGCTAGCCTCAGTGAAGATGGACAACACGGACCTTTCCAGCACCGAAACATTCACTTACTTTGGAACTGTCATTAGCCAAGATGGAGGAGCTGGCATAGACATCTGCAACAGACTGAACAAGACACGGAATGCCTTCATGAGCCTACTTGCAGTTTGGCGATCAGCACAGTACAGCACAAGGACAAAACTCAGACTTTTCCAGAGTTGAGTGCTGTCAACATTGCTGTATGGGGCGGAGTGCTGGAGAATGATGGAGCAGGACCTATCAAGACTGTCTACCCTTGATATGAACTGCCTCAGAAAAATTCCTTAGAATCTTCTGACCAAGAACCATATCCATGCACACCATCATTCAAAGAAGACGCTGGAGGTGGATTGGACATGTCCTTCGCATGGATGCAGATGTAATCATAAAAAAACAGCTGTCTGGTGGACACCAGAAGGGAAGCGAAAACGTGAGCGCCAAAAAACAACATGGAGGAGAATAGTGGAGGGAAATGAACCACAGCTGGGACAGCAAACAGCGCATGGCCAGAGACAGAACTTCATCGCTGCCCTAAATGCCAGGGGGGAGCCAGGGGGGAGCCAGGGGGGAGCCAGGGGGGAGCCAGGGGGGAGCCAGGGGGGAGCCAGGGGGGAGCCAGGGGGATAACGGGTAGTAAATAAGCAAGTTAGTAGCTGTATCAGTAGATAATTTTCTATGGAATCTCTCAATCTGCTCTACATTTTGAAAACCCCACATTTTTTACTACCATGTAGCAGAATTGGCATTACAAGCTGGTCAAACTGTTCACACTGTATGACTAGATAAATCTAGCTTCCTTGCTTTAGTTGTGAAGTTGAACATTGCACGCCTAGCTTGGTTAACTTGTTTTGTTATGACTTTGTTAAAACATCCATTATAGTTTAGACTGGTTCCCAAATAGATGTAGCTATCAGTTATTTCTAATGTGTTTTGTCCAAACAAGAATTGTGGGTGTGATCTGACCTTTCCACGAGAGAAGATAATAACCTTTGTTTTACTAGTATTAACAGATAGGTGCCATGCTTAACAATACACCTGTAATCACATGCAGCATTTAAAGCATTCTGTAAATCTGCAGGTGTTTCTGCCATCACAATAGTATCATCAGCGTAAAATAAAACATACATTTTCGAACATTTCTACATCATCATCACTAAGGTTGTTGTGAATTTCACCAGCCAGCATGTCAAGTCCCTTAAATTTATTTACTTACAGTGTTCAAAATCATAAGGTAAATAGCAAATAACAAAGGAGACAGGTTTTCTCCTTGACGCATCCCGACATCACATGAAAAGAAGGCTGACAAGGCCTGGCCGTGCTTTACACATAACTTAGCATTTCCGTACATGTTGTATACAACCTTCAACACATTATCATTAATACCACAAGAAATTAACTTAGACCACAGTGAGGATCTGTCTACACGACAAATTGTATAAATTTGTAGCAGTAAATTTAGCTCTGATGAAACACATTAAACAATTAATGACATGTCTCTTGTTACTTACTAGGATCCAATATGGCTACCATATTAAGCTAATTAGGTCATTAAATATGCAAATTACACTGGCGAAAATAAACAAATAGATTCCGCATGTCAAATTGAGTATGTCCACCAAATACCAGTTTTTAGTTTTCATGTGGTAATGCTACAGTATGGTGAATGAGGTACTTACCTCAGGAGGTGACTATGGTGAATGTGGTGTTACCTCAGGAGGTGACTATGATGAATGAGGTACTTACCTCAGGAAGTGACTGTATGGTGAATGAGGTACTTACTTCAGGAGGTGACTCTATGGTGAATGAGGTACTTACTTCAGGAGGTGACTCTATGGTGAGAGTCACCTGTCCCTGAGCGATGCCATCCCATGATGCAGCTTCCTTTGATACAGCAATGGAGACTGCGAGGTAGCCAGACCACGGCCACAGCGTGGGGGAGTACTGGAACGCCACCTCAATGTAGCTGCCAAACTGGGGCGTGTACGGCTGCCACAGGGGCTGGGGAGAGAAACGACATGTCATGACAACCTGACGCTAAGTGACATGTCTGTATCAGTAAATCCCAAAATACTATATATATGCATTGTCAATCCGGCAAAATATTAACTGTTGATATTAGCAGTACTCTTGAGTTGCAATATTAAGAAATCTCTACCGTGCTCTTACTCTTGACACGTTACTACAAGCTCTTACTCTTGACACGTTACTACAAGCTCTTACTCTTGACACGTTACTACAAGCTCTTACTCTTGACACGTTACTACAAGCTCTTACTCTTGACACGTTACTACAAGCTCTTACTCTTGACACGTTACTACAAGCTCTTACTCTTGACACGTTACTACAAGCTCTTACTCTTGACACGTTACTACAAGCTCTTACTCTTGACACGTTACTACAAGCTCTTACTCTTGACACGTTACTACAAGCTCTTACTCTTGACACGTTACTACAAGCATGAATGTAACTGTGAAATAACTGAATCAGGTTGTTTGATTCTAGCTGCATAAACAGTAGTTTTGATCTGCGTAAATAGTGGTGTATTTGGTACCTTTCACCTAGGCATTTACTATGTCACACAAAAACTGACAAGAGCCGTGAATACCTGGCGGACAGAAACAATTGTTGGATACAGACCTCTGTCAACTGACCCTGCTCTGCACCTGCCCGTTTTATTCTACTACTCTCAGATGAAGTTGGTATTAAAAACTTACAAATAAAATGTTATTGACACACATATCGAGATAAGATCAAGATGTCACAAACCTTGTCCACAATCTTTCCTGTCACCCCCATTCCATTCAGGATTGTCACCTACAACATATGAGTGGTTGAATATAAGTGACCAGGAACCAAATGATAACAGACACGTCACAGTCATTAAATAATCCCCCTGTTGTTGTAAATAAGGTAACACTGATATGATTATTACACATTACTTTCTAATGTAGCATACCTAGTCTACCATTAGTCACAAAGCTGTCATAGTCCGGTAGTAGATTGTCCAGTTTTGGTCTGACCCAAAATTCTCTTATATGGTTTTTTCTCTGCTGATTATTCACCATTGGGGTGAATATAAAGATATCCAGATCCAGGATAGTGTGGACCCGTTACCCTAGAGAAATTTGAATTATTTAAGATTGCCGCCGCGGACCCGAAAATGCACTGAAAATGCATTAGTTAAGATGGATTCGCCTTTATAAAGGGCAGAAATATTGCCAAGATTTCTTGTATCAATGTGTGTTTGATAAATCCAATTCACAGAAATCTATTTTGCACTTCCATAATTTTCAAATGTAAAATGGTGGCCATTTTGAATTCCATGATGGCCACTGCACATGCCAATATTTATCGAATCATAAAAAAATTATAGTGTACAAAACCATAGAAAACTGGAGCAGTTGTCTTCAATTTTCTTTCTTACGACAGACATGAAACTAATTGTAAATTTATCCTTTCATGAATTTACACAATACATGTATCATGTTTACTGATATATAAATTGCAAAGATGATAGGAGAATAGGAACCAGAACCGGCTATTTTTCGTATAATGTGTGGTCAATACCTTCTACCTTTTAGGTATTCTGCAGACAGTAGAAGAGTCTCAAGTAAAGTGTTCATATCATATAACGTGTTCATGTAATTGATAATGTACTTGAAGCCTGAAACGCCAAAGATCTGGGCACACAGCTTACATACATGCAGTATCATCATTAATAACTTGAATAAGATGAGGGACAATGAAGGTCCACCAGCACACACCTACCACAAGGAGGAAGTGGAAGCCAGACTCAAAGCTGATGCCAAGGACAGGAAAGTTCTGCGGGATAATGTAGAGCTCCTCATAGACCGTCTAGACCCATATCAACATCCAGATGGACTGGTCAATGTAGTAACTGGAAAGGTTGTGGTCTACCCATCTGTAAATGTCAACAATGCTATTGCACTGGGCAAACCGTAAAGGAATCTTTCAGGATCAGCTGGCCTTGTGGCTTCCACGACACAATACAGTGTACTCAAACAGCAATGGAATCATTCAGGATCAGCTGGCCTGGTGGCTTCCACGACACAATACAGTGTACTCAAGATTGTGAACATTGTGACAGTTACACAGAAGAACCTCAAAGTTGGTGATGTCAAGTGTTTGACACAGAAACCATCTACACCAGAGCCACGTGCCTGGAGTCCAGATCACGTAGTCTTGACACTGACAGCATATTGGCTCTTGAGCTATCACCGTATCCTACATCGATGTTTGATGCAGATGGACAAATGCGTGAGGTCAAAACCAACCTCAAGAATGCCTTTAAAGTGGAGGTTCAAGCAGAAATGCTGAGAAGGACATAGATGCAGTATTCTTGGAAGGCTGTGCCATGCTCTGGGTGGTGCCGTGCCAGCTGCTGGCACTGTGCAGGGTTACTTAGACAGATTCCACAGTTACCTCCACACTTGTTTGAAGAAGAGTGACGTGTATCTTGTGTTTGACCAGTGAGTACATTGTGTAACTCTGAGAATACGATTCAATGAAAATCAACACCACTCGTCTACCTCCACAAAAGCTCATCCTTGCGGTCACACGAAACAAGTCATAGCTGATTGATCTCATCTGTGAGGACCCTACATCACACAGGGAGGACTTCATGAAGCACAAGCTTGTAGTCACTGGCAGTGACCCTGTGCCAGTGGAGATCAACAGTGGTATTCTCATCAAGCGGCAGGACATGAAAACAACTCAGGAAGAGGTGGATACCATCATCAACAAGTGGAGGATGTGCAGGCTGAGAGAGTACTCGTGGTGGCAGATGACACCGATATTTTCGTTCTTATGCTTCACTATGTTCCCAAGATAATATATTCCCCTCCAGCCCTGTCATGATTTCTCCGATCCAGGGTTGAGCAGTAATTGACATAAATGTTACTGCTGAACAACATCGCACGATCATCCCGGATTTGTTAGCAGCACATGGAGTCACTGGTTGTGATACCAGGGCAACATACTTTGGAACTGGCAAGGTTGTTGCCCTCAAATTGCTGCGAAGCGGTCGTTATCCCCTCAGTAACGTGGGTGACACTAGCCGCCTCCTGTCAGAGATAACTTCCCCAGTAACACCATTCATTCTGGCATGCTATGGTTTGACTAGATCCCAGGCGATGACAGAGGCATGACAGAAAATGTAGGCCAGTAATGTAGGTCGCAGTGTGGCTGGTGTGCCAAAGCTTGCCTCCTTGCCTCCAATTAATGAGACTTTCAAGGAGAATGTTTCCCGAGCCTATCTTCAGATAGCCATCTGAAGAAATGCTTTGGCTCCAGACCCACCAGCATTGGATCCAGCGGCAAACAGTTGGTCACGGGAGGATGGCTTAAAATCATACAGCCCAACAACTGTTCCTGATGACTTCCCTCTAGCACCAGTAGAATTGCTTAAACTTATCAAATGCTCTTGTGTGAGTGCACTCTCATGCAATACGCATAGATGTGGTTCTAACAGTGCCAACCTTGTGTACTCAGTCTTCTGTGTGTGCCAAGGAGGCCAGGGATGCTTCAATGAAAAGACAAAGCAAGCTAATCAAACAGAAGATGACAATGAAGAGGACTAGAGGTGTTGCCCAACTCTGGTGTTGTGGATTTGTATTCCAATGGCTAGACTGGTCGTGCTCGAGCAACGTGTTACACCACCACAAGATATAACTTACCAGGTACAACAAATACTTTTTTCTCATGCTGTAAGCAGCCATTTTGGTTTAGTGCATAGCCAAAATAGTAATTTATTGACTGATCAAGAAGCAATTGATGATTCTTACCTATGTCCAAAACATATATTATGATGATCAATTAGTGTATGTAACTGATTCGCTCACTGTGATATGATCAATAGATTTCTAGCTAATTTTTGGTTCCATGGTGGCCATATTGGCTATCATTATGGCAGCCATCTTGATTCCTGAATAATTCTGCTATTGCTGAGTGGTTCTATAGAACATTATTTCTCAAAACATAAACAATGTTGTCTTTTCGCCTCTATATGTGACCCATCTTAACGAAATGAGTCGGATGTCGGCAAATCTGATTTTCCGTAAATGCCGTTTATGTGAACAAATCGCGAACCCATCGATTTTGAGATTTCCCCTGAAAATTATTCTTTGGTATTCGTTTTATCAATTGCTACTCTAGCTACCCTCTAATTAACTATGTTTTGTGTATTTTAAAGCGATTTTTGTAGAGCTGTGCGAAGTGTTCCGCTCGATTTCCTTAAAATAACACCAAAAATGCCAGCAATTGCGCGCGTTCGCAACTGCTAATTTTGGGACGCTCCTAACATATGGGATATCACCACGAAGCTTGACGCGTCATCTTCCTATATATGGGCATAAATATGCTAATAACTACATTCTGTGACCTCCAGAGAGCGTGGAAGACGCCCCCTGTTTACGCCAGCTGTGTAAACAATTTGGATCACGTGGTAGCAACAGCAACTGCGTGACCCAGGCAACTGTTCTCATTGGGTCAGTGATGGGTCATTTACATAATCTGTAAACACACGCATGCGCACAATGTATTTCACCACGTCACTGCTGACCCAGATAACGATTACGAAGACGTGAAGAACGGCGTTTAACGTGGCGAAACTGTTAAATTCGGATGGAAGTGATCGCGCACAGATTGACTGTTTGATCAAGGAGTATTTTTTGGAAGACTTAACGGATGGAAGCGAGCCTGACAATCACAACATTTTAGCTAGATCTGTCCACGGTAACTAAGGTACATTTCATGAAACATAACGAATATTTTGCATCAACTTTGACGGCCTTTTTCTGGGTTTGAAGGTTACTACCCCACATGTGTTTGTTAAGCCATAACTTCAGTTAGGATTAAGATATCTTCTTACATGATACACCGTGTGAAAGCAGAGATTCTGCTCTTTCCAACGCTACTAATAACTCAATATTAAAAATTTCCAACATGCGACTCATTTCGTTAAGTTGGGTCACATATTATTTGCTTTATATGATTATAAATAAACTTGCATTTCTATGGTGGCCATCTTGGATTTCAAAATGGCTGCAACTTTGCATTTTGAGAATATGGAAGTATAAAACAGATTTCTGTGAATAGGATTTATTAAACATACATTGATACAAGACATGTTAGCTATGTTTCTGTCCGTTATAAAGGCGAATCCATCTTAACTAAGGCATTTTCTGGTCCTCGGTGGCCATCTTGAATAATTCAAATTGCTCAAGGGTGACGGGTCCACACCACCCTGGATATCTTTATATACACCCAATCATAAATAATCAGCAGAGAAAAAACTATATCAGAGAAGTTTGGGTTATTACCCTTGGCTGCTGGACTATCATTTGTAAAACAGCCTGGTCACGTGACATTTCTGCTCTTTGAAGACAAGCATATAAAGACATGCTTTTAACACTTTTCCAGTTGTTTATCTGGATACAAAATATCCATAAAAATATATGCATTTTGATGTATTTTATTAAAGTATTACGTGACACTTTATAATTAAATGATACCACGAAACGGTAATTTGGTACTTCTACGATCATTGTTCCTGAATTTTGACCAAGACATATTACGAATACATTCATGTCAGTATAATTTAACAAATACATTACCTACAGTAAACTTGTCACCTGTTCTGTCTTTGCTATCAATATATATCCATGTTTTACAGAAAATACCTAATAAAGACCCTGACTTATGCTTGCTGCTGTTGGGTACTCACATTGATAATGATAGGCATCCTGCCAGGGTAGGTGGGTTGGTTGTATACTCACATTGACAATGATAGGCATCCTGCCATGGTAGATGGGTTGGTTGTATACTCACATTGATAATGATAGGCATCCTGTCATGGTAGATGGGTTGGTTATATACTCACATTGACAATGATAGGCATTCTGTCATGGTAGATGGGTTGGTTATATACTCACATTGACAATGATAGGCATCCTGCCATGGTAGATGGGTTGGTTATATACTCACATTGACAATGATAGGCAGGCTGTCGTGGTAGACGGGTTAGTTGTACTCTCACATTGACAATGATAGGCATCCTGCCATGGTAGATGGGTTGGTTGTTATATACTAGGCACAATCACAATGACAATGATAGGCATCCATGCATGGATAGGATGGACGGGTTGTTGTATCACTCACATTGAAAATGATAGGGATGCTGCCGTGGTAGACGGGTTAGTTGTATACTCACATTGAAAATGATAGGCATGCTGCCGTGGTAGATGGGTTAGTTGTATACTCACATTGACAATGATAGGCATGCTGCCGTGGTAGATGGGTTAGTTGTATACTCACATTGACAATGATAGGCATGCTGCCGTGGTAGATGGGTTAGTTGTATACTCACATTGACAATGATAGGCATGCTGCCGTGGTAGATGGGTTAGTTGTATACTCACATTGACAATGATAGGCATGCTGCCGTGGTAGATGGGTTAGTTGTATACTCACATTGACAATGATAGGCATGCTGCCGTGGTAGATGGGTTAGTTGTATACTCACATTGACAATGATAGGCATGCTGCCGTGGTAGATGGGTTAGTTGTATACTCACATTGACAATGATAGGCATGCTGCCGTGGTAGATGGGTTATTTGTATACTCACATTGACAATGATAGGCATGCTGCCGTTTTAGATGGGTTAGTTGTATACTCACATTGACAATGATAGGCATGCTGCCGTGGTAGATGGGTTAGTTGTATACTCACATTGACAATGATAGGCATGCTGCCGTGGTAGATGGGTTAGTTGTATACTCACATTGACAATGATAGGCATGCTGCCGTGGTAGATGGGTTAGTTGTATACTCACATTGACAATGATAGGCATGCTGCCGTGGTAGATGGGTTAGTTGTATACTCACATTGACAATGATAGGCATGCTGCCGTGGTAGATGGGTTAGTTGTATACTCACATTGACAATGATAGGCATGCTGCCGTGGTAGATGGGTTAGTTGTATACTCACATTGACAATGATAGGCATGCTGCCGTGGTAGATGGGTTATTTGTATACTCACATTGACAATGATAGGCATGCTGCCGTTTTAGATGGGTTAGTTGTATACTCACATTGACAATGATAGGCATGCTGCCGTGGTAGATGGGTTAGTTGTATACTCACATTGACAATGATAGGCATGCTGCCGTGGTAGATGGGTTGGGAGCAGTAGGGCCACATGTAGGGGCACTCTGTCAGGTCGATGTAGCTGGGGTGAAGACTGCAAGAAATCACACATTACACATGGCTTGGCTCATTCCACATATAGATATAGATAGAACACAATTGTTATCTTGCTGAGGAAATCTGCGTTAATTCCATATCAAATCATTTTGTTCATATGGTTTTATTGACTGTTGCCATATAAACAGATGGGAGGTAGTTCTTTTGGTGCAATGAAAGTGTACTGCGTGTTACCTCTTTCTCGTTTATATTAGAAATCATCATACAACATTAATCATCACTGCTGAACCATTCCGTGTTTGTAAGCAGTGACGCAGGAAATGTGCTTAAACAACTAGTGTCACTGTTTTGAAACAAACATAGAACAGCAAATTTAAATATGTAGTTCATCTCAAGACAGACGTAGCCCCATTAAATCTTGCACGACTTCAACAATGTACTTTCATCACATCATACTACGTATTTGTACACTGTACATATGCTGAATGTGTGTCAAATAACATTTAATTAATCAGTGTGTCCCAAAGAACAAATCGTAAAATACAGTGCCTCCTACCTGGCCTGAGGCCCTAGTGCCCTACCTGGCCTGAGACCCTAGTGCCCTACCTGGCCTGAGACCCTAGTGCCCTACTGGCTTGAGGCCCCAGTGCCCTTTCTGACCTGAGGCCTTAGTGCCCTTCCTGGCTTGAGAACCCAGTGCCCTACTTGGTCTTAGGCCCTAGTGCCGTAACTGGTCTGAAGTCCTAGTACCCTACCTGGCCTGGGGCTTGAGGTTACGTAGAGTTTGGTAGGCCCTACAAGGCTTGAGGCCTTAATGCCCTACATGGTCTGAAGCCATACTGCCCTACGTGGCCTGAGGCCTTAGTGCCGTACCTGGCTTGAGGCCCCAGTGCCCTACCTGGCCTGAGGCCCTACCTGTCCTGAGGCTCTAGTGCCCTACCTGGTCTGAGGCCATACTGCCCTACCTGGCCTGAGGCCCTGGTGCCCTACCTGGCCTGAGGCTCTAGTGCCCTACCTGGCCTGAGGCCCTAGTGCCCTACCTGGCCTGAGGCTCTAGTGCCCTACCTGGCCTGAGGCTCTAGTGCCCTACCTGGCCTGAGGCCCCAGTGCCCTACCTGGCCTGAGGCCCTAGTGCCTTACCTGGCTTGAGGCTTGTAGTTGCGTAGAGTCTGGTAGGCTCGCACCAGCTCCAGCTTGCCGTGACCCTGTTCAAACATGTTGATCCCCGGCAGTCTCCGTGCTGACACCATCAGGGCCTGCTTCATGCTGGCCGGGTTGATGACATTGCCGCGATTCAGGACAGCGCTGGAACACAACCACGGCACACGGTCAGGCGATGAGAGCTTCGGCTCATTGTCATAACATTACTGTTACAACAGTATTCTGGAAGTGGTTTCCCTAACATCTAAGTCTATGAGAGTGCATTGAGAAGAACCCCGGATGCAGTAGAACTAACCTTGCAAATGCCCTGACAGAACAAAACCGGAGGTGCCAAGTCTAATGCTTTGGTAAAACAATTAACGCTTTTTCTTAATTTTTGGAACAATCTCGCAGACTACCACCAGACTGATATTCAACAGTTTGAAAAATAATAACATATCTTGAATCCAATTATATACTGCCAAATGAAGATTTTACACAAGAAATGCACCAAAATAAATATATTCTAAAATTGGAAAAAATTATCCATCCATCCTTTACCACATGCACTCCCCCTCGCGACTGCGGATTGAGCCTCGTGGTACCATATCTATCAATCCTTTACCACATGCACTCCCCCTCGCGACTGCGGATCGAGCCTCGTGGTACCATATCTATCAATCCTTTACCACATGCACTCCCCCTCGCGACTGCGGATTGAGCCTCGTGGTACCATATCTATCAATCCTTTACCGCATGCACTCCCCCTCGCGACTGCGGATTGAGCCTCGTGGTACCATATCTATCAATCCTTTACCGCATGCACTCCCCCTCGCGACTGCGGCGTGAGCCTCGTGGTACCAGATCCATCCATCCTTTACCACATGCAATCCCCTTCGCGACTGCGGCGTGAGCCTCGTGGTACCAGATCCATCCATCCTTTACCACATGCACTTCCCCTCGCGACTGCGGAGTGAGTCTCGTGGTACCAGATCTATCCATCCGTTACCAAATGCACTCCCCCTCGCGACTGCGGAGTGAGTCTCGTGGTACCAGATCTATCCATCACTGCGGAGTGAGCACTCCCCCTCGCGACTGCGGCGTGAACCTCATGGTACCAGATCTATCCATCCTTTACCACATGCACTCCCCCTCGCGACTGCGGCGTGAACCTCATGGTACCAGATCTATCCATCCTTTACCACATACACTCCCCCTCGCGACTGCCCCTCGCGACTGCGGCGTGAACCTCATGGTACCAGATCTATCCATCCTTTACCACATACACTCCCCCTCGCGACTGCGGCGTGAACCTCATGGTACCAGATCTATCCATCCTTTACCACATACACTCCCCCTCGCGACTGCGGAGTGAGCCTCGTGGTACCAGATCCTCATCTACCACCATCACATCGGGAAATGTGGTAGATCTACTGCCTTTTGTGCAATATTACTTGGCACCTCTTATAAACTATCATAAGTTTCAATGTATATTGCACATTTTCCCTTCATTTTTCACTTAAAAGTCTGGGTATGTATTATACATGGTGCTAGCACTAAAGAAAATATTTTCTCCGTGCTCCATGATATGTAGCTTTTTAGGCAAAGCGTAGAAAATTTTACCACTCATTATATACAATCTATTATGCACTGTATGCGTGTTAGACACGCATTTCATAAAAGACAGTTTTGCAGTAATGCAGTTTGGCGCGTACATCATGGCAGAAACAACCTATGACAGTCCACTAGGGGTTCCATGTAGTTCTACAAAAATCTGCATGGGGTCATACATAGTCGTAGAAGTATCCACCAGGTGGAAGAATGACAGCACTGATACGACTCACCTTGTGTGCGATGAGCCGTTGCAATGCTGTAACTTGCATATGGGACATTCTGTTATGGGCTCAAGGGTCATCATACAAACGAGCTTTGGTGAAATGACAGTGGCCAACCCTGATCCGTGCTTAAAGCAAACTATCAGAAGTGGGGAAATGACGGGTTGATGCCACAAGTTGGGATGCCTATTATACATAGTAATATAGGAATTCTGTCAGAATTTTTTTAAAGTCGGGGTGCGTATTATGCCTGAGGGCATATTATACAGTTGTGCCTTGTTATAACGCGCCCCGTTATAACGCAGATTCGGTTATAACGCGGTCGGTCATGGACCCCGAATTTCTGCCACCAGGGGGGAAATGGGCGCTATGACAAACTATATAATAACTGTTAATTGTTTTGTGTGAAGTTATTCCCGTCTATGTCCACGACGTGTATATTGAACAACTAGTTGGCGGACAATAAATTTAACATTGACGTACAACTGCAACGAATCAAGTGTGAGGCACGTCACTACGTTGCCGTTGTTTATTCGGCACTGCCAATGCTATCAAAGGTATAAGTTTCTTTGACTATAATTATGGTCAATTTTAACTATAGGAACACTAAATGTAGAGCCAGGTATTGTTTGTTTTGCGCTGACATCAAACAAATCGTTTCCAATCTACTAGTCATGCTCATGGCTTCCGTGGATCATGAGTTCATCTGGTTTCAGTGCTGGGCAGCTTGTAAAGTGCAATTGAAATTCACAAATACGCCTTGCTTAAGAATGGGTTAAATACGTTTTAATACAGCTTAGTAGGCAAAATCAGTAAGCTAACATTGCGTAACAAATATTAGCTTTGCGTTCATCGCAGCGTGCTGCCTGTACTGTTGCGCCAAAATATTAATTTGTCAACCGCATACGGATTGGTGAATCGTAATATTGTTCGGCACGGTAAATGTGCTTTCTAAATTGGTATTTTGATATTGATTGAAAGACGAAGTTAAGCCAATTGTGAACGTACTTATAGCTTTAAATCCTTAATCAACTCTAACACAGCGTTTGTCAAATCATTTGCGTATCCGGCTGCTAAGTGCCAGGTCATTATTTTAGACCTTACGTCAGCGGTACCATATTATCGTTCAGTTGACCGTGGTGTGTTGGTCCGTTGTTTATTTTAAAACGGTACACAATTCATGAATTTTATTCAGTTCAACATTCAACAGTGTCTAACAGTGTATGACATTTAAACAGAATACACATTGACGTTGGCAGGCAGTTTAATAAGCTTCATAAACTGCATATAGACTGCGCGACGTGCACATTTTGGCTTTGATGGCGTTCTTCATGCAGCAGCGGTGTTGGTCGTCGTCGTAGCACCCTTGATGGCAGACACGGGAATGCGCCTCATTTATAACGCGCCCCGTTTATAATGCGGATTAATTTCGTGGACCCCGACTACCGGGTTATAACGAGGTGCGACTGTACACAGAAAATTACGGTACTGAAAATGACCCATCATGTTAACGGATCTTGTTAAGTGCATTTGAAAGAACATTTCTTAAATAACATTTTTTAAATTTTTCATTTAGTTTTCATGCAATTATTGGACAAACAATTAAATCATTTTTGACTGGGTATTGCCAAAATTCAGCAGGAAAAATTATTTGGATTAACTGAGATGGAAGTTTATAGTCCAGAGATGACTCTGCACAAGGTCACAGTATATACATACCTCATGAGGAGTGTGACCACTCCAGCCACTACTGGTGAGGCAACACTAGTCCCTGACAGCGAGCGACATCCACCCCTAAAACAACAGTGGCTTGATAGATACCTGGTCAAGGCAACTAGCATGTCTGGGGACCATTTCGCTGACATTCTTGTCAGCTCATAACTCATTTTGCCTTTTAAAATCATCATCACTCCTTAAAGGTGACCTTGTATATTGAAAACTGTCAGCACCAGGGTGCGCCACCAGGACACTTTCGCCCGTGTGTCACAGAAATAGTGTCCTCAGTGATATGTTTAATGATGGGTTTTCCTTATGAGCTCTTTACCTTGGTGAACTAGTCCACTGCACAACAGACGGCTCAAGTCTGAGAATGATGAGTTTTCCTTATGAGCTCTTTACCTTGGTGAACCAGTCCACTGCACAACAGACGGCTCAAGTCTGAGAATGATGAGTTTTCCTTATGAGCTCTTTACCTTGGTGAACCAGTTCACTGCACAACAGACGGCTCAAGTCTGAGAATGATGAGTTTTCCTTATGAGCTCTTTACCTTGGTGAACTAGTCCACTGCACAACAGATGGCTCAAGTCTGAGAATGATGAGTTTTCCTTATGAGCTCTTTACCTTGGTGAACTAGTCCACTGCACAACAGACGGCTCAAGTCTGAGAATGATGAGTTTTCCTTATGAGCTCTTTACCTTGGAGAACTAGTCCACTGCACAACAGACGACTCAAGTCTGAGAATGATGAGTTTTCCTTATGAGCTCTTTACCTTGGTGAACTAGTGCACAACAGACGGCTCAAGTCTGAGAATGATGAGTTTTCCTTATGAGCTCTTTACCTTGGTGAACTAGTCCACTGCACAACAGACGGCTCAAGTCTGAGAATGATGAGTTTTCCTTATGAGCTCTTTACCTTGGTGAACTAGTCCACTGCACAACAGACAGCTCAAGTCTGAGAATGATGAGTTTTCCTTATGAGCTCTTTACCTTGGTGAACCAGTCCACTGCACAACAGATGGCTCAAGTCTGAGAATTATGAGTTTTCCTTATGAGCTCTTTACCTTGGTGAACCAGTCCACTGCATAACAGATGGCTCAAGTCTGAGAATGATGAGTTTTCCTTATGAGCTCTTTACCTTGGTGAACCAGTCCACTGCATAACAGATGGCTCAAGTCTGAGAATGATGAGTTTTCCTTATGAGCTCTTTACCTTGGTGAACCAGTCCACTGCACAACAGATGGCTCAAGTCTGAGAATGATGAGTTTTCCTTATGAGCTCTTTACCTTGGTGAACCAGTCCACTGCATAACAGATGGCTTAAGTCTGAGAATTATGAGTTTTCCTTATGAGCTCTTTACCTTGGTGAACCAGTCCACTGCACAACAGACAGCTCAAGTCTGAGAATTATGAGTTTTCCTTATGAGCTCTTTACCTTGGTGAACCAGTCCACTACATAACAGACGGCTCAAGTCTGAGAATGATCTTCACCCGTGGCACACGTTTAACCTGTGGCCAATCTGTGCTGTTTCCCAATATAAATGGCTAAATAATTAATGCTAGTCTAACACACATTCTTTGTACAGAAACTTAGTCCTACTCTACCAAAATAAACGTAGGAATTCTGCCTAACAATGTTAAGGTCAAGGGAATGGTTGTGCTGGGAAATTTGTATTATTACATTTTCAATTGGCAGATCATATTTGTTATTAAAAGTATATATATGTATATATATATACATATATATATATGTATGTATATAATGCACATCAATGTAAAGCAATGATATTTGTGTTGGCTTAATCAAGGATGAACTGACTTTACATAGATGAAATTAGAAAGAACTCTGTAAACACATTAGGGAGAAATATTGTTGTTTCAGCTCCATTGTCTATGTGTTTATACTAACTTGATTGCGGATCCCCGCACAGATGTTCCATAGGTGACAATGTCTGGCTTCATGCGGCCATAGCCCCCAGGCAGCTCCTGCAGGAACATACATGCCAACTTAGTATAGTACAAGTCAACAAGCGCACGTCAAGACTCAAGAATACTATAACATCACAGATGTACATACAAAAATACTTAACCAAGTAGTCATTTATACAGCTGAGTGAACTAAGGCAACATAGCCTAAGCTTCAAAACAGCAGTTAGTGGAATTAAACCTTAGACTGTCGATAGGGAGTCAAACATTTCAAACACTGCTACTGCTACTGTCTGCTACAGTCATGGTTACACAAATAATCACCCATTTAACTACCGGTAGATGTATTTAATGAATTATTCCATAGGAAATTACTTAAACTTACTGAATGTATTTGGTGCATCATTCATATGAAAACATATGAGAAGTTAATATAAACTGCATTTTGCACATGACTGCATACACACACTTTATGACAAAAGAGCTTACAAACTTCAAACTTGAAGGATTAGTTCTTACATGAAGCAGAAGAGAAATAAATGAAGGAACTCCAGAACTATGCATTTGATGCTTACCCATGTGGTCATCCCTCGGGAAGAGAAGCGGGCTATCTGGTTGTCAAAGTTAATTCCCCCAACCCCAATCACATCCATCTGGTCAGCTGGGTTGTTGAGGGTGCTGCAAGTCAACATTCCAGCATTCACTTAATACTCTCTCCACTATTCCATTTTTCACTAATCTCGTTTTAGAATAACTTTAGAAAAAAATTAATTCTATCTGGTACAATGTTTTATGTTTTGATGAAATCATTGGTCCAACAATTAAATAATTTTCGATTTGGCAAACAAATTGTAAACGTTTTCCAGCTCTATGTACTAGAGAACAAGGCTGCAATAACTTTGTGTATAATATGCATTTTCCCCTCCATTTTTCACTTAAAATTCTGGGTGCGTGTCCAAAAGTTTCTCTGACCAGATGTCAACCCTGAGCCACACTTCAAGCAAACTCAGAAGTGGAGAAATGAAAGGTTGATGCCAAAAGTTGGGATGAGTATCATACATGGTAATATAGACATTCTATCAGAATTTAGCAAAAATCCGGGTGCGTATTATACATGGGGGCGTATTATACTGTACATGGGGGCATATCATACATGGGGGCATATTATACATGGGGGCATATCATACATGAGGACATATTATACATGGGGGCATATCATACATGGGGGCATATCATACATGGGGGCATATCATAAATGGGGGCGTATTATACATGGAAACTTACGGTATTCGTACTTTCACAAGTTAGTCGATCTAACAAGTCAATTTGTTTGACTCATTTGATGATCTTTCCCAAAAGTATGCAATCTCTTATTAAAACGAGTGTATATATTTCTTAAACTGTCCTTATTTCACACATTTGAAGATAAATTAACCTGACTTAACTCCATAATGACCTAAATCAAAGGAGGAAGGAATTTTAAAACATCTGATTAATTTTTGAAGTGTTACGGTTCTGAAATGTGGCAAGATCTAGAGCCCAGCACAAGAAACATCATTTTGAATTTGTCAGTGTCCAGACTAGAATACAACCAAGTACCATAATCATGTTCTGCTACAAAGTGTTATAACACAGGCAGGCAGTTTTTAGGATCTCAAAATGTCATATACCACACATATCAACTGTCAATCAGACTAGTGACAAACAGAAACAGGTTTATACAACATATACACCAGACCCATTGAAATATAATCTCTAGATTTTATTAATAAAATTCTCCTAAAGAAAGATAAAGTGTGAATATTTCTCACCCATACAATGGTCCATCATTGCCAATAGCTGATATAAGTATCACTTTGTTGGCAGTCAATTCCCACACCTGCAAACCACACAACTCCAATTTAACATCCTGTTTTGAATATCAGCCAACACTCCTAAGGAGTCAAGACATTCAGGGACATGTCACAAAACAGTCACAATGAATGAAGGAATTTATGAGAATGTCTAGAGATAGATTATGTAACTCAGATTGTAGAAGACATGCAAGGCGTTGCAAACTATTTCTACATAAGCATGTAAAATTCCTTTGCACAAAGGTTCATATGTACAAATGTCATGTGAAATTGGCCCCTGTGCTGTGTGTTCATGGGATAATTGGCCCCTGTGCTGTGTGTTCATGGGATAATTGGCCCCTGTGCTGTGTGTTCATGGGATAATTGGTCCCTGTGCTGTGTGTTCATGGGATAATTGGCCCCTGTGCTGTGTGTTCATGGGATAATTGGCCCCTGTGCTGTGTGTTCATGGGATAATTGGCCCCTGTGCTGTGTGTTCATGGGATAATTGGCCCCTGTGCTGTGTGTTCATGGGATAATTGCTGATTATTCTTGTTTGCTTTGTACCAAGTTTGTTAGAATTTTCAATAAATGTTCGCAGTTCTGTGATGCTGGTTACTGTGTCCTGCTTCAAGGGAGACCCTTGCTCAGGACCGACCAGCTTGGCATTCTGCAATCTAAAAGGGAGCTACTACCTATGAGCAGCACTGCATCGAGACAGGCAAAAGTGCGCAAAGCTCGGGCAAGCACCGTCTCTACTGATTCAGCCACTACTGTGTCTGGTAGCAAGTTCCAATATTTTATTATCTGGTAACAAATATAAGAACTTGTAACTAATTTTGCTGTGAATTACAATATATCTGTATTTTTACTAAAACAAATTATCAACAGGGAATTTTATTTAATATCATTATATTAAAAAATCTATCAGACTACAAGAATACAATGAGACTTAACAAGATTTAACAAGATTGCCACCCAGAGAATTAACTCTAGATAGCAGGTAGACAAGACAGCCTTTTGGCTTATCGAGAGTCCAACCCTTTTTATGTACATGTATCCCGCCCTTCTGAGGTATGTGTCAATTTTATTTAAAACTAATTCACACTACTAGCACCCACACAATCAGCCGATAATCTGTTCTATTCATTTCCAGTCCTTTATAAAAATGAGAACTTTCTTATATCTAATCTACACTGCTCCTTTACTAATGTAACTTCATGTCCTCTAGTCTTTCTATCTTTCTTAACTGAGAAAAAATATTTCTATCAATATTTTCATAACCGTTCAATATTTTAAACACTTGTCTGATCTCCTCTCAATCTCCGGGTCTCTAGTGTTGTTAAACCACATTCTTTTAGGCGTATTTCGTAACTAAGATCCCTCAGTTTTGGTATCAATTTAGTCGCTCTCCTCTGTACTCTTTCTAGCATATCTATGTCCTTCTTGTGATATGGCCTCCACGCTTGTATACAATATTCTAAATGTGGCCTAACTATTGTTTTGTACAGCAGTATCATTAGTTCTTTTTCCTATATTATGTCTAATTAATCAAGAATTTGATTTCCCTTTGAAGCTGCAATTCCGCACTGCTCTGAAAACGTTTCTTTTACAGTAGTACTTAGTACAGTACCCCTCATTATATATTGTACAAGTTCGTTCCCATGTCCTGCGAGGAGGCATTTACATTTCCCAAAATTGAACAACATTTGCCATTTTTCAGACCATTTGATCAACCTGTCAGAATCATCTTGTAAATGCTGTCTATCTCCATCACATTTAATCCTTCTAAACACTTTTGCATCATCCACAAATTTCAACACTGCTTTTTATATCATCATCCAAATCATTGATATATATTACAGGCCTCGATATTAATACTGGCCCACTGGCTCGGTGCCTTTTTTGAGGCTGTCGGGCCAATTTGGGCTACCAGTTTTCATATTTTAGTGGCCCACCGAGCCACTGGTTTCAATCCGATTGACCACCATTGTGTTTCCGGTAACCCGACCCTATCTAGAAAAATAGAACAACCCTAAAGTCTAATCTTTTTATTTGATATTTAGATTAATGTTTGTTTTGTTACATTTTTTTTATAACTAATTAAATAACGGCAACTAAAACTCAGCCATGCGTATATGATGACATGTATGCACTGTCAAAAACATTTGTATCCGCCTGCATGAATGGCGAATGGTGAGGGTCATTAATTATTCACCCAATAAGCTGTCTTGTTACACATTAGCTATGGATGGCAGAAAATCTCAACTGTCGTCTGCATGATAAAATGCTAGCGCATATAATATTCCATAATGGAAAGGCATCAAGGAAATTTCACATTGTCACTCACCGCAGCGTTGTTTACATCAGCATCGAACATCGCCAGTCATAATGATAATTTGATACACATGCAGACCTGCCTACCCCATAAACTTCCTGTCAGCAATCCATCTTCCCATTTACACTGATTTTCAGGAATATAGGCTTGCTGTTAGTAATAGTTCAGAACCGTGTCAGATATTGTCACGAAAAGAACACCACTGTCAGTAATATTTTGATACTGTGACTATGATGATAGTTGCACCCAAAACATAATTGTCTCTAATAAACTATGAGGTGTTTTGAAGCGTTCAGTTAACAAGGTAAGGTAGATGTTCATAACCAGCATTGATGGAAATCAAACGTGAAGAAGCTTCTGATTTTATGTAAATTTCAAAAACAGTATGCTGACTACAAAAACTTGACAAATTATAACAATGCATCACGTCATTGTCTATTTGTGGTGTCATTAGGATTAATATTAGTAGCCGGTATACCTAGGGCCAGACTATAGACTTCACAGTATAGTAGCTTGTCTAGATCAAACACAGTCATGCCGGGGGACGGCAAAATCATTACGTTACGCTAGTCATCGACATCGTCTAGACTCTAGTCTACTCAACTCTAGTATATAAGCCTATCCCTGTATTATAGGCTGTAAATGACAGACTTAACTCAATAAATACACTAACTTAGTCTTAGTACAGTCAGTTGGCCTAACCATACAAGTACAACACCCACTACTCTGTCACTAGTACTAGTCTAACGACGCAGTCAGTACCTGCAATCATCCCGGCCACCAGTAACCATGTGAAATAGGAAAATAAATGTCGCGTATCCGGCAGTATATAAAGCCGACACCCTTCTTTAAACTTGACAATATGGGCCATGTCTGCGTGCATGCTGTTATAAATGTTTGCAGTACATGTTTCTTCTTGGTTGGTAGTGGTGCCGTTTTGATCCCCGCCATCATTTCGTGCCGCGTGGGTCGTGACTTCGTCTTGTTTGAGCGCCATGAGCTCGGAAATGCGAATTTGTCGTAACGCTGTTTCCTATTGGTCAGATTACGACCAGAAGCAGCGAATGAAAAACCATATCACAACAAGCAGCATATATATGCTGCCACCTGTTGAATAAAGTGAAGCTAAATTTGAGGAGTATGGAAGTGATTGACGCTCATTGTGACAATGAAAGAATCCGTAATATTTTCATCCCTCGCCGTAATACCGTAATTTTAGGTGTATTTCCGGAATGATTCCAGACAATCCGGAATGGTAGGCAGGTCTGCACATGGTATCGGCATTCAGATGCACATTTATTATGTTATAACGTGCCTGATTCTGGTAATACCAGCCTTAGCATTGAGCCTCAGGCACAGCCAAAATCAAGAAATGCTTTTGATGTGCTCAGGACAGCCAGCTAAAGTATCAAGTCCCGAGCTGAAAATACATTGGTGATGTCTCAAAAAATCTTCATTTAACTTTGCATTGTGGACTTCTTGTGAAGCGACCAACAGGCACCTCGGTATCAACATATTTTTTATTAAATCCGGGCCAACAACTTTTTTGGGCGGGCCAGTAATTTTTCAAATCTACTGCCCCCTGGGCCAGTGGATACAAAATCTTAATGTCAAGGCTTGTATTGAGAATAATATAGGTCCCAGTACTGATCCCTGTGGTACCCCACTCAAGACTGATATAAGTAGATAACATCTACTGGTGATCCCTCGTTTATCCACTTAGTGATGTCTTCCAAAAAAAAACCTAACATATTTGTTAAGCATGACCTCACTTTTAGAAACCCATGTTGAGATGCGTTTATCAAGATATGTTTAACAAGAAAATCCACCATGTGATCTTTAATTAGTTAAGGGGACAGGCTACCCTAAAAATGCACATTCCGAAAATGTAATTATTTAGATAATAAGTTGTTTACTGATCCCACTGAAATTTTTACAGGATGTTACTCGCATAATTGAGTAACTCCAGAATTTTTTTCAAATGTTTTCTAGCATTTTTTTACAATGAAAACAGCAACAATCTTGGAGTTTATATGGAAAATGTTGCAAAATTTATATCTTTGTAATGGGCTGTCCAAATGCAATATAAATTGGCATGCAGACACCTTGTATAACACTTCTCAGGAACATAGAAAGAAATTGTCAATTCTATGTAAAAATTAATTTATATATTTTTTTCAAGTTTGCATATAAACACATTGGCGACTTGCATTCTTGGGTACATTTAGAAAATTCTACATATTGTTATTCACCAAATATGGTTCTATGTTCCAGAGGAGCATATTGTCAAGATACACTGGCAAAAATTTGAAGCAGTTATGTTGATAAGTAACGAAGATATGCTGTTTGTAAGTAACGACAACTGTGAAAAACTTGAATTTGAGAAAACTGCATTCAAAGTTTGGACAAAGTTATCGACTCAATTTGGCATCTAAAAATGCTGTGACATTACCCAAACTGTGTAAGTAAATTACCCATGACACCTTCCATATAATACAGCATTGAAACAGTCAAATCCAGTATTTTTATTCAATGACAACATTTATTTGATCAAACAACCATTGTCTGATGCTCGGTCGTTTCAAGTTTCATTGTGTGACATTGTTACACACCAGAATACCACACAAGGAAACTTGGTATTCAGTCTCTTCCACCTGGTAATTGTACTTAGTGGCCACCACCTGCATAGCCAGTGTCACCGACCGCTGTTGCTGCATGAGCCACTCGCCGGGTGCGCCGTGCCTCCATCGTGCTGGCTGCCGTATGACGCAATGACTGCTGGAGACGAAGACTGTCTGCTGTCACAGCCGACTTCACGAGATGCGTGCCTGGCACAATGTCCATCTCATTGAACAGGGTCTGCATGTTCAGCTCAATGCCACTGTTGAACTCGGCCACACCTGAACATGTGGCAGCAATGACCCGTTGCAGCCCAACAAAACCGGTTTTTGGGCACTTCCCCCAGATCACAGAATGGATGGCTTCATTGGGGTTCTGTGACTTTCCCCCCAAGCACCATTGCAGGAGATCGTGATGCCCAAGACGATCGTACACCTCTTTGACATGTGGGGCGACCTCTGGTGAGAGGGGGGTGCCAACATTCTCACGATGAGGACCAGGCGTCTCCCCTGTCGCCTCAGCATGCTTCAGGAAACACCAACTGTCTTCACCAGGAGGACATCGCTCATGCTGTGGTGCATCGTCAGTCGAGATGGCATGGTAGTACGTGGCAAACACTGCATCTGTCATGTCACGCAAGTTCCCAGGATGTGCACGGATTGCTTTTCCGTAGTAAGCTGTCAGCTTCACAATGGTAGCCTAGGTGAGCTTTCCGTGGCCTCGACCCCCGAGAGTCACTCCTTTCTTCTTTGACTGCATTGCCAGTTTCCGAAGAGCCATTCCCAACCGCTTTGCAACATGGTTGATGCATTCTTCCTTGACTATCCCCGTGTCCTCGCCATAGACCTTCAGGCAACACAGATGCTTGTGCATCTTGGCATCGCCGTCGGACAGGAGGGTTGTGTATCTGAAGCCATGGCGGTCAAGCGAACGACTCCACAGCTGTTCAGCTGCTTCCGCTTCCATTCCTCCCGATGCTCCGGTGAAGTTTGCATTGCACTCTGTGTGCTCCCGCTTCCATGCCAAGTAGCCACGGGTGTGGGTCCCACCGTAACGTGCCTTCGCGCAGGCACAACTATGGCAGTACAACGACATCACTGCCAGGTCCAACACAAGTCCTGTGTGTACCTCTATGACACACCCGATGCCATAGAGGGACGAATGTCCACGGGTCAGCCAGGAGCCGTCAAAGCTGACTGTCAAGTCGATGATGCTGTCCTCTTCGAGCGAAGGGTAGCGCTCCCGATACACCCTGCGCACAACCTTCGTCAAGCACTTTCGTCGTCACAACCATGTTCGCTTGTGCAACTTCCTTCACGTGAGTAGCGTACGTCTTGTGGTGGATACAGTCCATGTCGAGGTATCGGCACAGCTTCACAAGACCGCTGTACCCCACTCCCATGTCCGTGGTGGCAGACACAGCTGAGCGGTGTACCACAAATGGTACATTGCCAGCAGTCTTGCCGCCAAGTTGATCAGATGTGAAGGTAGAGTTGATCACAACGTCGCATGAGGTATAGTAAGTCTCGAGCGAACACACCAATCCAAGTTTGACATCGCCGACACGAACCGCAAGACTACTGCACCCACACGACGTACAGCAGAGGTTTTCCACGAGCTTCATCAACATAGCGCTTCTCACAAGGATTGTCGACGGCTGGGATGTAGTGTTATCGTCTCGAACAGGCTCGCCGCCTGCCGCAGCGATGAGGCGTCTGTATTCAAACTTCCTCTTTGTTGCCGAGGACAGCACACTGGTGTCATCAGATGCGTGAAGGTGTCGCATGTGAAGTTGATGGTTGCGGCTGTCAATGAAAGAAACAAAACTGTTATTCACTGCATGTAAATACTCAGTATCTGCTTCCACAGAAATCTGGAGTCAGCATTCAATAAATGTCCAAGGCTGTCATGGGATTCCATGATGTGATGTATTTCAGCTACTATTCTATACTATATTACTATAAATAAAACATGTTATGTATAAGTACTATAACTGTATGTCATAATAAGCCTAAAACTGAACTCTATAATATAATTATTTGTGTGTTTTTGTCAGTTGACAGACATACTAATTACTGATATTATTATTATGAAAGTTATACATCCTGCACTAGATAGGTGTCAATCGTCAATGGCGGCAATGCAATGGCTTATAGGATGCCATGACAGGCACCTCACATCACATACATGCGACACATGTTGACATTCACGGATGACACACGCCACAGTAACGTCAGTAATCCACGCCACGGCTTACTAAACAACGTTAGAATATGGGATAAATTGTGTCCATGTAAACATAACGTACATATAGTGATTACCGAATAGTCATACCATAAATGATAATTTACACATCAAATCTCACCTCATCGAAAGCAACATCGCCTTGCTCGATTCCTTTGTCTACGACTGGCAGAGGCAGAATTTCACCACCTTCAGTTGGATTTTTCCTTTGTTTTGCCTTAGCATCACGTGCCGCTTTCAACTGCTTACGCTTGCTACTTTTCCTGCTACCGAAACGGTCGGTGGATTTCTTCTGCTCAAACGGCATTCTACTCTTTTCGACAATAAATTGACAAGAAGACGGACGGTAAACACGATGAGATAAGCGTAAACAACCAAGAACGGAAATGGCGGAAGTTAGCGCCTTAGCCAATGGGCGAGCAGATGGCGCTCACGTGATGTTACAGAGCGAATCATGACAGTCCGCGTTGGTAATTTTATGTCGGCGATGCTAATTTTTGTTCGGGTTTCTTCGGGCTAGACTGCATGTCTATATAAAGCCGTTGATCACATCTTGACGGGGAGATACGTTGCTTTCCAACGATGGGCGCATTGTTGGATTTTAGTGTTTCGTTGGTGCGTAAACGTAGCTCGAAAGACACTCAATTTTTCTGTTTTATGCATGAAATAACAAGTCCAAACACAACAGGCCTGCTACAAAAGTCACTTTTTTACGCACTTAGGTTTTATTTCATGAAAAACAGCAAGCAGAAAATGAAAGTTAGATGATTTTTCTAACTGAAAATGCTGAAAAAAGAAAAAAAAATTCTTCCAAAATAAATATTCTAGACCCGCCGGTAGCCTTTTAAATAATTTGCAAATCACCGATGTTAAACTCACTGGGCTGTAGTTCTCTGACTTGTATCTCAAACCTTTTATAAATAACAGCATAATGTTTGCTTCTTTCCATTCTAAAGGAACCACTCCCTCTTCTAATGACAAGTTGAAAACTGTTGCAAGCGGTATACTAATTTGTTCTACAATTTCCAATAGTAGTTTGGGTGGGATCCCATCCACTCCAGGTGAATTATTATCCTTCACTGCCCTTATTTTCTTAGCTACCATTTCTGGGGTTACAATTAATTGTCCTAAATAGTCTGATTCTGTCCCCTTGAACTTAGCCTCTGATACTAGCAGTGAAGTAATATCTTCCCTGGTAAACACTGAACTAAAATACTCATTCAGGTCTTCTGCCATTAAGAGTCACTATCTTCTAGAGGACCAACTTTATCCTGAACTTTCTGTTTGCTCCGAACATATGCATAAAAACTCTTGCTGTCATGTTTTATAGAACAAGCTAATTTGTGTACGCTGCTTCTCTTTGAATTTCTAATTTCAGTTATAGCTTGGTTAAGTGCTTCTTTATAAATATTGTAGTCTTCATAATTTCCAGTACGTCTATATGACTTCCATATCATTTGTTTGTACTTAATTTTTCTAATGGCTTCTTTCGATAAGTATTTCTTTTTAGACGGTTTCCCTTGTTTTTTCAAGAGAACAAATTTATCGCTGATGCACTCATTTTCACTCTTTAAGATATTCCAGCATTCTGTTGCTGTGTTATTCTTTAGTGTGTCATTCCAGTCTATTTTTGCTAGATATTTCCTCATGTCCTTATATCTTCCTTTGTGAAAATTTCTCCTGTACTGCTTTTTACTATTCCTTTCTGCTTTTACTTTGATGATAAAATGTATCTGGTTGTGATCACTACTCCCCAGTGGCTCACATCTTGACATTGTCAACTAATTCATTCTGTGAGGACAAAACTATGTCTAACACATTCTCACCACTGGTTGGTTCTGGCATATGTTGAGAAAGGAAATTATCTTGTATTAAAAGTAAAAACTTCTGGTCTACACTCACCGTACTCTGTAGAGATTTCCATTAAAATCCCCCATAATAATACAGTCCCGTTTGCTCACTTCCCTTGTAGCGTTTTGTACTTTTGCTTATGTTTGGACTTCGATAAACTAACCCAACTGTTAAAGGGAATAAAAACATCTATTGCTTGAATTCATGTTATATTATATCCTGCTATCAATTTTGATGTCCACCAAGCCAAAAAAATACAAACAATTCAATGAATTAGAAATTCCACATTTTATGCTGTGCATCTGGACATTTTCGAATATGCATATTTTTGGCGCGCTTTTCGGGATGCCGAGATGTGATGTCACTTATGACTCAAACTCGCATCAGGCCGACCCTTTACATGCATTCAGAGTATGTTTACAAGTATAGCTTTTGGGTCGAAATGAGCGTCGAACGAGTTATTGTGCAATATTCCAACGTAATACAAACACTAGTCATCATAGAGGAACAAGCAGTTATCTTATGGTTCCACATGAATCGAATTTTATTAAAAACAACGAATACGAATGTGCCTACAAGTTGACTATGTTTTGCCGAGCTTGGGCTCGTTTTCAGAATAATTATATTGAATGCAACCAATGGGAGATAATCTACACCAATAAACATACATAGCAAACATACAGTTGCGCCTCGTTATAACGCGGTAGTCGGGGTCCACGAAATGGAACCGCATTATAAACGAGGCGCGTTATAAGTTTATTCCTGTATATTCCGCCAGGAGCGCCACCACCACCAAACATAAGTACAGTATTCGACGGTGTGAACCGCGCGTCATGGCGTCGCGAATACTGCGGGGAACAAGATGCTCGTCAATGTGTTGTATTAATTTTAAAATGTGATTATTGTTATTGAATGCTGAACTGAATAAAATATATATGTACTGTTGTGGATTGTTAATCGACAATTAACTGCTACGACGCTATCGACAGCAGTACGGCGAGAGAGAAGTGAATCCACGCCCATGCCACGTACACACCGTACGTAGCTAGTGATGCGGTCGATCTATGCACGGTTTATTAAACGTAAAATATCGACAATATGTTGTAATGTATTAACTTTTAAATGTTATATCCTAATGAATGTTGAACTGAATAAAACACGTGCATGTACCGTTGTGGATTATTAATCGACAATTAACTGCTACAGTGCATCATTCGTACGACTCAAATATTCAACAGGTAGGCCTACAGTACTATCGACAGTTGCTACGCCGTATGCCTACGGGTACGGGGAGCAAGATGTGAATCCACGGTGTGCCAGTGATGCGGTCTACACACAGCTTATTTATAGTAAAATACCATCAACGTATTGCATGCATTGTATTAATTTTAAAAGGTGATCTGATATGCTATCAAGTGTTGAACTAGGTAAAACACTTGAATGTACCAATGTGGATTACTAATCGACAGTCGCCTGCTACGCCAGTGTAGGTCCATATACGACTACATAAAACTAATACGATTCGAAAACGATAACCTGGAGATAAGCAATGGAACAGATTTGAAACTTGCAGCGCACAAGTTTATTTAAGTAACAACGAAAATATATACGATCAAAAATTTATTACAGTCACCATGTATACTGTCATCCAATACATATCCAATATGAAATTACGCTCTCTGATGAAAGCAGCTAACATTTGCTGAAACGTTACAACAAAACAATGATGACATTGCTTGAAAAAAACGATGAAGATACGAATTGGCTATACACTACAAATCCTGACCGATAGCAATGTTCACTTGGACTTAAAAAGTCAGTAACTTGTCTCTGTTTTCTGCTGGCTAGCTGGTCAGCCTTCGCAAGGTTCAAGAAGTTGCTCATTTACATAACTTTGACGTAGTCGCTGTCTCGACTCTCGATCCAGCGTAGCCCGATCTGACGGCAGAGGTGGAGTTTCTATGTCTTGTGGTTCAGCGTCCGGGTCGTCGTCAGGAACGTCGCACATTGCGCCACTGAGTTGTTCGGTCACTGAACAAAACTCGTCAACGGTGGTCCACTCGTCGATAAAGCTGTCGAGTGTCTGGTCAACGCTGAGTTGACTCCTGAGCTTACACTCAGTGGCATGTACTTCGTCGACACTGAATCCGAGAAAGTCGTCATCGTCATCAGCAGCAGCCACTACTACATCAGAGGTAGTAGGGAATACTGCACCAAGCCCCTCCATCCAACAATTCTGGATGGTCGTCGGTGTGACACTTTCCCACGCCCTCCCTGCCACAAGAAACATCTGTTTCATGTAGAACGCCTTCAGGAAGTGTGTGATGTCAAGGTCTGACAGGATCATCTCCTTGATTAGTTCCTTGCGATAGTGCCCTTTGAAGGACGCAATTATTCCCTGATCCAATGGCTGGATCACACTTGTCGTATTTGACGGCATATACATCACTGTGATGTTTCCATCGGCCGAGCGTAACGTATCGGCAGGTGGATGGGCGCGGCAGTTGTCGAGGGGAAGTACTGCTTTCTCTTTCAGTCGACGTTCTTGCAAATGTTGCCTGACTGATGGCACGAATGATTTCTTGAACCATTCCGTAAAGATGGCAGTTGTCATCCACGCATTGCCACTGGCCGCATACGCAAGTGGCATCGTTTTCATGTTCACATGATGAAAGCAGCGCGGCTTCACGTACTTCCCAATGTATAGAGGTTTCACGTACTTCCCAATGCATAGAGGCTTCACGTACTTCCCAATGCATAGAGGCTTCACGTACTTCCCAATGCATAGAGGTTTCACGTACTTCCCAATGCATAGAGGCTTCACGTACTTCCCAATGCATAGAGGCTTCACGTACTTCCCAATGCATAGAGGCTTCACGTACTTCCCAATGCATAGAGGTTTCAATTTGTGAGTGCCGGTCTTGTTAACACAGAACAATAGCGTTGTGCGATCCTTGGCCACCTTGAAACCTTCCGCCTTGTGGACGTCATTCTTCATGGCCAGCGTACGATCGGGCAACATCTTGAAGAATAAGCCAGTTTCGTCGGCGTTGTAGATCTGCTCTGCATTTAGGCTGTTTTCTTCCATGAAGGCGACGAGTTTCAGCGGAAATAGAGCCGTGCCCTCTTCATCAGCACCATTGATACATTTGCTGAATTTCTGTGCCTGCGCCTTCACGACTGGACCACTTATCAGCAGCCCAGTCTGCCTTTCCTGCGCAAACCAGTTAATCATTGCTGTGTCCAGCGCGCTGTCTCGGGCGACGCGTGTCCTCTTTCACCGCAAGCCATCGTCATCTTGCACGGTGTGAATGAATTCTCTTAGCTTCACTTCATCCTTCAGCCAACCTCGAAGCGTCGATTCGGGAACGCCAGTCTCTTTGGAAATCTTGCATTGCGATTCGCCGTTTCGTATACGCGCGATGAGTTCAAGTTTTTCACGATCCGAGTATGCTTTGCGTTTCGGCATAACGATTCGCGTAGTTGAGAAATCTAGAGCGAGATATAATCGTGACGTGTCGTTGTAGTAATGGACGAATAATGATACTTCCTTGCTGTTTCCCTTCTGTTTTATAGCGTTACTGCCTATGTAATTGCATTTAACACTATTTTACTCAACTTTTATTTCAAAGCACTAAGCTGTTTTCAAACAGTGTTAATGGATTATGCTTACAAATGACTTACTCCCGACGTCTAAAATCAATCCGATATTGTTGTCGATTCATGTCGTATAAGCTGTTTAAACTTTACTGTGTTTAATCGTTTGAAAGGACCATCGTTGTTGAAGGGTCAGGTTGATGTAAGAGTAAGTTTCTGATATCTAAATTACCAGTAAATGTGTGAGAATCTGACTGTTGTGCAACAGGTTAGCGTGAATCTTGATTGCAATTTACAAGTTGGTGCGGCCAAAGCTAACGCTAAAATACAACTGATGTCCGCGCAAAACAAAGCACAACAACTGGCTCCACATTCACTATCCTGTTGTAGGGCCTACGTTGCATGTATTGACTGTTGTAGGGCCTACGTTGCATGTATTGACTGTTGTAGGGCCTACGTTGCATGTATTGACTGTTGTAGGGCCTACGTTGCATGTATTGACTGTTACAATTGCACCTGTTTACAAATACAAGGATGACGTTACACACAACAAGTGTGATAGTTATTACAGCGTGCCGTAAATCGCATTTTAGTATAATAGATCAGTGCGGTGTTCGTGGACGCTGTAATAACTCGATGACCTAGCGCCAATTTCCCCTCTGGCGGCAGAAATTCGGGGTCCACGACCGACCGCGTTATAACCGAATCTGCGTTATAACGGGGCACGTTATAACGAGGCGCGACTGTATATTGTATCCAGCTACAGAAAGTAACGTGTATAATCTCATAATATCACTAGAATATCGATATATGAAGCAGGAGTTGTACAATTTATCATAACAACTTAAATCAGTCAGTGAATTTCTGTTGGTGCGCTAGCTCAGTTGGCAGTCGCGTTGGTTCTTGCCATTTATTTTACGACGCCGGTTCAATCCTGACAGCATGCAAACCTTTGATTTTGTTTACACTTTTTTTTTTTTTCACAAAGTAATATAAACCAAATCTTTTTATACTATAATGCACTCTTTGTAAATAATGTTTATTTTTGTAGTAATTATTTATTCGCCACAAAAATGAAAATATGGTCATTATATAACGATGTTTGTAAATTTTATTTATCCAAACAAATATAATGTAATGGATATATAATTTATTAATTGTAAATATATTGTACGGTAATATATTGTAATTATATATGTGAAAACAGATTGTGATCTGTCTGGATAAATAAAATTTAGAAACATCGTTATATATAATGACCATACTTTAATTTTTGTGGCGAATAAATAATTATTACAAAAATATAAAAAATATTTACAAACAGTGCATCATAGTATACTAAATGATTTAGTTTATATTACTTCGTTAAAACATAAAAAAAGTATAAAGAAATTCAATAGTTTGCATGCGTCTACCAACTGAGCTAGCGGCACCAACAGAAATTCACTGACTGATTTAAGTTGTTATGATAAATTGTACAACTCCTGCTTCATATATCGATATTCTAGTGATATTATGATATTTTACACGTTATTTTCTGTAGCTGGATACAATATCTGTTTGCTATGTATGTTTATTGGTGTAGATTATCTCCCGTTGGTTGCATTCGATATAATTATTCTGAAAACGAGCCCAAGCTCGGCGAAACCTGGTCAACTTGTAGGCCCATTCGCATTCGTTGTTTTGAATAAAATTTGATTCATGTGGAACCGTAAGATAACTGCTTGTTCCTCTATGATGACTAGTGTTTGTATTACGTCGGAATATTGTACAATAACTAATTTGACGCACGTTTCAACCCAAAAGCTATCCTTGTAAACATGCTCTGAATGCATGGAAAGGGTCGGCCTGATGCGAGTGTGTGTCATAAGTGACGTCACGATACCACGTGATCGCCTGGCTCATTAAAATTTAATTTTCCGCGGGAATCGCTTCACAGACGGGCTTAAAATCGAATTTATGCTACAAATGTATTTTTTGTATTTGTTTAATGTTGTCAAATGTTACTTATTCTGTTAAACTTTGTGTACACACGGAAAAAGGATTTTAGCTAATGCCTTATTTTTATTTCCTTTAACGTTGAGTTTCCTGTAACTATGTTACACCAAACAGCGTCTTCGCAATCTGCTTCCTTTTCTAATTTTATTTCATAAGCCTGGATAGATTCTTCAATATATAAAATAACTCCACCTCCCTTTCTTCCTATTCTATCTTTCCTAAACATTATATAGCCTGTCAGTCCCAATTCGGCATATGAAATATTTGTTCGGTTATACCTATTATGTGAGGGTCAATATCTTCTACCATAATGTTTAGTTCACTTCTTTTGTTTAGTATGATACTTCTGTTGTTTACTATGAAGTAGCATAAGTAATAGACAACAAGCAACCACAAGAGAGTGTGTACATCCAAGTGTACTGAATGGTTACATGCATGCAACAACAGATTGTCACAAAACTCCCAAAAGTCTTCAAATAAACTAGATACCTGTAATCTTCAATACTTAACACAAATGTACACTATGTATAGATTGCAATCAAATAATATTTTAAGAGTAGTGGTATTAAAAGACACCACACTATTGTAGAACAAACAAAGTCAAGGGAGTACCTTATCAACAAAGGGGTGATCCATGAAGTCAGGTCCACCGATGCTCAGATTCAAGACGTTGATCTTCTTCAGAATGGCGTAGTTGAATGCGTCCAAGAACCAGGATGTGTACGACACCTACAACAAAGTGGCAAACAGGTCCACTACCACCCATGTCTTGAGACATGTACTGCATACAAAAATGTGTAAGTCATTTAAAATATTTTTTTAATGTCAATTTTGCATTTTTAAAGACAATACAAAACATACAGAAAGAACTACAGAAAACAAGTTTCTACATGGTCTTGTAATCGTCTTCTACCGAGAGACCACCTATTGTTTCCAAGGTAACTTGTGTATGTGCATTCATGCATGCTCGAGTGTGCACTGAACATGTGGAACGAATTGAAGGGGGACAGTTAATGATGAGAACGGATGCCCTCAGTGTAGATGATAGAAGAGGAAGATGACAACTTAGATGGCAGAACTGTGTGAAGGGAGCTTTGGCAGGATTGGGAGGTGATGATGGAATAGGCAAACTCAGATCATCTGTTTCATGACAAAGTTTTGGTCATAACATCCAAGTTTAACATTGACAAACATGCTTTCTCGGTAGATGCCCCAACAAATCTGGAATAAACTTCCTATCAATTAAAAATAATCTGAAACTATAGCCAACTTTCGTAAAACACTAAAGATTTATTTATTTAAAATCACATTCCCACCCTAACCTTTGGCAGTACTTTGCTCTAATGATGATTCTTACTCATCCCTGTTCACGATTCTGCCTAAATATTCCTGTATGTTGGCCTGTGAGCTCAGATTCCTGGGGCTATAGGCACCATAGACGTTTAGTATTATTGTTGTTATTATTATAACAGAAAATGATTTCAGGAACAAAGAGGAGAGTAAATGTTCAACAAACTGCCTATGAATAACTGCTGCTCTCTGTCAACAGACCAACCTGGTTGCTGGTGAAGACTCTGAAGACATAGAGGTCAGCGTCAGGGGCGAACCCCAGACACTCCTTCTGACTCGCTATGATACCTGCAACAAATGTCCCATGGCCTATCCCTGCAACACAAGCGCTGTGGGTGAAACTTATGGTCTCATGTAGTATAACTATAAGAGTCTACAGCAGTGCGCTACTTAGTATACAGACTTATGTTGTTACTGAACCAAACAAAGAAGTTATATAAATTGATGACACTTTTCAAATTCTGTTTCAGTCCCATTTAAAAGTCTATATAAATAAATGCTAGGTGTTCAAGGAACTAAAAGCCTAAAAAATGTGTCAAACAGTCATTAACAACTTTGCCACCACGATATTTTAGATCTATGCTCTAACCAGAAACTATTACTGTGTCAATAAAGGTAAAGGTAAGTTCTTACACAGTGCAGTATCCAGTCTTTAGGACTGCTCAAGGTGCTTTATACTATACTTAACATACAACACACAAGTGTACACCATTTTGAAAGAAACAAAATTCCTTTAACAGAAAAACACTATTACACAGCAAGATGCTGTATAATAAAGTCAGCAACAGCAATTTCTTTACGCTGATAACAATTTATCCAGATCACTAAAATATAACTTTTAACCAAGTTGTTTTGTTGACAAACTGAAAGTGAAACCAACCGTCATCAAGAGTCTTCTCGTTGGTCCAGTTGGTCCTGTCCTTGATGCGGCCCTTCTTGAAGTGAGGATGGTCCTGGGCCAGACCCGTGTCAAAGATGGCTACGCGGACCCCAGACCCTGAACAGCAACAAACAACAACAGACCATGAACAACAAACAACAACAGACCCTGAACAGCAACAAACAACACACCCTGAACAACAACACAGATGAGTAGCAATTCAACAAGATCTTCTACGAGCAAAACACCAGATGACAAGTATAAGGAAATCTCGCTTACCGAACCATTTCTGTTACTATGCATAACCCGGTCCATTAATTTATAGTTCCTCTGAGAAGTTGATACTGACTACAACCAGTCACGGCTCTTCTCAGTATATGTACAAACTTCTGGTCACTTAACTCTTCATATTGTCACCTGTATCAATGCTGCTTTAAAGGTACACTGGACTCCTCTTATAATAATTTTGGGCCAGAGAACTATTTTGGGCCAGAGAAGTTTGATTCTTTGAAGTGTTTGTTGATTCACGGCACATTTTTATGATGCCTGACATTGATAAATTTTGTTCCCAAGTGCTGGAATCTGTTCATGTTCAGATAATTGTCAAACTGAAGATGATGAAGCTGTACCTCTAAGAAGACAAATGATCTGATGCAATACCTCTAAGAAGACAAAAGATCTGATGCAGTACCTCTAAGAAGACAAATGATCTGACGCTGTACCTCTAAGAAAACAAATGATCTGACGCAGTACCTCTAAGAAGACAAATGATCTGACGCTGTACCTCTAAGAAGACAAATGATCTGACGCTGTACCTCTAAGAAGACAAATGATCTGATCTGAACCTCTAAGAAGACAAATGATCTGATGCTGTACCTCTAAGAAGACAAATGATCTGACGCTGTACCTCTCAGATGACAAATGATCTGACGCTGTACCTCTAAGAAGACAAATGATCTGATCTGTACCTCTAAGAACACAAATGATCTGACGCAGTACCTCTAAGATGACAAATGATCTTACGCTGTACCTCTAAGAAGACAAATGATCTGATGCAATACCTCTAAGATGACAAATGATCTGACGCTGTACCTCTAAGAAGACAAATGATCTGATCTGTACCTCTAAGAAGACAAATGATCTGACGCAGTACCTCTAAGATGACAAAAGATCTGACGCAGTACCTCTAAGATGACAAATGATCTGACGCTGTACCTCTAAGAAGACAAATGATCTGACGCTGTACCTCTAAGATGACAAATGATCTGATGCAATACCTCTAAGAAGACAAATGATCTGACGCATTACCTCTAAGAAGACAAATGATCTGACGCTGTACCTCTAAGAAGACAAATGATCTGACGCTGTACCTCTAAGATGACAAATGATCTGACGCTGTACCTCTAAGAAGACAAATGATCCGAAGCAATACCTCTAAGATGACAAATGATCTGAAGCTGTACCTCTAAGAAGACAAATGATCTGATAAAGTACCTCTAAGAAGACAAAAGATCTGATGCAATACCTCTAAGATGACAAATGATCTGACGCAGTACCTCTAAGAAGACAAATGATCTGATGCTGTACCTCTAAGAAGACAAAAGATCTGATGCAATACCTCTAAGATGACAAATGATCTGATGCAGTACCTCTAAGAAGACAAATGATCTGACGCTGAACCTCTAAGATGACAAATGATCTGACGCTGTACCTCTAAGAAGACAAATGATATGATGCAATACCTCTAAGAAGACAAATGATCTGACGCTGTACCTCTAAGAAGACAAATGATCTGAAGCAATACCTCTAAGATGACAAATGATCTGAAGCTGTACCTCTAAGAAGACAAAAGATCTGATGCAATAACTCTAAGATGACAAATGATCTGACGCAGTACCTCTAAGAAGACAAATGATCTGACGCTGTACCTCTAAGATGACAAATGATCTGATGCAATACCTCTAAGAAGACAAATGATCTGACGCAGTACCTCTAAGAAGACAAATGATCTGATGCTGTACCTCTAAGATAACAAATGATCTGACACAGTACCTCTAAGAAGACAAATGATCTGACGCTGTACCTCTAAGAAGACAAATGATCTGACGCTGTACCTCTAAGAAGACAAATGATCTGACGCAGTACCTCTAAGATGACAAATGATCTGACGCTGTACCTCTAAGAAGACAAACGATCTGATGCAATACCTCTAAGATGACAAATGATCTGATGCTGTACCTCTAAGAAGACAAATGATCTGACGCTGTACCTCTAAGATGACAAATGATCTGATGCAATACCTCTAAGAAGACAAATGATCTGACGCTGAACCTCTAAGATGACAAATGATCTGACGCTGTACCTCTAAGAAGACAAATGATATGATGCAATACCTCTAAGAAGACAAATGATCTGACGCTGTACCTCTAAGAAGACAAATGATCTGAAGCAATACCTCTAAGATGACAAATGATCTGAAGCTGTACCTCTAAGAAGACAAAAGATCTGATGCAATAACTCTAAGATGACAAATGATCTGATGCAATACCTCTAAGAAGACAAATGATCTGACGCAGTACCTCTAAGAAGACAAATGATCTGACGCTGTACCTCTAAGATAACAAATGATCTGACACAGTACCTCTAAGAAGACAAATGATCTGACGCTGTACCTCTAAGAAGACAAATGATCTGACGCTGTACCTCTAAGAAGACAAATGATCTGACGCAGTACCTCTAAGATGACAAATGATCTGACGCTGTACCTCTAAGAAGACAAATGATCTGATGCAATACCTCTAAGATGACAAATGATCTGATGCTGTACCTCTAAGAAGACAAAAGATCTGATGCAATACCTCTAAGAAGACAAATGATCTGACGCTGTATCTCTAAGAAGACAAATGTTCTGACGCTGTACCTCTAAGAAGACAAATGATCTGACGCAGTACCTCTAAGAAGACAAAAGATCTGATGCAATACCTCTAAGATGACAAATGATCTGACGCAGTACCTCTAAGAAGACAAATGATCTGACGCTGTACCTCTAAGAAGACAAATGATCTGACGCTGTACCTCTAAGAAGACAAATGATCTGATGCAATACCTCTAAGATGACAAATGATCTGATGCTGTACCTCTAAGATGACAAATGATCTGAAGCTGTACCTCTATGAAGACAAATGATCTGATAAAGTACCTCTAAGAAGACAAAAGATCTGATGCAATACCTCTAAGATGACAAATGATCTGACGCAGTACCTCTAAGAAGACAAATGATCTGACGCTGTACCTCTAAGAAGACAAATGATCTGACGCTGTACCTCTAAGAAGACAAATGATCTGATGCAATACCTCTAAGATGACAAATGATCTGATGCTGTACCTCTAAGATGACAAATGATCTGAAGCTGTACCTCTAAGAAGACAAATGATCTGATAAAGTACCTCTAAGAAGACAAAAGATCCGATGCAATACCTCTAATATGACAAATGATCTGACGCAGTACCTCTAAGAAGACAAATGATCTGATGCTGTACCTCTAAGAAGACAAAAGATCTGATGCAATACCTCTAAGATGACAAATGATCTGATGCAGTACCTCTAAGAAGACAAATGATCTGACGCTGAACCTCTAAGATGACAAATGATCTGACGCTGTACCTCTAAGAAGACAAATGATATGATGCAATACCTCTAAGACAAATGATCTGAAGCAATACCTCTAAGATGACAAATGATCTGAAGCTGTACCTCTAAGAAGACAAAAGAATGAATAACTCTAAGATGACAAATGATCTGTACCTCTAAGAAGACAAATGATCTGACGCTGTACCTCTGACAAATGATCTGATGCAATACCTCTAAGAAGACAAATGATCTGACGCAGTACCTCTAAGAAGACAAATGATCTGACGCTGACGCAGTACCTCTAAGATGACAAATGATCTGACGCTGTACCTCTAAGAAGACAAATGATCTGATGCAATACCTCTAAGATGACAAATGATCTGATGCTGTACCTCTAAGAAGACAAATGATCTGATCTGTACCTCTAAGAAGACAAAAGATCTGATGCAATACCTCTAAGAAGACAAATGATCTGACGCTGTATCTCTAAGAAGACAAATGTTCTGACGCTGTACCTCTAAGAAGACAAATGATCTGACGCAGTACCTCTAAGAAGACAAAAGATCTGATGCAATACCTCTAAGATGACAAATGATCTGACGCAGTACCTCTAAGAAGACAAATGATCTGACGCTGTACCTCTAAGAAGACAAATGATCTGACGCTGTACCTCTAAGAAGACAAATGACCTGACGCTGTACCTCTAAGAAGACAAATGATCTGACGCTGTACCTCTAAGAAGACAAATGATCTAACGCTGTACCTCTAAGAAGACAAATGATCTGACACAGTACCTCTAAGAAGACAAAAGATCTGATGCAATACCTCTAAGATGACAAATGATCTGATGCATACCTCTAAGAAGACAAATGATCTGACTCTGTACCTCTAAGAAGACAAATGATCTGACGCAGTACCTCTAAGAAGACAAAAGATCTGATGCAATACCTCTAAGATGACAAATGATCTGACGCAGTACCTCTAAGAAGACAAATGATCTGACGCTGTACCTATAAGATGACAAATGATCTGATGCTGTACCTCTAAGAAGACAAATGATCTGATGCAGTACCTCTAAGAAGACAAATGATCTGACACAGTACCTCTAAGAAGACAAATGATCTGATGCTGTACCTCTAAGAAGACAAATGACCTGACGCTGTACCTCTAAGAAGACAAATGATCTGATGCTGTACCTCTAAGAAGACAAATGATCTGACGCTGTACCTCTAAGAAGACAAATGATCTGACGCAGTACCTCTAAGAAGACAAAAGATCTGATGCAATACCTCTAAGATGACAAATGATCTGACGCAGTACCTCTAAGAAGACAAATGATCTGACGCTGTACTTCTAAGAAGACAAATGATCTGATGCTGTACCTCTAAGAAGACAAATGATCTGATGCTGTACCTCTAAGAAGACAAATGATCTGACACTGTACCTCTAAGATGACAAATGATCTGACGCTGTACCTCTAAGAAGACAAATGATCTGATGCTGTACCTCTAAGAAGACAAATGATCTGACGCTGTACCTCTAAGATGACAAATGATCTGACACTGTACCTCTAAGAAGACAAATGATCTGACGCTGTACCTCTAAGAAGACAAATGATCTGACGCTGTACCTCTAAGAAGACAAATGATCTGACGCTGTACCTCTAAGAAGACCACACAAGCACATACAATGACTCATAACTCTGTGTTTCTGTAGCAGAGTCGAGGGTGAGTAATCAACCAGCACCCACCTGTGTATCCCATACCCCAGAGAATCTCTGCCTGCATGGCACTGGTGATCTGAAAAACACACATCAGATGATATACTCTGGCTCAGTGTTACACTCACAGGCTGGTTACCTTTTATTACACATGTCCTTAATGGTTCAAAAAACCATATCCTTTACCACAGTGCATGGATTTGGCTGGTCAGATGTGCTCATACATTTTTTAGGCCTTTCAAGACCAATACTTAAATTTAATTGTTTATTTTTCCATGACAAGTTCAATGCAAAATAAAACTGATAGAGAGATTGTGTTCAAACACCCTCCAGCCTCCAGGAGCCATTTATTTATCTACTGATCAAGCCTGCTGGTTTTGGCGGTATACAAACCTACTTTATCCCATTTTATCCTGAAGCTAGTGCAGACGAGTTAAAGCCAGTTCCTGACCATATCCAAGAAATCACTTTTTGTCAGCATCAGAAAATTATAGGCCATCGTTTAAAATACTTTAATTTTTTCTCAATCAATTTTTAAATGTGATATACCATTACAAAGCCGGTAAAATAGGCCATACGGTTAAGTTGACAAATTAGTTGTTTGATAACATTTATTACATGTGGCATATGTCAAAACATTTCCCAACAAATTCAAATTTGTGTTGTGTTTTGTAACTTTACTTTTCACTAGACATTTTCTCCATAAAGGAGGCAACATCTCAATGAGCAAGTTGATTTTGTTTTATACACCATTCTCCCCTGAAAACAGTGGTGTAAAACTTGTTCACGTATCTTGGATAATTATCTCATTATGTACAGTTCTGTAGTAACACCCCTATGCAAAAGAACAGAATGGCAGCATGTGGTGTCATTGAGTATATTTATGCACATTTAAAAAATATCTTCTGTCAACGATATCTATTTTTGTGTTTCGTTTCTTATAACAAATAAACCAACAACTAAAGTAAACAATTTGGTAAACATTTCGATGTAAATTTATTTGTGGAACAGTTACTGTCATTGAAAGTAACATTAAGTTTGTTGCCGCTGAAAATGAGTCATGGCGTGAAGTTGGCGAAAATAGGTGCAGTTGTCGGTTCACTCCAATTCGAAGCCTTCAAAATACATTTTCACAGATAATTATTGCATCGAGTCAGTGGGGGTAGTCGATTTCTATGTTGAATAACCAATGAACGGCACTGATTTGGTGATTCCTATGTGTTTCCCAATGACGACAAGATACTGACTTCATTCAGTGTTAATTTAACAAGATTTAACAAGATTCCCATCCAGAAAATTACTCTGGATGGCAGGTGGACAAGGAAGCCTTTTGGCTTATCGAGAGTCCAATACTTTTTATCTACATGTATCCCGCCTTTTTAAGGTGTGTGTCGATTTTATTTTTAAACATATTCACGCTACTAGCACCAACACAATCAGGAGATAATCTGTTCCATTCATTTACAGTCCTTTGTGAGAATGAGAACTTTCTTATATCTAATCTACACTGCTCCTTTACTAATGTAGCTTCATGTCCTCTGGTCCTTCTATTTTTCTTAACTGAGAAAAAATGTTTCTATCAATATTTTCATAACCATTCAATATTTTAAACACTTCTATGTGATCTCCTCTCAATCTCCTGGTCTCTAATGTTGTTAAACCACATTCTTTTAGGCGTATTTCGTAACTAAGATCCCTCAGATTTGGTATCATTTTAGTCGCTTTCCTCTGTACTCTTTCTAGCATATCTATGTCCTTCTTGCGATATGGCCTCCATGCTTGTATACAATATTCTAAATGAGGCCTCACTATTGTTTTGTACAGCGGTACTATTAATTCTTTTTCTTATACGCTATATTTCGCCTAATTAATCCAAGGATTTGATTTCCCTTTGACGCTGCAATTCCGCACTGCTCTGAAACCTTCATATCAGCACTAATGGTTAACCCCAAGTCCTTTTCTTTTACAGTAGTACTTAGAACAGTACCCCCCATTTTATATTTTACCTCTTCATTCCCATGACCTGTGTGGAGGCATTTACATTTCCCAAAATTGAACAGCATTTGCCACTTTTCAGACCATTTGATCAACCTATCAAGATCATCTTGTAAATGCTGTCTGTCTCCATCACTTTTAATCCTTCTAAACACTTTTGTATCATCCGCAAATTTTAACACCTTGCTTGTTATATCATCGTCCAAATCGTTGATATATATTAAGAATAATATAGGTCCTAGTACTGATCCCTGTGGTACCCCACTCAATACCGATTTCCAGTTTGAAGCCTCCCCATCAACTACTACACGTTGTCTTCTGTCATTCAGCCATTTTTCTATCCAGTTTATTATACCATTTCCTATGCCATGGGCCTTTAGCTTAAGGAGTAATCTTTGATGTGGTACTTTGTCGAAAGCTTTTTGAAAATCTAAATAGATGATATCTACTGGTGATCCCTCATCTACCCACCTAGTGATGTCTTCAAAAAAACATAACATATTTGTTAAGCATGACCTCGCTTTTAAAAACCCATGTTGATATGGGTTTATCAAGTTATGTTTAACAAGAAAATCCACCATGTGATCTTTAATTAGTCTTTCTAATAATTTGCAAATCACTGATGTTAAACTCACTGGTCTATAGTTCTCTGACTTGTTTCTCGAACCTTTTTTAAATAACGGTATAATGTTTGCCTCTTTCCATTCTAAAGGAACCACTCCCTCTTCTAATGACAAATTGAAAACTGTTGCAAGCGGTACGCTAATTTGTTCTACAATTTCCAATAGTAGTTTGGGCGGAATCCCGTCCACTCCAGGTGATTTATTATCCTTCATAGCCCTTATTGTCTTAGCTACCATTTCCGAGGTTACAACTAACTGTCCTAAATAGTCTGAATCTGCCCCCTTGAACTTAGCCTCTGGTACTGGCAGTGAACTAATATCTTCCCTGGTAAACACTGAACTAAAATACTCATTCAGGTCTTCTGCCATTAAGAATCCCTCTGATATTGTATTTCCAGCACTATCTTCTAGAGGACCGACCTTATCCTGAACTTTCTGTTTGCTTCGAATATACGCATAAAAACTCTTACTGTCATGTTTTATATTACTAGCTAATTTTTTTTCATAGCTTCTCTTTGAATTTCTAATTTCAGCTGTAGCTTGATTAAGTGCTTCTTTATAAATGTTGTAGTCTTCATCATTTCCAGTACATCTATATGACTTCCACATCATTTGTTTATACTTAATTTTTCTAATGGCTTCTTTCGATAAGTGTTTCTTTTTAGACCGTTTCCCTTGTTTTTTGAAAGGTACAAATTTATCGACTATGCACTTAATTTCACTATTTAAGATATTCCAGCATTCGGTTGCTGTCTTATTCTTCAGTGTGTTATTCCAGTCTATCTTTGCTAAATATTTCCTCATGTCCTTATACCTTCCTTTGTGGAAATTTCTCCTATACTGCTTTTTACTATTCCTTTCTGATTTTACTTTGATGGTAAAATGTATCTGGTTGTGATCACTACTCCCCAGTGGCTCACATATCTTGACATTGTCAACTAATTCTTTCTGTGAGGACAAAACTAAGTCTAACACATTCTCTCCCCTGGTTGGTTCTAGCACATGTTGAGAAAGGAAACTATCTTGTACTAAAACTAAAAACTTGTGGTCCTCACTCCCCATACTCTGTAGAGATTTCCATTGTATATGCCCATGGTTAAAGTCCCCCATAATAATACAGTTCCGTTCGCTTACTTCCCTTATAGCGTTTTGTATTTTTTCATTCTCTTCTATGCTTATGTTTGGACTTCGATAAACTAACCCAACTGTTAACGTTGAGTTTCCTGTAACTATGTTACACCAAACAGCTTCTTCGCAATCTGCTTCTCTTTCTAATTTTATTTCATAAGCCTGGATAGATTCTTTAATATATAAAATAACTCCACCTCCCTTTCTTCCTATTCTATCTTTCCTAAACATTACATATCCTGTTAGTCCCAATTCGGCATCTGATATATCAGTGGTGGCCCACGATAATCAACCAATAGGGATTCACAACACTGCGCCAAGTGCAGACTACTACTAGAATCGTATCCTGGATAAAAATGGTAACTACCACTAGAATCATATCCCGGATAAAATGGATATTTCTATATAACAGTCCACAGAATCCAGGTCATTAGTTTGAATGATTCAATCAATTAGAGAAAAAGTTACTGCATTTTTTGAGAAAATAGCCAAAAATGTAAACATTTTGCATGTTGGAGGGCTCTGGGTGGGCCCTTAGAATGATTGAAGCAAATACAGATTTCTTGTGTATAATGGCACTACCACATCAAATGTCAATACCAAATTAGAGAAAAGGTTACCGCAGAGGTTTTGAGAAAATAGGCAAAATGTGAACATTTTGCATTTTGGGAGCCCTGAGGTGCCCTTAGAATGATTCAATCAAACACAGATTTCTTCTGTACAGTGGCACTACCACATGAAATGTCTATGCAAAATCAGAGAAAAAGTTACTAAACAGTTTTTTTTTTAAATAGGCAAAATGTGAAAAATTACCAGTTTGGGGGGCACTGGGGGGCCCTTAGAATGATTAAATCAAATAATGATTTATTGTGCATAGTGGCAGTAGCCTAAGATAAGTCTATGCTCAATTAAAGAAAAAGTTGTTGAACAGTTTCTGAAATATGGCAGCTAATGGCGCACGGCAGACGCAAAATGATGGCATAAGTCCGTTTGAACTTCGGGCCAAAGAACTAAAAATGAAACATCTGATTGAAGGCATTTTAAAATTGTTAACACTTGGCACACAGCCTATTTACGTTTCTCAATAGCACACAAAATCACTTCTTATCCGTTTCACTGGTAGCTACGCATTAATACAACTGTGTCGATGTAATAGCTCCTAAAATACAGTCGACTGACATTTTCATAATTTTCAAATATATTTACTAAAATTGGCAGTTCCACGAACACTTTCATTCTTACAAACACAAACTGTGACACGTTATTTCCTCAGCATTGTATTTCAACTTGAAACACGTTATGTGTACATGTTTGTGAGGTTGTCTCATATTTTCCCAGTATGTGGTGTGTGTCATAAACACAGCACTGTTAGTCTGCCAGTTTACAGTACCTGTCTGGCCGGTGACAAGGCCCGCATTATCCGACGCGATTTATGCTTTGCTGGAGAATTCCAGAACGCTGAACTCTGTCAACAAAGAAAGGTTCACAGTTTGATTAAATCTTGCACTGTTAACACATGACACTTGAACAGATGCACACAAACACACATATGAACACATGGATGCATACACAGACGTATGCACGCACACACACATACAAAAACTTACTTGCACACACGTGCACACACATACATCAATAGAATATGTAAGAGACACTTACGTATAACTAGATACTACATAATATGGATCTGCATCACTTCAAATTCAATACCATGGAAACACCCATAGTGTACATTTTACAAGTACAAAGTACGGTGCTATGGCTGTCCGCTAAAGTGACAGTGGCAATACAGCTTCCAATCTGTGTACGTAGTATGTGTTTGTGTGCATGTATACACACGAGTGCAAGCTCTATTTTCATACCATTTTAACTAACAACAAAAGAGTACAAGACAACAGCCACGACTTAACTCTTTCCTGGGAAGACAGCCTTCTTATTTTACACCCTGCTGTGGGCAGACAATGTGAAGATGGCGGTTAATTGTGAATTATATTGTGTTGCTTGCATTAAAATTATAATATACTGACAACAAAATCACATGAAATGAATTACATTGTACAGCTGTACATAAAAATGGGCCAAGAGGCACTGAAGTCCTTTGGATTATATTGTGAGTTTGTAATTATTAATTAAATGTTTTTTGATGAATAAAAGTTACAGATCATTAAGGGTTATGATGGAAGTAAAATGTTGACTTGTTTTGTGGTGACTATATGCATACCAGTGAAGATACACCTGGAAATAAAATATTCGAGTAAACCGTTTCGTGAAGATTGTATATATTAGTTAATGTGTTGTTAAAAATACTGTAGAATTTGATCCCGATACTCTGCTATTTAGGCCGATTTCCGGTGGTTGTAGAAACCTTGCAGGAGAGTTGGTGAGCTGCAATCTCGCATGTAGCACAGTTAAAGAAAATGTTTAAGAAAATATGCACACATTTTCTGTTCTCATTTTGTTCCTACCACTCTCCGCAAAAATGGAAAGAAGAAAGAGTTGAACTATAATCAAACTTTACTTGTTCTCAAGGTACATATATATAGTGCATTTTGACTTAAAACAGTAGCAATTATTGACATAATACTGATTGAACTGGAGTGAAGTAATATCTGCAACATGTATAGTAAATCATCTGAATAATATTCCTTATCATTTTGAGTAAATATGCTTTAACAATTTCTTCCCGTCAAAATGAGATATGACTTGGTGGTGTCAATTTATGGAGTTTGTACGGAGCGGCGACCAAACAGTCAAGCGATAAATGTTCGAAATTGCACCATCCCACAAACATTATACAATACGAATGGTGGCTTATAGCCTATCTACGTTACCTACATACTCATGGCCATGTGATATACATTGTGAAAGCCTAAGTACTGTCTCCCCGTAAATATAGGATACCACAGGGAGCTATCAAGTGGTGCAGTAAGTGTGGAGTGAAGGTCAAGCAAGGTCGTCACCAAATGGTGAGTTCAAAACTGTGCCATTCCGTAAACATTGCACAATTACAATGTTTGCAAAATGATCTACTTTGTCTACCTACACTGGGCCATGTTATACACCTATGCGTATTGTATCCCCGTCAAAATGATTGGCATGAAATTGTAAACTGGTGGTCTAACTGTGGAGTGAAGGTTGAACATGGTCACTATCAAAAGATGCATTTTCGAAATTGTGCCATTCAGCAGAGTGTAGGTGATGTTACACTTCTACGGCATTTTTGCATCACCCATGGGATAAAAAATAGATGACGGTGGATGCCACCCTCAAGTTTGAATTTGAATGTTATTTTGAGTCACAAAGTCAATCTTGTGTCAAAATATTGTTTATTAATTAACTTATATGTTCTTGTGCACATGACAGCCTCTTCACGTCCTATGTCCATCTGGAGTGGGCATCTGCTGATGAACCAGTTGACTGGTCAACCAAATAAAAGCTTGTTCTGAATGCTGCTAAAGAGCGATTATTGGAATATCTTAGTGATATTATTCCTTTGACAGAAAATCTTTTTCATTGCCTCGATAACGGACACCACGCACGCTACAACTCTATTTACAGAAGGCAATGGTGATGCCTTCCAGGAGTTGAACTGTCATGAATCCAGATCCAAATGGATGTGTTAATGCTGTGGTTCCTTTGTGGTATGAAATTTGGGTTTCCCATGCTATTAACAATTGGCAATGACGTGGACAGGTCTTTTCCCAGAGCATGATGGATGCTGTTGCCATTAAGACAAATAACGTTATTGCCTGTCCCAAAGCCTATCCAAATGTATGCAGTTGGATATAAACTTGAAAAACTCATAACTCCTAATGATTGGAAACACATTGCGAATCATGCATAGCTTTGATCCCTTTTCCACAAAGCATTTTGTACAAGGCTCAACAGTTGCGTGCCAGGTTCGTCAAGGTCTTACTGGATGTAGCATGTCATAGTTGTATCTAGTGACGACGGCTGAGGTATCTGAAGTGTTAAACACTTCCTTTCAACCTAGATAGTGGAGCTTTGCAACCTTAATGGACAGAAATGCAAATAGCTCCTGTATGTTGATAACATCGCGTTTGTAGGCAAAGTAGATATGCAAACATTGTAATTGCACAACGTCTGCGGAATAGCGCAGTTTTGAACATTCCTTTGGTGGTGTCCTTGCTTGACCTTCACTCCACACTTACTGACCCACATGATAGCTCCACGTGGTATCCCATATTTACGGGGAGGAAGTAGGCTTTCCAAAGGTATATGATGTGGCTATGAGCAGATAGGTAATGTATATAAGCCACCATTTGTTTTGTATAACGTTTACAGGATGGCGTAATTTCGAACATTTATTACTTGACAGTGATACCGTTTGATCGTCACTGCACACAACCACCATCAACTGACACCTCCAAGTCATAGCACATTTTGACGGGAAGAAATTGTTCTTTCACAATGTATGTAACATGTCCATAGAGTTGAAGTAGATACAGAGTTATTGTATCGAATATTTATAATTTCACAGTGATTTTGTTTGACCTTAGATCCACACTTACTATACTGGGTAACCATTCCATGTTGTATCTCATTTTGACGGGGAGACACTAAACTTTCCAAAAATATATGACATGTCCATTTTGTTTTTTAAATAAAGTATATATGCAACCATTGTAATTTTAAGACGGAAGCACACAATTAAAAAAAATTATCATTTGATGGTGACCTTGTTTGACCTTGGTGTCACGCTTACCGCATCACTTGTCAGTTTTAAGACAAGCCTTGTTGTGATGGCGATATCTTGAGCTTTCAAATTATATACCATTTGGGCGTTTGCCTGTACAGGGAGAGCAGCATTTAAGTTGGCACGTTAGGCAATGCCTACCGCTCGCCTATTGATAAAATGCGTGAGGTTATATTGGTCAGAGCCAACCCTCTAAGTTAACTTTTTGTCTAGGAGCCAACTGGCTCCTACTTACATTTTTAGGAGCCAAATTTAAAAAGTAGGAGCCAAGTAATTGTGTGTGCGTATGGATGTAATTGTGTTTTCAGTACTTATTGATAAGTACTGTACTTCTGTTCACCCACTTTCCACATACAACATTGTATTTTTCATATTGTGACATGTAATGTTGAATACTGTTGAAAATAAATGATTTACTTACTTACCAGCATACCTGTCAAGTAAGTACTGCGGTTTTATTGATAAAATGAAAACTACAGGCGTAGTAAAAAATCATACGGTTTTATGCTTGTGTTTTGAGATATATTTTTAACGAATTTATCGCGTTCGTTATATTCTTGTTGGTAAATTCGCCGACCGATACACTCATCAAACTCCTTTATGGTTCGCGCTCTTTTCCGGGTCTGGTAGAATTCCTGTACCATTCGTGCAGTGCCTCGGAACGAGCACTCACCAACGCATTTTCGTGTTATGCGCAGGCGATTACAAGACACTTCACAGACAAATGTCTTATGCACCTGTACTTACAAACTTGTTTTTTATTACGTGCGTCAATGGGCATTTACGTGTAAAGATTATGGTTTTTACTGATAATTTACAGTTCTTGTCTGCCATGACTATTGTTTTGATTCACAGGACCTGTAGGTATGCTTATTACCCGGTAGTACCCATTTAATCCAAATTAATCACAGACATCCGTTTGAAATATAAATAAATTTAAAACGTGTATGAATATGTGGCCAGATACTAACTTTATGCATTATAACACGGTACACTGGCAAATTAATAAGTCATATGTGGAATCCCGGAAAATACCAATAATTAATAGTAAATATACATGTATCTATAGGGACACTGATTTTCCGTTTCAAATTTCTGTTTCAGAAAAAGGCAAATTCCATTTCAAATGACATGTTTTCTGTTTCAGAAAAAGGCAAATTCTGTGTCAAATGACACATTTTCCATATCAAATGACGCATTTCCTATTTAAAGTGAAAAAGAAGCCCATTTCTGTTCAGAAAAGTAATATTTAATTTCAAAGTTAACTTTAAGAAATAATACATTGTGTCAAATATTTAAAATATCACAATGTTTTGATCTATGAATCTATATAATACTGTTTTACTGTGTGGCTAATGTTTATAACAACATTTATTTTTGCAATATTTGCAACATAGTACCGTACATAATAAATATAGATAAAATAATTCCTCTCACACAATAACATCAATGACTGGTTGTTTCTAATGCAGCAGTGCTTAATATACAAGCTAACAAATGTAAATTACACAAACAGTCATATTAACAGTTATGAATGTTTAAATCACTGATGCTGTTTCACTACTAATTTTGTTCAACTATTATGATGCCATCCAACGGAATTTGTGAGAACTACGAAATGCAGACTATATCACTTTGAGCCAGCGTAACCTAGGCTGTTGTTATTCCTTCGAGTTTTGTATTTGAAACCGGAATGTGTACACTTATGTGTGTTCTAACGATGTGACAACTATTTTTTATTAGCAACATGTCTTCAATGCGCTTATCGGACAGCCAGACAACGATCGCGAAACAATTTGCGTTAGCGCCTTCCGCTCACGTCCCTGTTTACATCGATTGACCAGGTACCACGGACGCCATGACATTTCGTAGCAATTTACCATGCGCATTTTTTAAATTGTGTTTCATTAATCCACCAAAATACACGAATACCGTTGCAAAATAATCATGTTTGTTTCAAAATATCACCAATAAAGTCAGTATCTTTTACAGTGTTTCCGAGAAACGACATCGACAACAAGTTGTTTATGAAACGGCAAATGATAACGCATGATCTGTTATTACAGACTCATCACGGTCGCCAGTGCCAGTGGGCGACTGTACATAATGTGTCAGTCGCCAAACAGAAAAAACAGTTGCATATGCGACCAATTCAGTCACAACTTAGATGGCTGTCAGAATTAATTTGCATATTCATGTGACAAATTTGCATACCATGATTTGTTCACTGACGTAATCATAATCAGATACCCTCAAAACATGCGTTTGGACACATCATTTGGATTGTTTGGATGTTTGCAATTCAAGATTTTCAGAATAGTATATATTTTAATGGCGATACCTAATTTGCATATTAATGGGTTTCTACAAAAATGCTCAAGGGTGCCAAGGTGGCATCCGTCGGATTATTGACCTAGAAGATTAGATCATCACAAAAATGCAATTAAACTTCGTGCAGACCTTAATGCACGGTCCACCTTCAAAAGGGTGTTTGACCACTGGACTAAAACTAATCAAGTGAGGTATGTATGGTGTTCGATCAACAAGATGGCTGTATATATCGCCGAAATGAAGACGCCCCTGATGGGACATTTACTCTGCATCTCTGCATCAATGTCGCACAAACAGCATAGTTGGTCAATAATATGGTCTTCATGTTCATTGTCAAAATTACTGTTGCAGACATTGACATCTGACTCGAAATTGTCAGGAAACGACCTCAATCAACCAAATGCCGCACAATGTTGGAATCCATTTTATTGAACGCAACTGAAGTTCTTTCAAAATAAACTCTCTTTATTTACAAACACAAACGTCTTTTTCAAGATGGCGAAAACCACGTGCTTCCTTGGCTATCATATAGCCTATGTCACAAGTTTCAACTGGATGGTTAATGTAAAAGTAGGATCAGAACAAGGTAAACGAAAGGCCTGGCAGCCGCAAGTTTAGCGGGCAGTTTTGGAACGGTTGCGCTTTGGAGGGGTTGGTCAGTTCTGGACGTCTTGCGCAGTAGAGTTACTAACGAGAGACTCTATTAATTGAGTGGTCGTGATTGAAAGGTCCGAGACCAACAATGAAAAAATAACAGACACCACCCATGACTTACCAAAGAGAGACTTTGTCGATTGAGTGGTCGCGACTGGAAGGTCTGAGACCAGCAGGGACCGGTGCCTGTGCATGGTTTGTCTTGTGTTGATGACGCGTCATCTTTGTGGTTGTTCTCGACATTCCCTCCATCTTGGGTCTCGTTCTCTATAAACACAATAGAATCATTTTACACTAAATAGTTATTTAATAAAGAAAATAAGCTGTGGACAAACAAGAGTCTTGCAGAAATTCCAATAAATATTTTCACACATTATTGTACCTATTTTAATCATCCTTATAAATATATCACCCGAAATATATTTATTTACTGTTCAACTTGTGACAACTGCTATATGTGCTTCATTTTGCTGTGTTACGAAAACATTTCTACTTTCTTTTCTTCAAACAAACTGCTAATTTTAAATAACACTGACTATATTTTTTTTATTTACAACTACAAAACTTATACATGCTAATCTTGCATAAACGTAAGAACTATAAAAGCAAAATAACAAAAGGGCAAGCTTCTTAATTACATGTCAGAAAGTTACCGTAAATTTCCGTGTAAAATAAGCATTTTTTTCCTTCACTTTTACCCAAAATTCGGCGTGCGTATTATACATGGTGATAAGACAAATAAACAAAAAATTCTCTGACCAATTTATCAATGTATGCAGACCAGGATAACGCTGCTGGAAAACTTGTAATATTATCAAAGTCAGCGTGATATCACAATCACGTAAACCACCGCAGCAACGCAGATGAAAGGCAAGAATCGCACTCCCGTAACCACCTCTCTACCCATAAACTAGCAGGGAGAAATTACAAAGACGAGAGCCCGGATGTCTGACATGGCGAATAACACCAATGAGCGGGAAGCGTACGAGACTAGGAAGCACAGCCCGGGAAGCGCAAACCCGGAAGCGTCCCGCTATGCTTATGATTGGCATTCCTGAATCACGTGAATGATGCCCGCATCACGGGTCGAGTGTCAACAAGTGTGACTCCATGTTTAAAGTTGTGAATGCAAATGTTGTGATTGTAAATAAAGACGAATGTAGCGCATGTATGCTTTGCAGTTGAAAGTACCAGGTTTGCAAGTAGCATTTCATAATAGAACTTGGTGTTAATTTAAAAGTGAGATCAGAATGACACAATGTAAGTTCTAGCAAGCGCTGAGTTAATCAGTTGCGCAATCATCAAGCTACAACACAAGTTATGTAGTGCTTACACACTAGTCACTAGCAAGCAACAAGCCGGCAGCAATGCTGTATCTTGCGTAGGTGACATGTTTATGATTCTGAGATGGATTCATGGGTTCAAACAAAATATTAGAAGCGGGGAAATCGGGGACTATTGTCAAAAGTCGGGGTTTGTATTATACATGGTGATACAAAAATTCTATCAAAATTTAGCAAAAGTCAGGGTGTGTATTATACATCGAGGCATGGAAATTTACGGTATGTCATCATCCTCATCATCATTGTGCAGCCGTAGTGTCCGTGGTTGAGAGAAGGCCTCAGCATATCGTTTCTAATTTTGCCTGTCTATTGCCTATCGTCTGCCAGATGGTGCCCTTCTAGTACTCGTCTAATTCATCTCTCCACCGTTTCGCTGGTCTTCCCCTAGATTGTTTCCCTTCATAAGGTCTAGGGTGTGATACGCGATGTCCATCCGTTATCTCGTAGTCTGCTGATGTGCCCTGCCCAGGTCCACTTCTGTCTTCTGATTCGTTCTATCTCTCTTACCCAGATGTTTGTTTTTCTCCCCCGATATGTGATGTTTAACATACTTCTTTCCATCTCTGATTGTGCAGCTGCTAGCTTGTTCATTGCCTAGATAGTGAGTGCCCATGTTTCCGCGCCGTATGTCATCGCTGGAACTTGTGGAAGTACGCATGAGTTGTAGACTTATTTATTCAAGCAGGTTCCAAAGTTACCCTTGAAGATGTCGCGGTATTTGGCGAATGCTGTCCAGCCGGCAGTGATTCTTCTTTGAATCTCCTTGTCTTGGTTTTTGTCTCTGATACCGTATCGCTGTCCCAGATAGACATAGCTTTCAACGTTCTCTATCTGCGTTGTGTTGATATATATTGGTGTGAACATTTCAAAGACAAAATTTGTCTTCGAAATGTTCATCTTCAGACCTTGTTTTATGTTATGTGTTATCATAATATTATGTACAGTCGAACCTCACTATGCACTCACCTCAGTAATATAGCCACCTCACAATTACAGTCACCTCAGTAATACAGCCACCGCACAATTAGTCACCTCTGTAATACAGCCACCTCACAATTAGTCACCTCTGTAATACAGTCACCTCACAATTACAGTCAACTTAGTAATACAGCCACCTCACAATTACAGCCACCTCAGCAATACAGCCACCTAACAATTAGTCACCTCAGTAATACAGCCACCTCACAATTATAGTAACCTCTGTAATAAAGCTACCTCACAATTACTGTCACCTCTGTAATACAGCCACCTCACAATTACAGTCACCTCAGTAGTACAGCCACCTCACAGTTACGTAGATACGTGTACAATATTTAACTGCTATACATGCTATCAAAATCAATCAAATTAAATTGAGTTGAAACAAAAATTATTATTGTGGCTCCTATGAGAGCGACTGTTATTGTCTTAATAGGAGTTACAGACCCCAACTAATTTGAAATTAATTTGCATTTGTATATACAGTCGCGCCTCGTTATAACGCGGTAGTCGGGGTCCACGAAATGAATCCGCGTTATAAACGAGGCGCGTTCCCATATCTGCCGTCAGGGGCGCTACGACTACGACCGACATCGCTGCTGCACGAAGAACGCCATCGAAGCCAACCAAAGTGTGCACGTCGCGCAGTCTATACGCAGTTTATGAAGCTTATTAAACTGCCAGCCAATGTCAGTGTGTAGTCTGTTTAAATGTCGTACACTGTTGGACACTGTTGAACTGAATAAAATACATGAATTGTGTACCGTTTTTAAATAAACAACGGACCAACAAGCCACGGTCAACTGAACGATAATATGGTACCGTTGACGTAATATCTAAAATAATGACCTGGCACTCAGCAGCCGAATACGCACATGATTTGAGAAACGCTGTGTTAGAGTTGATTAAGAATTTAAATCTATAAGTACGCTCACAATTGGCTTAACTTCGTCTTTCAATCAATATCAAAATACCAATTTAGATAGCACATTTACCGTGCCGAACAATATTACGATTCACCAATTCATATGCGGTTGACGAATTAATATTTTGGCGCACCAGTACAGGCAGTAGCTTTGCGTTCATCGCAGCGAAAAGCTAATATTTGTTACGCAATGTTAGCTTACTGATCTTGCCTACTAAGCTGTATTAAAACGTATTTAACCCATTCTTAAGCAAGGCGTATTTGTGAATTTCAATTACACTTTACAAGCCGCCCGGCGCCGAAACCAGGCGAACTGGCGATCCGCGGAAGCCATGAGCATGACTAGCAGATTGGAAACGATTCGTTTGATGTCGGCGCAAAACAAACAATACTTCGCTCCACATTTACTGTTCCTAAAGTTAAAACTGACCATAATTATAGTCAAAGAAACTTTGATAGCATTAATTGGCAGTGCAGAATAAACAACGGCAACGTAGTGACGCGCCTCACACTTGATTCGTTGCAGTTGTACGTCAACGTTAAATTTATTGTCCGCCAACTAGTCTTTCAACATACACATGCCGTGGACAAAGACGGGGATAACTTCACATAAAACAATTGACAGTTATTACCGTGTTAATATAGTTTGTAATAGCGCCCATTTCCCCCCTGGCGGCAGAAATTCGGGGTCCACGACCGACCGCGTTATAACCGAATCCGCGTTATAACGGGGCGCGTTATAACGAGGCGTGACTGTATATGAATATATATGCCTATTCATGTTACGTTAATTTGATATTATACATATACTGTATTTGGGGTCTAAATAAGACTGTCTTCTTCTTCTTCTTCTTCTTCTTACAGTCACCTCTGTAATACAACCACCTCTCAATTACAGTCACCTCAATAATACAGCCACCTCACAATTACGGTCACCCTCGGACAGTCCCAAATGACTGCAATAACAGTAATGGCTAAGAAATGAGTTCAGCTCACTGCCTTTCAGGTCACTCAGATCCAGTCCCGAGGATGACCTTAATAATTCGGTTTCACTGTACTGTAAGATAATAGAAAAATATGTCAACAATAAGTTGCAAAGCCATCCTTTTTCAACAGTTTTGTTCAAATACTTTATTTGAAAGCAAACAACAACCTAAACTGTAACAAATGCAAGGACGAAACTGTGAAAAGTTCACTAACTATAAAGGTATCCCATGGATTATTAAGTTACATTATATTAGCAAGATAAATTAATGCTGCATGCTGATCTGATGATATCAAGTGTACTCATCTGAGACAGTCATGGTAGACATCTACAGCCATGACCTATGACCTATGACCTACCTCAGCTGATCAAATCCCACATTACGATGCACTATCTCACTTGCCTCTCATTACTGAAACTAAGCCTCAGTCTTTTTTTTACAGAAAATGGAAAAGATGGATTTAACAAAGGACTGCCTATCTTTTCAAGTATTTGTGTTTTTTCTGCCAGCAAGATTCAATTACCAGTGGTGTTTTTTTTTGTTAAGTCCCAGAGTACACAACAGCAGTAACAAAAGCCTGCTATTATTACCTCTCGCGGACTTAAACTGATGAGCTGTGGCTGAAAAAGTCGTCTAGCATGTGACTACAACCTGACCGCATGAGGGATGACATCATGCACTCAAACTAGTGTGCAATGACTTTATGTGGAAAGTACCAAGACGAGTCAATAAATATACTTTAAGTTGGCACCAGCTCAGTTGATAAGTAAGGCACCAGTCCATGCTGCTTACCCTTTACGTATTTCAACGTTCTTGTGACTTTTCTATGTCTTGTCACTCTCTTCACGGTTGGGTGACTTTCTAGGGCGTCAAGGCCATCTTGAAACTTGCTGGCCACCTGAATACAAACAGGCAGATATAGAGGTGGCTCATGAACATTGTGCTAAATAATACAACAACATGGACATCCTGACTGCAACACACCAGACATCCTGTAACTGGTGTCAAGTTAAAGAATAAAGTCATCGGACATGCACAGTTTAGATACATTCAGAGCTGCCTTAAGCAGCAAATACACACACTTGACATGGCTTGACTGGGTAAAATATTTTTTTTTAAATTTATATACATATAATGTGTGGCTTGAAAAATCGGCTGACCAAATTAAGATTAATCTTTTAAATTAAAATGAATACAAAAAACAAATTCAAATCAAAATAACAAATCAGTTTCTTTGAAACATCCTTTCTAGGCTTTAGGAGCCAATATTGCTTTGGTGATCAAACTGTAATGTTCGATTAAAGAACCATATATCACTCAATGATATACCAGTCATTTCAAATTTGATGAATTTACAATATCTACCATAGTCTGGTTTTCAAAATCAACTGAAAGATCTCTTTAAAATAATATCCCAAAAAATGTAAACTTTTAAAGAATACACATACACTGAATATAATATATAGATTATGCAGGCAGGAAAATTATGTGAAGAAGGAATAATTATGTTAAGTAAAGGTAATTTTACATGTGCAGTATCTAGTCCTTAGGATTATTCAAAGTGCACAATACTCCCTGGCAGACATGTTCAATCGTACATCACCTTGACTAATCTCAAAGCATTCAGCCATGTTGCAATTAATGTGCAGGATCTTACCTTGATGACATCAAAGTCACTGGGGTGTTTACTGAGGACGTTGTGACGAGGTAAGATCTTCCATGTTCCCGGCCCCACCTCCCTGAGGGCGGCCCCGATGAAGCTACCTCGCGCCCTCTCTGTGTAGTAACCCTTGAAGACGACAATGTACTCTGGAAGTAAACATGCCTCAATTGACAAACTCTGTATAATAGGTGTGCACATCCAACTACAATGAATGGACTGCTAGATTTGTGTCAAAAATATACATCCAACATGATCATGTTATAATTAATTATTTATTTAATTAATGAAATGTAATAGTTTGATAACAAACTCTAGTACATGGACACCTGTTATTTGCAGGTAAGAATTTGATTTTTATGTACATGCACATGCATGCAGTATACAAAACTTGTGTGCAAGCATGCTGTATGCATTACTTTTCAAGGGTGCCAATTATGACATTTTATGATACATGTAGCGTTCATCAGCTCTATGAGACTACATCCTGTGCACTATCCATGAGATTTATTCCAAACTATGTCAGATACATCCCGCTGGAATGAAATATCCCCTGGAGTGGAATGGACCAACGGAATAACCTTACCACTGGAATACACCCAAGTTGTTTCTATTGTATGGACCAACGGAATAACCTCACCACTGCAATATACCCAAGTTGCTTCTATTGTATGGACCAACGGAATAACCTCACCACTGCAATACACCCAAGTTGTTTCTATTGTATGGACCAACGGAATAACCTCACCACTGGAATACACCCAAGTTGTTTCTATTGTATGGACCAACGGAATAACCTCACCACTGCAATACACCCAAGTTGTTTCTATTGTATGGACCAACGGAATAACCTCACCACTGGAATACACCCAAGTTGTTTCTATTGTATGGACCAACGGAATAACCTCACCACTGCAATACACCCAAGTTGTTTCTATTGTATGGACCAACGGAATAACCTCACCACTGGAATACACCCAAGTTGTTTCTATTGTATGGACCAACGGAATAACCTCACCACTGCAATACACCCAAGTTGTTTCTATTGTATGGACCAACGGAATAACCTCACCACTGGAATATACCCAAGTTGTTTCTATTGTATGGACCAACGGAATAACCTCACCACTGGAATACACCCAAGTTGTTTCTATCGTATGGACCAACGGAATAATCTCACCACTGGAATACACCCAAGTTGTTTCTATTGTATGGACCAATGGAATAACCTCACCACTGGAATACACCCAAGTTGTTTCTATTGTTTTTTTAACCAATCAATGCTCTACTTATTGATTAAAGCCATTTAAAGGTAAAGTAGAAGTGAGTGATAACTTGTTACTAGTTGGCACCTGGTCTGTGGGAGTGCTCAGGGCACTTTACACTTCCCTCCTGTCAGACCTGTTCATTCAAACACCAATATGATTTCTTTATGAAGCAATGATGCATTCAGCCACACAGCTATTACTGCACAAAAACGATTCATTCAGGCGCACGATATATGAATGAAATTGTCCAAGCTTCAAAAGACCAGCAAGAGGATTCAAACTCCTCTCTCAAGAGAGCATTCAAACTCCTCTCGAGTGAGAGGCTCACTTTCTAATAATAATAACAGTGACTTCTTCTGCGACAATATCCTCAAAAATCAAGCTCAGTGGCAGAACAAAACCAAAGGATTAAGTAATCTCGTTATCGTATACAATGCGTGAGTCGTCAACACGTGGATGAAAGTGCTAGGAAGCTAAGGAAGACAGGCAATATTAAAAAGATAAGTTTTTTAGACGATGGCGAAATTAAACTATATTTCCTTCTAATTTAATGCTGACAGGAAGTGAATTCCACAGAGTTGGTGCGGCAACCAAGAAGGCTCGAGTTCGAGAAGATTACAACTGGTCGACTGTAGCTGTCAGAGATTTCTTGCTGGAGTGAGCATCGAATGTAGATATGCAGGTTGTTTGGATGAAAGGGCTTGATAGGCAATTGTACAAATCTTGAAAATAATCTGATGTCGCACAGTGAGCCAATGCAGTGATTTTAGAAGCGGAAATGAGCAAGAAAATTAGAACACGTGACTACCCTTGCCAAACAATTGCGGAAACATTGAAGTTTTGTTATATCCTTGCTTACAATATTATAAAGGAGGGAATTGCAGTAGTCGAGTCTGCTGCTTACAAGAGCTGTTGCGATAGTTTTAGTGACCGAAAGTGATATATACTGGTGAATACGGCAAAGATCACGGATATGGTAAAAACAGCAGCGACACGTTTTGGATATGTAGTGTTTAAAATTGAAGTTTTCATCAAACGTTACTCCATTTAATTTTAATTTGCTGTCAGTCATCCAATGGAAGGTATCTTGGAGACAATATCTGGTGTAGCCAAGGAAATGTAGATCTGTGAGTTATCTGCGTAAAGGTGATCATCCACCCAAGTTATGACTTTTATAACAGAGCTTAGTGGCATGGTGCAGAACATAAAAAGTAAAGGCCCAAGAACAGAACCACGGGGGCCCCACATGAAGTGGGCAGTACGGCTGAAAAGCTGTTACCTATCTTTATGGCTTGGTATCTGTCAGTTATGTATGAAGAAAACCAGCTCAAAACTATGCCCGATATGCCGTACCACATTGATAAACCTTTAATAAGGATGTTGTGATCTAACGCGGCAGACGGATCAAGCAGGGTAAGTGCAGTTACTTTGCCTTTATCAATGTTTAGGTTAAAGGAAATAAAAATAAGGCATTAACTAAAATCCTTTTTCCATGTGTACACACAGTTTAACCTTGTATGTAACATTTGACAACACTAAAAAAATACAGAAAAATAAATTTGTAGCATAAATTCGATTTTAAACCCGTCTGTGTAGCGATTCCCGCGGAAAATAACATTTAATGAGCTAGGCGATCACGTGGTATCGGAACGTCACTTATGACCCACACTCGCATCAGGCCGACCCTTTCCATGCATTCAGAGCATGTTTACAAGTATAGCTTTTGGGTCGAAACGAGCGTCAGAATGAGTTATTGTGCAATATTCTGATGAAATACAAACACTAGTCATCATAGAGGAACAAGCAGTTATCTTACCGTTTCACATGAATCAAATTTTATTCAAAACAATGAATGCGAATGTGCCTACAAGTCGACTAGGTTTCGTCGAGCTTGGGCTCGTTTTCAGAATAATTATATCGAATGCAACCAACGAGAGATAATCTACACCAATAAACATACATAGCAAACGTATATCGTATCCAGCTACAGAAAGTAACGTGTATAATCTCATAATATCACTTGAATATCGATGTATGAAGGAGGAGTTGTTCAATTCATCATAACAACTTAAATCAGTCAGTGAATTTCTATCGGTCCTGTTAGCTCGGTTGGTAAAGGCATTGGTTCCTTAGCGTTTATTTTGCAATCGGGCGACGCCAGTTCAAACCCCACACCAAACCATTGATTTTTTTACACTTTTTTTGGTTTATGTTTTCACAAAGTAATATAAACCAAATCATTTTTATACTATGATGCACTGTTTATAAATATTTTGGTAGTAATCATTTATTCGCCACAAAAATGAAAATATGGGAATTATATAACGATTTTTCTAAATTTTATTCATCCAAACAAATATAATGTAATGGTTATATAATTTATTAATTGTATATATATTGTACGGTAATATATTGTAATTATATATGTGAAAACAAATGGTGATCTGTCTGGATAAATAAAATTTAGAAACATCGCGTTATATATAATTACCATATTTTCATTTTTGTGGCGAATAAATAATTACTACCAAAATATTTACAAACAGTACATCATAGTATAAAAATGATTTGCTTTATATTACTTCGCGAAAACAACCAAAAAAAGTGTAACAAAATCAACGGTTTGGTGTGGGGTTTGAACCGGCGTCACCTGATTGCAAAATAAATGCCAACGAACCAACGCCTTTACTAACTGAGCTAGCAGGGCCGACAGAAATTCACTCACTGATTTAAGTTGTTATGATACAACTCCTCCTTCATACATCGATATTCTAGTAATATTATGAGATTATAAACGTTACTTTCTGTAGCTGGATACGATATATGTTTGCTATGTATGTTTATTGGTGTAGATTATCTCTCGTTGGTTGCATTCGATATAATTATTCTGAAAAAGAGCCCAAGCTCGGCGAAACCTAGTCAACTTGTAGGCACATTCGCATTCATTGATTTGAATAAAATTCGATTCATGTGGAACGGTAAGATAACTGCTTGTTCCTCTATGATGACTAGTGTTTGTATTTCATCGGAATATTGCACTATAACTCATTCTGACGCTCGTTTCGACCCAAAAGCTATACTTGTAAACATGCTCTGAATGCATGGAAAGGGTCAGCCTGATGCGAGTGTGGGTCATAAGTGACGTCACATCTCGGCATCCCGAAAAGCGCGCCAAAAATATGCATATTCGAAAATGTCCGGATGTACAGCATTAAATGTGGAATTTCTAATTAATTGATTTTTTTGATTGTTTTTGGCTTGGTGGACATGGAAATAGATAGCAGGATGTAATATAACATGAATTCAAGCCATAGATGTTTTTATTCCCTTTAATGTCATTGTGTACTTTTAAAAGAGCAGTTTCTGTGGAGTGAAATTGTTTGTATGCAGATTGCAACCCATTAGAGGGTCATTTGTGCTGTTGTGAGACCTTAGACGGTTTGCTACAACCTTTTCACGTATTTTGGAAATAAAGCTGAGATTGGAAATAGGTCTATAACTGTTTAGGTTTAACCAACCACATTTTTTGCAGTGTGGTCAGGAGTGGATCGAGATCACAGGATTTATTTGGGGAAGACATAATTATTTTCCTCACTTCGTCAATTGTGGCAGGTTCAAACGATGCAAGTTGAGAATTTACTTGTGGAGAGTCAGCATTTACAATACTTGAAGTATGACCTGGAAAAGCAGACCGGATAAGACTGATTTTGTCCTTGAAGTGACCAGAGAACGAGTCACACAAAAACTTTATTGATGCATGATTTGGTATGGAGCAGGCCGTCTGTGCAAATTTTTATTTATGCACTTCCATAGCTGATATGGACTATCAGAGTTATTGGACACCATATTTGTGTAATAATCCGATTTTGCTTTGGCCATTTGTCTGTTGCAGTAGTGACATTGTCTTGAATAACGTGATCTGTCCAAGGATGAGCGTGATTTTTGCCAAACACGTTCCAAATAACGATGGCGCCTTTTAGATTTTATAATTTCTGGAGTCATCCATGGAGCTGGTTTGTGCATGGAAGATTGGACATCACATATCCTATAGAACACGTATCAGACTTGTATGAGCAGTACTGTCAAGTACTTAAGGCTTTGTTTCACAAACATGCACTAATCTTGAAGCAGCAGAACAGGATAATTAAAAATAAAACACACAATAAAAATAGTGGTGACATTGTCTTGGTGACAGTGTACTGTCCTCAAAATTATGAAATATAAAATAATGTCTCATAAATAGTAAATGACTGAAAATAAAAAAAATTTGTAAAAGTAAAACAGTGTAATTGTTCTAAAGATAATGTAAATTTCTACGTTATAAAAAGTGTTATGGCGGTAGGTCGTAGTAGGGGTAGGGTAGTAGGGATAGGGTAGTAGGGGTAGTGTAGTGTGTTGTTTAATTGTGGTGTGTTGTTTAACACAGGTCTATATGATGCACCAAGTACTGTAGTATAGTGTGTTGTTTAACACAGGTCTATGTGATGCCAAGTGGTGTAGTGTAGTGTGTTGTTTAACACAGGTCTATGTGATGCCAAGTGCTGTAGTGTAGTGTGTTGTTTAACACAGGTCTATGTGATGCACCAAGTACTGTAGTGTAGTGTGTTGTTTAACACAGGTCTATGTGATGCCAAGTGGTGTAGTGTAGTGTGTTGTTTAACACAGGTCTATGTGATGCCAAGTGGTGTAGTGTAGTGTGTTGTTTAACACAGGTCTATGTGATGCCAAGTGCTGTAGTGTAGTGTGTTGTTTAACACAGGTCTATGTGATGTGCCAAGTGCTGTAGTGTAGTGTGTTGTTTAACACAGGTCTATGTGATATGGTGTAGTGTAGTGTGTTGTTTAACACAGGTCTATGTGATGGTCTGTAGTGTAGTGTGTTGTTTAACACAGGTCTATGTGATGCCAAGTGGTGTAGTGTAGTGTGTTGTTTAACACAGGTCTATGTGATGTGCCAAGTGCTGTAGTGTAGTGTGTTGTTTAACACAGGTCTATGTGATGCCAAGTGGTGTAGTGTAGTGTAGTGTGTTGTTTAACACAGGTCTATGTGATGTGCCAAGTGCTGTAGTGTAGTGTGTTGTTTAACACAGGTCTATGTGATACCAAATGGTGTAGTGTAGTGTGTTGTTTAACACAGGTCTATGTGATGCACCAAGTACTGTAGTGTAGTGTGTTGTTTAACACAGGTCTATGTGATGCCAAGTGGTGTAGTGTAGTGTGTTGTTTAACACAGGTCTATGTGATGTGCCAAGTGCTGTAGTGTAGTGTGTTGTTTAACACAGGTCTATGTGATGTTTTAAGTGGTGTAGTGTAGTGTGTTGTTTAACACAGGTCTATGTGATGCCAAGTGGTGTAGTGTAGTGTGTTGTTTAACACAGGTCTATGTGATGCACCAAGTACTGTAGTGTAGTGTGTTGTTTAACACAGGTCTATGTGATGCCAAGTGGTATAGTGTAGTGTGTTGTTTAACACAGGTCTATGTGATGCCAAGTGGTGTAGTGTAGTGTGTTGTTTAACACAGGTATATGTGATGCCAAGTGCTGTAGTGTAGTGTGTTGTTTAACACATGTCTATGTGATGCCAAGTGGTGTAGTGTAGTGTGTTGTTTAACACAGGTCTATGTGATGCCAAGTGCTGTAGTGTAGTGTGTTGTTTAACACAGGTCTATGTGATGCCAAGTGGTGTAGTGTAGTGTGTTGTTTAACACAGGTCTATGTGATGCCAAGTGCTGTAGTGTAGTGTGTTGTTTAACACAGGTCTATGTGATGCCAAGTGCTGTAGTGTAGTGTGTTGTTTAACACAGGTCTATGTGATGCCAAGTGCTGTAGTGTAGTGTGTTGTTTAACACAGGTCTATGTGATGCCAAGTGCTGTAGTGTAGTGTGTTGTTTAACACAGGTCTATGTGATGCCAAGTAGTGTAGTGTAGTGTGTTGTTTAACACAGGTATATGTGATGCCAAGTGCTGTAGTGTAGTGTGTTGTTTAACACAGGTATATGTGATGCCAAGTGGTGTAGTGTAGTGTGTTGTTTAACACAGGTCTATGTGATGCCAAGTGGTGTAGTGTAGTGTGTTGTTTAACACAGGTATATGTGATGCCAAGTGGTGTAATGTAGTGTGTTGTTTAACACAGGTCTATGTGATGCCAAGTGCTGTAGTGTAGTGTGTTGTTTAACACAGGTCTATGTGATGCCAAGTGCTGTAGTGTAGTGTGTTGTTTAACACAGGTCTATGTGATGTGCCAAGTGCTATAGTGTAGTGTGTTGTTTAACACAGGTCTATGTGATGTGCCAAGTGCTATAGTGTAGTGTGTTGTTTAACACAGGTCTATGTGATGCCAAGTGCTGTAGTGTAGTGTGTTGTTTAATTGTGGCGTGTTGTTTAACACAGGTCTATGTGAGGTGCCAAGTGCTGTAGTGTAGTGTGTTGTTTAACACAGGTCTATGTGATGTGCCAAGTGCTGTAGTGTAGTGTGTTGTTTAACACAGGTCTATGTGATGCCAAGTGCTGTAGTGTAGTGTGTTGTTTAACACAGGTCTATGTGATGCCAAGTGCTGTAGTGTAGTGTGTTGTTTAACACAGGTCTATGTGATGCCAAGTGCTGTAGTGTAGTGTGTTGTTTAACACAGGTCTATGTGATGCCAAGTGCTGTAGTGTAGTGTGTTGTTTAACACAGGTCTATGTGATGCCAAGTGCTGTAGTGTAGTGTGTTGTTTAACACAGGTATATGTGATGCCAAGTGCTGTAGTGTAGTGTGTTGTTTAACACAGGTCTATGTGATGCCAAGTGCTGTAGTGTAGTGTGTTGTTTAACACAGGTCTATGTGATGCCAAGTGCTGTAGTGTAGTGTGTTGTTTAATACAGGTCTATGTGATGCCAAGTGCTGTAATGTAGTGTGTTGTTTAATTGTGGTGTGTTGTTTAATACAGGTATATGTGATGTGTCAAGTGTTGTAGTGTAGTGTGTTGTTTAACACAGGTCTATGTGATGCCAAGTGCTGTAGTGTAGCGTGTTGTTTAATTGTGGTGTGTTGTTTAATACAGGTATATGTGATGTGTCAAGTGCTGTAGTGTAGTGTGTTGTTTAACACAGGTCTATGTGATGCCAAGTGCTGTAGTGTAGTGTGTTGTTTAATTGTGGTGTGTTGTTTAACACGTCTATGTGATGTGCCAAGTGCTGTAGTGTAGTGTGTTGTTTAACACAGGTCTATGTGATGCCAAGTGCTGTAGTGTAGTGTGTTGTTTAACACAGGTCTATGTGATGCCAAGTGCTGTAGTGTAGTGTGTTGTTTAACACAGGTCTATGTGATGCCAAGTGCTGTAGTGTAGTGTGTTGTTTAACACAGGTCTATGTGATGTGCCAAGTGCTGTAGTGTAGTGTGTTGTTTAACACAGGTCTATGTGATGCGCCAAGTGCTGTAGTGTATTATCTACTTTTTGCTTCATACTCTCGCTTTCCGCGACAGCTACCAGAGAGCTCCTTCGAGTGAAAAGGGAGCCAAATGCGTAAGTCTCCCCTGCTGGTACATAGCCTCTCCATAGACCAGGCTTGTGGTACACTTAGGATACTGGACATCTTTAGGCCCGAGGCTAATGTGCTAGGGATGTCAGAGCAGGTTGGAACCTTAAAGGTACTGTGTGCAGGGTCCACCAGCGATCATGCTCACTAGCAAAGGTAGTCTAGGAGAAGGAAAACTGTGACATAAAACAGCACTAGCAAGGCAGCCAGGGCAGCAATGCTGAGTGGCTATGATGTCCCAAATCGAGAGGGCTACCATGTCCGGGGCAAGGGGATCGTCCGGCCGGCAGCAATCCAAATGTGAAATCCGACTAAGCAGTTTGAATGTTGGCTCAATGAGCGGTAAAGCTGTTGAGGTGAGGAGATGATGGAGAGAAGGCAATTGGAGATGCTGTGCGTACTGGAAACGAAATGGAAGGGGGATAGAGCGAGAATGATGATGGATGGATTCAAGCTACAGCACGCAGGAGGAGATGGAAGAAGTAATGGAATTGTCATCATTGTACCAGAAGAGATCTGTAAGACGGTGGTTCAATATTTCACAAATTTGCATAATTCTGCTCCTTGGCATTTTAATAGATATATTCGCGTGGCAGTATTACAACACAATTATACATAACGATATTATTATCCAAGATACATATACAATTGTTATGCCTTTGTTTTCTGGAAAGAATGGTGTATCAAATAAAATCAACTTGCTCATGGAGAAACTTTCTCGTGAATAGTAAAGTCACAAGTCAACAATATGTTATTTTGGCAAATTGACACTTGGCAAGAGACAAGCACAACATTGAAAAAAAAAAACTAAAAACAATAAAAATATGAACTTGTGGAAGATAAATTTAATATGTGGATATTAAAACAAGTTTCATTCATCTATGTCATTTCGTTTGGATTTTATTTGACTTTTTGTTTATTTACCCCGATTACCTTGACTCGGTTAAAAATGTCAAAACTTTAAAGTTAAACAAATTATTAATAAATACAAATCAAATACTGTTTAAACCAACATATATCATGATAAGAAATGTTTGATTAATAAAATAAGTGTCTTAATTATGTATTGGGGTAGATTCCCACTACATATATGTCTATCTCCTGCATATGTTTCAAGTCTTAGAGTAAATGCAACCTGCCATTATAAAACTATCTTATAATAATAATAATGAACTTCTATAGCGCCTATTTCCATCTAGACATGCGAATATGGATTGACTTGCTAAATTAAAATGGATTAAAATTGCTGGTTACTATCAACCATGTAACATAGAAGAAGATGGAGTGCATTTGTGCAGTTTAAAATGCTGTGCTGCCGTTTCGAACATTGGCCAAATCCATTCATTCCACATTGCTCCACTCCACACTGCTGTATGAATGAGTACCTGGCTATAGACAGTGGTGGATATTTGTGTACGAATAGTCTGAGCATTAATTGTAGCTTGGTTGAATGCTTCCCAAAGAAGTTGACATTGTGTTCGATTAAACAGGTCTGCCAGGGAGAAAAGTTTAATGCACTTTGATCAGTTCTAAGGACTGGATACTGCACTATATAAGAATTTACCTTTTCTTTTTACTTTTTTACATTAGAGTCCGAGTGTAGTGTATGCGAAAAATAGTATATCAAATAAACAGTTAAACATTTTTGTGTTTCCAATAAGAGAGGGATTGATCTGTAACAGTTTAGTGATCATGACTGTACAGTCCTGAGATTATACCAGAAATGTTCTTTTTGTTCTCTGGGCAGCCTTCACAGACATGTTCCAGAGCCGCAACGAGCTGTCCCGAGGGGAGATGTCCACTTTCGAACACAACACAGCTTTCGCTGAGACTTGCAGTTCATCTCTTTGGCATGGCCACTGAAAACTCAGGATGTTTGACAACAGCGTCACCATTGTTGAGAACTGTCACAACAAACCGAGGGTACCAAAGGTCTATGAATCCCACACTGACACAAGTGTCAACAGGCACATCCCTGAAGTTAAATGGCTCAGGTTCATTGCTGTCATCATCACTGTCTTCATTGGACACATTGGAGTTTGTTGCTATCTGGACGTCCTGAGGAATGAGATGGCTGAGTGGTAGGTCATCGTCTGAATCCAATGAGTCATCAATTCTCTCGCAGAGTTCATTTCCCTTTGGGTTGGTAGCATAATTTTGTAGGGTGATTATCTTTTCCAGATTTGCTTTCAACTGTTCAGCCGAATACGGTTTTCCGTCTTTAGAAGCCATGAACAATGTTTTGTTTATGCAGTTCCTGGGCATTTCAATTTGAGGATTTGGATGAGCTTGCACAATGCATCCCTCAAATTGGATGTTCTGTTGTACTTCTTGTGCAATTAAGAAATGTCCCTATGCCACTTAATCTTTTCATCTTTGTGAACCTGCAGAATGATGCTACCTTGTTTCTTTGTCCTTTTTTTGTTTGCGAGCAACTGTCTCCCTCATTTCTTGCACATTCTGCTCATTGGCAGCAGCAAGGTTTGCCAGTTGTGATTTTATCGTGACAGAACTTTTGTCTCTTTCTAGTTTTCTTGTGATATTGATGCACTTCATGAGATTAGAATTCTCATGGACAACGTTTATAGTATTATTCGCTCTCATCGCAACCTTGCTGGTGAGTGTTTGCAGTCGGACATTTGGTTCTTTTCGCATCTGATGACTCAGCTGCTCAAAGTTGCCCTCATTACGGTCAGTGTGTGCTTTACGGCCACTCAGAACTGATGTCATGTGGTATGTCAGCTCAGCAGCATACAGACCACCATCAAAGTACTCAGACGAGATCTTCTTCAGTGCATCTGCTTCTGCTGCACACCCAGCCTTGAGGTACTGACCAGCTCTTGCTGCCATGTCTTCACCATATGTGCTGAGGCCCACAGGTTTTTTGTGAAGTCATTGCAAAAGTGTCCTTCATACAGAACAAAACTGTGGTGAGAAACTTGTATGCCTCACGAATGCATTGTCCAACAGTCAGCACATCAACTTCAGCTGACTTCACCATGACTAGAAAAGGAGAATAGAATACGAATCGCATTGGATCTGCTGCCACCAACAGGGCATGCACCTCTTTGTGTTTCAATGATTCAAACACCAACTAATCCTTGTTGGTGTTTGTCTGGTGATTGTTCAAGTCATCCCTTGTTGATCGCCGACTTTCGTAGAACTGGACGATGCTATTGGTTGTCTCAACAATCTTCCTCACCTCATACTCATGGCGGTAGTGCCTGTTCTTGTTGACATAGCCGATCCGTTGATATGGCTTCTGATTGGCTATGCACCGTCCGTGATACACATCAGCCCAGTTGTAGTCAGTTGATGATGTATTTGCATAGTCAAGTGACAACTGCATACTTGCAAATTCAATCACTTTGGAGCTGGCAGCTTCATATGTACGACCTTCTTCTGTTGCAGCCCATATTTGCCAATCGACAGTGCCAGATCTGGGGTTTCTCATTTCAGCATCTCTTCGAAGAATGATCTGCTCACTTTGGCACACGAATGTTGCTGACAAGCTGATTTGTGCAAAAACTTGACTTGTTCTTCCTCGGGAATAGCTTGATAATGAATGAAGTGCAAAGAGGTGCTCCCGCTCCAGGTTTCTATGTAGCCTGTTATTGACGTGATCTCCAATGAACTCTACAACATGGGCTATTGAAAGCTGTTTGTCTTAGGGCAAGTCCATCTTTGTCAAAAGTTCATTGAACCCACTTAGTTGATTCAGTATGTGCTTGGACTGTTCATCAGCTGTATGGTTAGGCAACCAACCAACACGAGCTTGCAAGTACTTAGTTTGCCCATCTGCATTTTTGATGCCCCAAACAGTGGAGACATGTTCTGTTCCTCATCTGGTTGTCGTGTCCTGACCAACATGCAGTCCCTTGGAAGCACTGTCTTGCAGTTCCATGGCAACTTGCACGTCTGACAAAATGCCACCTCTTCTCACCATCCGTCCAGCTGTTCGACATGAGACACTGGCCCAGTTCACGTCCACAAAGATGCTTCGAACACGCGTTCATAACATCACCCACTACAGACTGGGACATGCCTAGGTTTTGCAATTCCATTATCAATAATGCAACAATATGGTCAGAATATGCGTTTTTGGTTTTTACTTGAATGTCACTGCTGATTGCTTCAGTCAATGTCTTCAGCATGGCTGTGTTGCTTCCAAATGAAGCAATTTCCTCGCCTATGTCTCCACACATTGTGCGCTGTCTCACCAATTGTCGGTTTATTGCAAAAGTTCTGTTACACTGTCTTCTTTACTTCTTTTAAGTCTACAAAGCTTTTTTGAGTACGAGTTTGCTGGACTTCATGTTTTAATTTTCATCAATGATATCCGTAAGGACTGCATCTGAAATGCAATGATGCTGATTGTCCTCATCTTTGTACCGCTTTGCAATGACTTGATGTTTTATGCTGTCAACAGCTAGCCGTTTGCATTTGTAAGTCAGTTCCCTAGTTAGTTCCTGCTTTTCTTTCAATGCCTTTTCAGTTGCATTCTTCTTTTCCTCAAAGTTTGCAAGTACAGCAAGTTTGGTGTCATTGCTGTCTTGAAATCTGCCTATCTGTTCCTCTTGCAAGAAAACACAACGTCTGCATTTCCTGTCAGCCCTTCTTAATTGTCCTTCAGTTTATATATTTGGGCTTGACACCTGAACAGCAATTGAATATGAACACATTTTGTGTTGTGAGGTGTTCCTTTCTCCTGGCAGAACAACTGGTGTTGCATATGCAAGAAGTGTTGGCTGTGGTTGGGAAGCCATTGCTGTATCTGCACACATAGAAGGTTCAACAGGATCAGTGACGAGCGATTCGTTCACACACACTGGAGTACTTGGACCGGTATTGACATGTTGAAGTGGAACCACACCACCGTGAGCACCATCAGATGTCTTGTAGAATGTAACATTGTGAGGTTGTCATGTTGACGGCTGCCCCCGCGTGAACACCTTGCATTACAACTGTTCCTTAGTTTCAGATACTTTCTCTCAAGGTCATTTACCTTCCACCAGAATGTTTTAGCACATCTGTACCATTCAAAAGCTTTGAATCCACACAAAACTCAAGCAAAGAAGGAATTACTGCTGTATTCTGCTGATGTTTAACAGTGAGCAATGCTTCCAATACGTCTCGGCTCTTACACCGGTTAGGAGCACTCGCATTGGTCCCTTTTAATGGCACACTGTATAGCATCTCCGCGCACTGCGCCATTATTAGAATGAACACGGTATATATATATATATATATACATATAATGATAATAATAATACAAATGTATTAATAAAAAATCAGTATTAAACTGAACTATTGTTTTTTATCAATTTAATGAAAAATGTGTTGTATGTAATATTGATCAATTCAGAAATGTTTTATCATGCCACTGAATGCATTTCAAATTGATTTGATAGCATAAAATAATAACAACAACAAAAGTTTTCCATTTTAAAATTAAACGCCACGGAATTACAACGCTACGTCGATGAGATTGGCCTACGACAATTCACCATCAAGAGTTATTAACTGTTACATTTTATTGTCTTTGCTTTAATAAAATTGTTGCATACTATTTCCAAAGCATCATAAATATAATAATCCATGTGAATTAATGCGTGAACGCAAGTAGAAAGTCAGATGTATCGCAATACCATAGACTGCAGCGTACGATTTCCGCTGGTCTGAAATAGCGGCGCATTTTGTCAACAATCGTATCATTTACTATTGTATGGATAATACTATTGTAATAATTATGTCTATGACGTATACTGTGCATATTCCGATATGAATCAAAACACCTTACATCTGTGAAAGTGGGATAACAGGCTGAGAAAATATCATAAAGATCGTTAACTAATGGCAAGCCAAGATCGTTGGCTACCATGACACCCCTCACAACAATGATCGAGTAGTAGATGGTGACATAGATCAGCCTACTTCGTTGCAATGGGAAAGTCTAAATTTAGCAACAGGCAAATACACAAATTATTCACTACAAATGATCAGTAAAATGCAATAAGTTACGCATGCGATATTTGTTTGCCGGTATGTGCCATAGTATACAGAAATAGCTTACATACGCGTAGAATACAGCATTAACGACTTACCTAATAGTGCATGTAGCGATCTGCCAAAGTGTCGCGACTCGGGAAAAATAGCAATAGCTTTCAGTACTTTCAACTTTCAAAGGCAGGTGTGCCCACAAATAACATGTCATCTATATAAGTTACATGTACTGTATAGCAAATTTCACGCCGGATTGAATGGTGCTACACTCTATGCATTCTGATGCGGAACGGTGAAGTCGTTCTCAAAAGACGACCTCAACAGAAATGGTTATGTAAACCTGCATTTTGGCAGGCGATTTTTTATTAGTTCAGCATAGTGTGTATCACCAATGGATGCGTAAATTTAGTATGCAGGACAAAATGTGGGCATCAACCACATCACGTGTTTTGTAAGCTAGATTTTGAGTTGCTGTCATTGAATCTGCTCATGAATAAATATACATGATCTCGGAAAATCTGTCAGCTATCCACAGATACCAAATGTTCGCGCGTCAGTTGTGCTTGATGGAAATGAAAATTGTTACAACAAAGGCAGGTACGGTTGGGCCGAATTTCGGCCCGAGACACTCCGAGGTTAAAAACCGTGATATTCCAAATAAGGTTGGACTTTCCTACCTGGAAATAGAAGACTACCAGTACATAGAGCAGAAATAGAAGACTACCTGTACATAAAACAGAAATAGAAGACTACCGGTACACAGAGCTGGGACGTAACGAAGTACAAGTACTTCGTTACTGTACTTGAGTAGAAAAGTTTACTTTTCGTGAGTAATGAAGTACATTTTTATGAGTACTTTTACTTGTAATGAAGTACCATAATTTATGCGTTAAAAATTTGGAGCTCCAAAAATATTAGTAAGGAACGATAATGCCTGAAGCCCGGAACTGGTTTCCCCCAGCATATATCTATAAATAGATATCAGCCGGAGCAACAACTGGTAGTCTTTTCTGATTGGTCTATCATTGCCATTACCAGGCATGATCACCAGGTGGCGTGAACATTGCCAAGATTATATGCTGTCATTCGCATTGAAAGACTTATCATGGAAGGATCAACCGAAAACGATCATTTGCAGCATCCATTGCCATACTTATCCAGTATGTTTGAGATTAAGTCAGTTCACGGGGCTACTGTTAAGTTGATCTGTTTGTTGTGTGCGTCGATATGCCAGATCTGTTGATCATCTTCAAACCTTCTTTACACACGTGGTCGGTAAATTATTAGTGTTAGACTTACGCAGTTAAAAGGTATTCTTGCCTCACTTTTTGTTGTGAAAATATATTACACCATAACACGTCGTTATTTATACAAAAGGTGCAGGTGCATTTAATATGAACAAAACATGTTCTTAGGTTTAGGTTCGAGCTATTAGTGACCCGAATAACGTCCCGAATTGCATTAGTGATAAACGCACGTCAAAATTCACACATTATCGCCCCAAAACATTCCCTTCGCTGTGGCAATTTAAACTGCTAATGGTTACTCAAATTTATCTTAATAATAAACTAAGTATTGTTAGGGCCTATAAATGTTGTTTATATGTATTCTTGGTTCATGTTTTCAATATTTTGTCTCACATATGGACCCCCAGGCCTGGTTGTAGACAATATTTAGTGTTCACTGTACACACTACTGAATATGGTATTACTATTATTTTATTTATTTTGTCACTGTCTTGCACAGTATGTTTGAGGAGCCTGTCACTGTATCCTGCTGAGGATCCTGTCCTGTACAATGAAGTGTTTGTTTTGCACACTACTGAATTTACTTGTTTGTTTGCTGTGGGCGACCATGTCAAACGGTTTTTAGAAAAGTACTTTTGCATTTACTTGAGTAGCTTTTTCCAAAGTTACTTGTACTTTTACTCAAGTACAAAATAAATGTACTTGCTACAGCTCTGCCGGTACATGAAGCAGAAATAGAAGACTACCGGTACATGAAGCAGAAATAGAAGACTACCGGTACATCAAGCAGAAATAGAAGACTACTGGTACATCAAGCAGAAATAGAAGACTACCGGTACATCAAGCAGAAATAGAAGACTACCGGTACATGAAGCAGAAATAGAAGACTACCGGTACATCAAGCAGAAATAGAAGACTACCGGTACATCAAGCAGAAATAGAAGACTACCGGTACATCAAGCAGAAATAGAAGACTACCGGTACATAAAGCAGAAATAGAAGACTACCGGTACATGAAGCAGAAATAGAAGACTACCGGTACATCAAGCAGAAACAGAAGACTACCGGTACATCTAGCAGAAACAGAAGACTACCGGTACATCAAGCAGAAACAGAAGACTACCGGTACATCAAGCAGAAACAGAAGACTACCGGTACATCAAGCAGAAACAGAAGACTACCGGTACATCAAGCAGAAATAGAAGGCTACCGGTACATAAAGCAGAAACAGAAGACTACCGGTACATCAAGCAGAAACAGAAGACTACCGGTACATCAAGCAGAAATAGAAGACTACCGGTACATAAAGCAGAAACAGAAGACTACCGGTACATCAAGCAGAAACAGAAGACTACCGGTACATCAAGCAGAAATAGAAGACTACTGGTACATCAAGCAGAAATAGAAGACTACCGATACATCAAGCAGAAATAGAAGACTACCAGTACATAAAGCAGAAATAGAAGACTACCGGTACATCAAGCAGAAATAAAAGACTACCGGTACATTAAGCAGAAACAGAAGACTACCGGTACATCAAGCAGAAAGAGAAGACTACCGGTACATCAAGCAGAAATAGAAGACTACCGGTACATAAAGCAGAAATAGAAGACTACCGGTACATAAAGCAGAAACAGAAGACTACCGGTACATGAAGCAGAAACAGAAGACTACCGGTACATCAAGCAGAAATAGAAGACTACCGGTACATCAAGCAGAAATAGAAGACTACCGGTACATCAAGCAGAAATAGAAGATTACCGGTACATAAAGCAGAAACAGAAGACTACCGGTACATCAAGCAGAAACAGAAGACTACCGGTATATAAAGCAGAAATAGAAGACTACCGGTACATCAAGCAGAAATAGAAGACTACCGGTACATCAAGCAGAAACAGAAGACTACCGGTACATCAAGCAGAAACAGAAGACTACCGGTACATAAAGCAGAAACAGAAGACTACCGGTACATAAAGCAGAAACAGAAGACTACCGGTACATAAAGCAGAAACAGAAGACTACCGGTACATGAAGCAGAAACAGAAGACTACCGGTACATAAAGCAGAAATAGAAGACTACCGGTACATCAAGCAGAAATAGAAGACTACCGGTACATCAAGCAGAAACAGAAGACTACCGGTACATCAAGCAGAAACAGAAGACTACCGGTACATCAAGCAGAAACAGAAGACTACCGGTACATAAAGCAGAAATAGAAGACTACCGGTACATCAAGCAGAAATAGAAGACTACCGGTACATCAAGCAGAAACAGAAGACTACCGGTACATAAAGCAGAAATAGAAGACTACCGGTACATAAAGAAGAAATAGAAGACTACCGGTACATAAAGCAGAAATAGAAGACTACCGGTACATGAAGCAGAAACAGAAGACTACCGGTACATAAAACAGAAACAGAAGACTACCGGTACATCAAGCAGAAATAGAAGACTACCGGTACATGAAGCAGAAATAGAAGACTACCGGTACATCAAGCAGAAATAGAAGACTACCGGTACATGAAGCAGAAACAGAAGACTACCGGTATATAAAGCAGAAATAGAAGACTACCGGTACATCAAGCAGAAATAGAAGACTACCGGTACATCAAGCAGAAATAGAAGACTACCGGTACACCAAGCAGAAAGTACTGACTGGGTACCTACTAATAGTACTATTATTTACAAAATAAAAAATAGTTCAAATAAAAATACAAAATGATCACTTGTGATAGGATAATACCACAGGAATTGTTACATCTGGAAAGGTAAAATGGCATCTTTAAGTTTGCAACCATAAAAATCATAACATCGTTCTATTTGGTTAATACTAATTACTAGTTATCAGACTTATCCTGTTAACCTTTTACGGTCTGGTTGTATTTCCCAATATTTTATGGCTTTTCCCGTCATCACAAAATTAAAACATATTATTCTGTTATTACAAGAACTTTTACAACTGTAAGTTTATTATAAGACAGAGTTCTGACAGATAAGATTCATAATATCCCATGTGCCACAGAAATGGTATTAATAGTGAGCGTATCAACATACCAGTTCACTCAACATTGATAAGTCAATACAATACTCTTCTGGATCAAATTCCATGCCTCTGCTGGTAAGCCTGATAAAACATGGCAGTTATCGAGTACAGCGGTGAATAAAAACATTTATGTTTACTTCAGCTGGAGACCAGTTTAAAAAGAACAGCAGATGTCGTGAAGCAGAAGTCGGAGTAATATCTATATATAAAAATGGGCCAAGTGGCCCTGAAGTCCTTTGGACTAATACGTCTATATGTGACCCCAGCTGACCAAATGAGTGATAAGTCGGAAAAATTGTAACATTGTTTTCTTACATCCTTGTAAAGGTTTGGTAGGGTGCTTTACACGGTTTCAAAAATTATGATTGCTACAAAAATTGGTGAAGTTATGGAGCATTGAACATGGTAGGGGTCAAAAAGTTAAAATGAAGCAAACGGCTGTTGAAGTTTTACATTATATATGCAAATGGATTGCATGGAAATATTACATGCACAACATTCAAATGTGGCACAAAGTATATAATATGTATGTTATGTTGCAATGATACACTGGAAGTACAAATGTGCTGCTACAAAGACTTATCAAGTTATGCCAGATTATGTCTTTATGTGTAAAACTAAGAGGACAGATTATTTGAGAGCAAAAGGTAGACTCACTGTTTGACACAGTTTAAAACCTACAGGCAACTGTCCAGTTTAACAAGGGTCTAGTGGCTTAATGCTGTCTATTGACACAAGCTACTGCCAGTGACCAATTACAGATTAGTCACAGTTTCCATCAAACAATAGCAGGCAGAGAATCTTAGCTCCACAGCTGGGTGTAATACACAACAAGTGTTAAATATATGATACACTGGAAGTACAAATGTGCTGCTACAAAATGTATAAAGTTATGCCAGATTATGTCTTTATGTATCAAATTAAGAGGACAGATTATTTGAGAGCAAAAGGTAGTCTAAAGAAAATAAAAAATGGGTCAGCTGGACGGTGATAGACCGTTTGAACTTGAAGCCTTTGTCAAACTTTTGCCTCCACTTCACCGAAGTCAGAATTTCGAAGGTGTTACTCACCTAACTTACAGGTCTTTGTCAGTAAGAATAATGGGATGGTAATTTACACCAACGTTGTTTCCTGTAGAAGTCATTTTGTGGGATATATTAGCATTAGTCGTGCAAATTCAAAAATTAGTGCTATATAATAGTAGTTTGTCAAAATGTAAACAAACTAAAAGACAGTTGCAGCTTAGCCATAGCCTGTTCTGAAATATTTTAATGACATAATTATATATTTCACATAAATATATAGGGAGCTAATGGAGAGACCCATCATAATCCATAGCATTACAAAATGAAGTATCTGAAAGTCACACTTCATATAGTGACACATCTCATACTGTCTTTCTGGACTGTCGCAATGTCCAATAGTTTCCTATCACAACCCTCGTGTACAATATACCAAAGCTATATATTTCCAACACCACAACATATGTATTATCATTGGATAGGTAATTGAATAATCTTTCAGATGAATGCAACTTGTAGAAGCAGAAAATGAAGCATACAAAAGTTACACCGCAAACAATGACATGCATTCTCAAAATGTGATTCATTATAAAAATTACCATTTACCAAGCTCAGTATGGTCTACATATTTCATTGTAACAACATACTAAAAGGTATCATCATGTAGATAATTCAATGCTCTTCAAAATAACACTTACTTGTAATTACAGATAATGATAAAACTACCATGCATAATTTTTTTGGAATCTAGGTCAAGCTTCTGAGGAAACAGATACTGTACAGAAATAACATGCTGAGTGCTAATGGGTTAACAGGGGACTAGTGCATCTGTCTGTTGACACAAGCCTCTGCCAGTGACCAATTACAGATTAGTCACAGTTTCCATCAAACAATAGCAGCCAGAGAATCTTAGCTGTAGTGGGGTGGGATGTTGTTGGAAAAGGGTTTAGCTTTTTGGGAGGCCCTGAGATGCCCTTAGAATGATTCAATCAAATACAAATTTCTTGTGTACAGTGACACTACCATAAGAGATGTCTATGCAAAATTACAGAAAAATTTACAGAACAGTTTTTGAAATAACAGAAAAGACAACCTCTGATCCATGCAAGACACAGACTCCACATGTGACAGATGTTATTGGAAAAGGGTTTCCCATTGTTATAAATAGAGCTCTGCTGCAGAGGAGAATTTAGTTAGCAAATTTTGCATTTTAGGAGACCTTTGATGCCCTTAGAATGATCCAATCAAATACAGATTTCTTGTGTATAGTGGCACTACCACATAGAATGTATATGCAAAATTAGAGAAAAAGTAACTGAAGAGTTTTTGAAAAAATAGGCAAAATGTGAAAATTTACCAGTTTTGGGGTCCTTTTTTGGGGGTCATTAGGTGCCCTTAAAATGATTAAATCAAATACAGATTTATTGTGTACAGTGACACTACCACATGAAATGTATATACAAAATTAGGAAAAAAGTTACTGAACAGTTTTTGAAAAAGTAGGCAAAAGGTTAAATTTTTACCAGTTTTGGGGTCCTTGGAGGCCCTGGGGAGCCCTTAGAATGATTCAATAAAATACAGATTTCTCGTGCATAGTGGCAGTACCCTAAGATATGTCTATGCAAAATTAGAGAACAGGTTGCTGAACGGTTTCTGAGATATGGCAGCTAACGGCGGACGCAGAGTAATGGCAATAGTCCCTTGGACCTTCGGCCAAAGGACTAAAAATGGGCCAAGTGACCCCAGCTGACCAAATGAGTTATAAGTCGGAAAAATTATGACTGCTACAAAAATTGGCGAAGTTATGGAGCATTGAATGTGGTAGGGTTCAAAAAGTGAAAATGAAGAAAACAGCTGTTGAAGTTTTACATTATATATGTAAATGGATGGCGTGGAAATATTACATGCATGACATTCAAATGTGGCACACAGTATGTATGTTATGTTGCACTGATATACTAGAAGTACAAACGTGCTGCTACAAAAACTTATCAAGTATGCCAAATTATATCTTTATGTGTAAAACTAAGAGAACAGATTATTTGAGAGCAAAAGGTAGCATCAGACACGACACTGGGACAGTGTGACTGCTGCCTGGCTAAATGGATGCAATGGTGCTTTGAAGTTAGTTCTTCTGCCAACTATCCTTTTCACACAAGCCTATAGGTTTAGTGGCTGCCTGCACACTACTGGGCCTAAACTACCATGCAGGTGTGAAAAACGTCCTGATGTATTTGAACTTGAGCCACTAATTAACTTTCCACCAAGCAGTAGCAGAGCAGTTTTATAATAATAATCCACAAGTTAAGTGGCAGTGATCTTCTTTTTATCATTCATGTGATGTTTATTGTGAGCAGGGCGGACAAATGGTTACCATACATAGACAGGTACAGAAAGAAACTGACGTTTTCTATAAAAAGAACACGTTTGCCTATCAATGGCATATATTTCATATTGTTGCTGTTTCTGCCGGGAAGAAATCAAACAACCCTGTAGGTAATTATTAATCAAATGTTTTTTAGTGAATCACAGTTACAGACCATAAAGGGTTATGATGGAAGTAAAATGTTGTAAAAAGTTTACTGTTCACTTATTGCACCATGTCTTGCATTTAGAGGAATAATTATAATAGAAAATATAATTTGGTATTTAAATACATGCATTGATGAGAAACTCGGAAATACAGATTTCTTGTGTATAGCGGAACTATGTCAACTCTTCTAATGGTTGACATTTGGTTGTTTCAGATGTCAACTATATTGTGAATATGTAATTATTAGTCTATATTAATATAATTGATTTACATAGTACCATGTCTACACAAGGCATGGCAAGTGTAAACAGAACAGTAGAATGCATTTGATATCAATAAAGTATAGGATATTTCACTCTATAGTTGCCCAGAATATTAATGTTCTATGTTTGTCACCTACAGGTGACAATACATCTTTAACCAATAGACACCACAGTCACACCATTTTATAATAATTAAATGAACATCAAAATAAACACAACTAGCAATTATAGAAAATCAATAGTTTTGAAAATAGTTTAAAAGCTGCAGGCAAATGAGTTTAACAGGGGTCAAATGTGACCAATTAAAGATTAGTCAAGGTCTCAATGGAACAATGCAGAGTGGAGTGAGGCCCTGGCAGTTTCTGGCACAATACAAAACATCTACTGTTGGGGGTGGTCTCATGGGCCCTTCTCAAAACCACATCACCAGATAATGTAAAACTTTTGCACTTTGGAGGTGCCCTTAGAATGAGTCAATCAAATACAGATTTCTTGTGTATATTGGCAGCACCCTAAGATACATCTATGCAAAATAAAAAAAAGTTGCTGAACAGTTTCTGAGATTCGGCAGCTAACGGCAGACGGCAGGCGGCGGACACAGAGTGATGGCAATAGTCCCTTGGACCTTCGGCCCAAAGGACTAAAAACCACAATGCTCAATAAAAGTTTGTGTTTGGACAATTTAAAGAGGACAATTTTAAATCCAGAAATAAAAGCAGACAACACAAAAACACGGGGCCCAAAAGAGCAAGACCCAAGAGATAAGAACAAAACACAACACAACTCACCATTGTCTATGACTGCCGTATTAAAATCCACCTGTATGCGATGCAGTGAGCCTGTCTCGCTGCTATTTCCACAGTCATGACCGGGCGAACCTGACACAATCGCTGCTCCCGACGGCCCGCTCAAGATGTTGCTAAGCAACAGGAGTAGCTTGACCAGCTGTCGGATCTTGAGCACTTTCATGTTTCATACCATCAACAGGGCAGAGTTATAAATCCAACATCTCCAATGTACGTAAAGTGTTCTGCTGACGTTCCAACTCTTCATTCAGTAAGCATGTGTATCTCATCAGGATGTCCTACATCAACTGTCTGCATTGTATTTTAAGTTATGGCCCAGGAATTGCAAAGCAGCGCTTCAAGATTGAGAAGTCTTTCACAGCAAGTTCCCTGACGCGTTCATCCATTTTACACTGAAACAAATAAAGAGATTAAGTTAAAAATATACAAACTGAAATTGCAATCAGTCAAAAAAATAACTGGTGAAGTGTGATTTTATCATTGTAATAAGTGCAACATGCTCTGTGCAATACAGCTACGTGGTTCTGATGTAAAACTCACTGGATTATGATTTTTTTATGACTGAAACAATTTTATTACATGCCACAACATGGTAAAAAAGTTGTTTTAGAACTTACTAAAATAAAAAAATGGGCCCAGTGGCCCTGAAGTCCTTTGGACTAATACGTCTATATGTGACCCCGGCTGACCAAATGAGTGATAAGTCGGAAAAATTGTAACATTGTTTTCTTACATCCTTGTAAAGAGTTTGGTAGGGTGCTTTACACGGTTTCAAAAAATATGACTGCTACAAAAATTGGCAAAGTTATGGAGCATTGAACATGGTAGGGATCAAAAAGTGAAAATGAAGAAAACGGCTGTTGAAGTTTTACATTATATATGTAAATGGATTGCATGGAAATATTACATGCACAACATTCAAATGTGGCACATAGTATGTAATATGTATGTTATGTTGCAATGATACACTGGAAGTGCAAATGTGCTGCTACAAAGACTTATCAAGTTATGCCAGATTATGTCTTCATGTGTAAAACTAAGAGGACAGATTATTTGAGAGCAAAAGGTAGACTCACTGTTTGACACAGTTTAAAACCTACAGGCAACTGTCCAGTTTAACAGGGGTCTAGTGGCTTAATGCTGTCTGTTGACACAAGCAACTGCCAGTGACCAGTTACACATTAGTCACAGTTTCCATCAAACAATAGCAGGCAGAGAATCTTAGCTCCACAGCTGGGTGTAATACACAATGCACCAACTAAGACAATACACAACACTGTAAGTGACAGTGTCCAGAGTGAGGCCTAAGCAGTGTCCTCATTGTTGAATAGATCAATTAAACCTGCCAAGTGGGTGACATTCTGCACAAGTGTTCATTAATCCTTAGTGATTGTTCAGAACACCAGACTGACCACATATCTAAACAAAATGAATAGGTGAAGAACAGGCAGTGTTCAGATAGGGGTATTGGTTGAATTGTATTTGTCTCGACGCAAAAGGCTTTATTGTGCCTTCATCGATTATAAGAAAGCATTTAATTTAGTAGACCGGCCCTCACTGTGGTCTAAGATAATTTCATGCGGTATTAATGGTATTGTGTTGAAAGTTGTATACAACATATACAAAAATGCTAAATCATGTATAAATCAGAGCCAGGTTGTGTCAGCCTTCTTCTCATGTGATGTATAGGTATGGCAAGGAGAAAACTTGTGTCCTTTGTTATTTGCTATTTACCTGAATCATTTTGAACACTGTTAGTCACAATTATAACGGACTTGACATGGCAGCTGGTGAAATTTAAAACAACCTTAGGGATGATGATGTAGAAAATGTATGTTCTACTATATGCTGATGACACTAGAATGATTCAATCAAATACAGATTTCTTGCTTGTGTATAGCGGAACTATGTCAACTCTTCTAATGGTCGACATTTGGTTGTTTCAGGTGTCAACTATATTGTGAATCTGTAATTATTAGTCTATATTGATACAATTGATTTACACAGTACCATGTCTACACAAGGCATGGCAAGCGTAAACAGAACAGTAGAATGCATTTGATATAAATAAAGTGTAGGATATTTCACTCTGTAGTTGTCCAGAATATTAATTTTCTATGTTTGTCACCTACAGGTGACATAATATTAATTTTCTATGTTTGTTACCTACAGGTTTCTACAGACAATACATCTTTAACCAATAGACACCACAGTCACACCATTTTATAATAATTAAATGAACATCAAAATAAACACAACTTCCAATTATAGAAAATCAATAGTTTTGAAGATACAGTTTAAAAGTGTTAGGCAACTGTTCAGTCTAACAGGGGTCAAGTGTGTCTACTCTGCCTGGGTGCTGTGACCAATTAAAGATTAGTCAAGGTCTCAATGGCCCAGGCTGTAGAAATTAGTCACAGCTGTTAACTTTGTGGCACAATACACAACATCTACTGTTGGGGGTGGTCTCAAAGGCCCTTCTCAAAACCACATCACTAGATAATGTAAAACTTTTGCACTTTGGGGGCCCCTTAGGTGCCCTTAGAATGATTCAATCAAATACAGATTTCTTGTATATAGTGGCAGCACCCTAAGATACATCTATGTAAAAATTATAAAAAAAGTTGGTGAACAGTTTTTGAAAAAATAGGCAAAATGTTACATTTTCACCAGTTTTGGGGTCCTTGGAGGCCCTAGGGAGCCCTTAAAATGATTCAATCAAATACAGATTTCTCGTGCATATTGGCAGTGCCATAAGATTTGTCTATGCAAAATTAGAGAAAAAGTTGCTGAACGGTTTCTGAGATACGGCAGCTAATGGCGGACAGCAGACGTCGGACAGCGGACGCAGAGTGATGGCAATAGTCCCTTGGACCTTCGGCCAAAGGACTAAAAAATTTATTTTTGAGATTTAAGTATTTTATTTTTGCCAAACTTTAGCAATTCATATTTAGGGAATAAAATGACATATATGTCACATACTTGGCTAGTTACACCAGGAATTAGCTCTGCAGGTGTAGTGAAAATGTTTTTTGAATCGGATAAAAAATTAGTTATTTATTTCCATTCATACAACCCGAGTATATCACATAATTCACTCACAGCACATTCTCTTGATTTAATAGGATTCAATAACAGGCACATATTTGCATTAATCTGACCTTAAGAGAGTTAAACTAGTCATTTCTTCTGATGATTGTAATTGGATCTACAGAATCACATGTATTTGTTTCTATTAAAGGGAATAAAAACATCTATGGCTTGAATTCATGTTATATTACATCCTGCTATCTATTTCCATGTCCACCAAGCCAAAAACAAACAAAAAATCAATGAATTAGAAATTCCACATTTAATGCTGTACATCCGGTCATTTTCGAATATGCATATTTTTGGCGCGCTTTTCGGGATGCCGAGATGTGACGTCACTTATGACCCACACTCGCATCAGGCCGACCCTTTCCATGCATTCAGAGCATGTTTACAAGTATAGCTTTTGGGTCGAAACGAGCGTCAGAATGAGTTATTGTGCAATATTCCGATGAAATACAAACACTAGTCATCATAGAGGAACAAGCAGTTATCTTACAGTTCCACATGAATCGAATTTTATTCAAAACAATGAATGCGAATGTGCCTACAAGTCGACTAGGTTTCGCCGAGCTTGGGCTCGTTTTCCGAATAATTATATCGAATGCAACCAACGAGAGATAATCTACACCAATAAACATACATAGCAAACATATATCGTATCCAGCTACAGAAAGTAACGTGTATAATCTCATAATATCACTAGAATATCGATGTATGAAGGAGGAGTTGTATCATAACAACTTTAATCAGTAAGTGAATTTTTGTCGGCCGTGCTAGCTCAATTAGTAAAGGCGTTGGTTCCTTACCGTTTATTTTGCAATCGGGTGACGCCGGTTCAAACCCCACACCAAACCGTTGATTTTTTTTTTTTTTTTGGTTTATGTTTTCGCAAAGTAATATAAACCAAATCATTTTTATACTATGATGCACTGTTAGTAAATATTTTGGTACTAATTATTTATTCGCCACAAAAATGAAAATATGGTAATTATATATAACGCAATGTTTCTAAATTTTATTTATCCAGACAGATCACCATTTGTTTTCACATATATAATTACAATATATTACCGTACAATATATATACAATTAATAAATTATATATCCATTACATTATATTTGTTTGGATGAATAAAATTTAGAAAAATCGTTATATAATTCCCATATTTTCATTTTTGTGGCAAATAAATAATTACTACCAAAATATTTTTAAACAGTGCATCATAGTATAAAAATGATTTGGTTTATATTACTTCGTGAAAACATAAACCAAAAAAAGTGTAAAAAAATCAATGGTTTGGCATGGGGTTTGAACCGGCGTCGCCCGATTGCAAAATAAGCGCTAAGGAACCAATGCCTTTACCAACCGAGCTAACAGGACCGATAGAAATTCACTGACTGATTTAAGTTATGATGAATTGAACAACGCCTCCTTCATACATCGATATTCTACTGATATTATGAGATTATACACGTTACTTTCTGTAGCTGGATACGATATATGTTTGCTATGTATGTTTATTGGTGTAGATTATCTCTCCTTGGTTGCATTCGATATAATTATTCGGAAAACGAGCCCAAGCTCGGCGAAACCTAGTCGACTTGTAGGCACATTCGCATTCATTGTTTTGAATAAAATTCTATTCATGTGGAACCGTAAGATAACTGCTTGTTCCTCTATGATGACTAGTGTTTTCTAACTAATTCTTATGATCATTCGACCCAAAAGCTATACTTGTAAACATGCTCTGAATGCATGGAAAGGGTCGGCCTGATGCGAGTGTGGGTCATAAGTGACGTCACGATACCACGTGATCGCCTAGCTCATTAAATTTTATTTTCCGCGGGAATCGCTACACAGACGGGTTTAAAATCGAATTTATGCTACAAATGTATTTTTCTGTATTTTTTTAGTGTTATCAAATGTTACATACAAGGTTAAACTGTGTGTACACATGGAAAAAGGATTTTAGCTAATGCCTTATTTTTTTTTCCTTTAATGAAACATTTAGCTGAACATTTAATTGAAATAAGAAATGGCTTGTTTTCTTTATGAAATAAAAGCCACTTTTACTGTGTGCCCCAACTGTCACATATATATGATACAACAGTGTGATTGATGGTACCTGGCACATTAATTTTTAAGGACTAGTAAAATAATATCAGGACTAGTTGTTTCTGAGTCAGCTAGTCCAACGGACTGCCTGTCAGCTAAAGCCATCATGCACCCTGTATTTGGGTAGATCTACCAGGATTTATAATAAAAATATTACCACTTACCCACTCAAGGATAATATTTTTATCCTTAATAATCTTGGATAATACAAGGATAATATTTTTATCCTTAATAATCTTGGTCCTTAAATGTGACAACAAAATATTGCAAAACTGATGGATTGCCGCATCTCTCAAGAACTGTCGAAAGAGAACTCTCTGTTCTGTTCTACATACTGCCATATTTTACAAACTCATAAAATAAAACCCTGCCACTTTGTAGGCATTTGTATGTTTTGTTACAATCAGTTGGCAGAATGTACATGAATTGCTTAGGGTAAGATCCACTCAGTGAAGGTTATATACAAATGGAATTTAAATATATAAACAAATGACTTAAAACAAAAACAATTTAAAATAAAATCAATGTTTTAAATAAAATATATGTGAAATGTAAATCAACTTGATTTAAACTGTCAACCCAGGCTACACTCACCGTGGTTTTTCTCATTGAGTAACGACCGAGCGGCGGGAATGAACATCTCCATCAAATCAGGCACTTTGCGGATGATGCGTACTGCACACAGCGCTGCCTGGAATATAGATATCCACATGAGCTGGGCTAAACATGAGGCAAGTACACTGGCAGGAGAGTTGTTGATGACAGATTCACAGCTGAGATGACTGGAGACAGGCATTGTACATTTGTCAAAGGCATGGCAGTGGACGTGAATAATCTTGGTCCTCTGCCCAGGAGACAACACAAAAAATGGGCCAAGTGGCCCTGAAGTCCTTTGGATTAATACGTCTATATGTGACCCCGGCTGACCAAATGAGTGATAAGTCGGAAAAATGGTAACATTGTTTTCTTACATCCTTCCAAAGGTTTGGTAGGGTGCTTTACACGGTTTCAAAAATTATGACTGCTACAAAAATTGGCAAAGTTATGGAGCATTGAACATGGTAGGGGTCAAAAAGTGAAAATTAAGAAAACAGCTGTTGAAGTTTTACATTATATATGCAAATGGATTGCATGGAAATATTACATGCACAACATTCAAATGTGGCACACAGTATGTAATATGTATGTTGTGTTGCAATGGTACACTGGAAGTACAAATGTGCTGCTACAAAGACTTATCAAGTTATGCCAGATTATGTCTTTATGTGTAAAACTAAGAGGTCAGATTATTTGAGAGCAAAAGGTAAACTCACTGTTTGACACAGTTTAAAACCTACAGGCAACTGTCCAGTTTAACAGGGGTCTAGTGGCTTAATGCTGTCTGTTGACACAAGCTACTGCCAGTGACCAATTACAGATTAGTCACAGTTTCCATCAAACAATAGCAGGCAGAGAATCTTAGCTCCACAGCTGGGTGTAATACGCAACAAGTGATAAATATGATACACCTGAAATACAAATGTGCTGCTACAAAAATGTATAAAGTTATGCCAGATTATGTCTTTATGTATAAAATTAAGAGGACAGATTATTTGAGAGCAAAAGGTAGTCTAAAGAAAATTTTAAATGGGTCAGCTGGATGGTGATAGACCGTTTGAACCTGAAGCCTTTGTCAAACTTTTGTCTTGACTTCACCGAAGGCGGTGTCCTGCTGTCAGAACTTCGAAGGTGTTACTCACCTAACTTACAGGTCTTTGTCAGTAAGAATAATGGGATGATAATTTACACCAACGTTGATTCCCATAGAAGTCATTTTGTGGAATATATTAGCATTAGTCGTGCCAATTCAAAAATTAGTGCTATATAATAGTAGTTTGTTAAAACGTAAACAAACTCAAAGACAGTTGCAGCTTAGCGTTAGCCTGTTCTGAAATATTTTACTGACATAATGATATATTTCACATAATTATATAGGGAGTTAATGGAGAGGCCCATCATAATCCATAGCACTACAAAATGAAGTATCTGAAAGTCACACTTCATATATTGAGTGACACATCTCATACTGTCTTTCTGGACTGTCGCAATGTCCAATAGTTTCCTATCACAACCCTCGTGTACAATATACCAAAGCTATATATTTCCAACACCACAACATATGTATTATCATTGGATAGGTAATTGAATAATCTTTCAGATGAACGCAACTTGTAGCAGCAGAAAATGAAGCATACAAAAGTTACACCGCAAACAATGACATGCATTCTCAAAATGTGATTCATTAAAAAATGGGTCAAGTGGCCCTGAAGTCCTTTGGACTAATACGTCTATATGTGACCCCGGCTGACCAAATGAGTGATAAGTCGGAAAAATTGTAACATTGATTTCTTACATCCTTGTAAAGGTTTCGTAGGATGCTTTACACGGTTTCAAAAAATATGACTGCTACAAAAATTGGCAAAGTTATGGAGCATTGAACATGGTATGGATCAAAAAGTGAAAATGAAGAAAACGGCTGTTGAAGTTTTACATTATATATGCAAATGGATTGCATGGAAATATTACATGCACAACATTCAAATGTGGCACACAGTATGTAATATGTATGTTATGTTGCAATGATACACTGGAAGTACAAATGTGCTGCTACAAAAACTTTTCAAGTTATGTCAGATTATGTCTTTATGTGTAAAACTAAGAGGACAGATTATTTGAGAGCAAAAGGTACACTCACTGTTTGACACAGTTTAAAACCTACAGGCAACTGTCCAGTTTAACAAGGGTCTAGTGGCTTAATGCTGTCTGTTGACACAAGCTACTGCCAGTGACCAATTACAGATTAGTCACAGTTTCCATCAAACAATAGCAGGCTGAGAATCTTAGCTCCACTGCTGGGTGTAATACACAACCAGAGCCACCACTGATTCATGGTCAAGTAGATTAGCTCAATGCACCAACTAAGACAATACACAACACTGTGAGTGACAGTGTCCAGAGTGAGGCCTAAGCAGTGTCCTCATTGCTGAATAGATCAATTAAACCTGCCAAGTGGGTGACATTCTGCACAAGAGTTCATTAATCCTTAGTGATTGTTCAGAACACCAGACTGACCACATATCTAAACAAAGCGAATGTAATAGGTAAAGAACAGGCAGTGTTCAGATAGGGGTATTGGTTGAATTGTATTTGTCTCGACGCAAAAGGCTTTATTGTGCCTTCATCGATTATAAGAAAGCATTTGATTTAGTAGACCGGTCCTCACTGTGGTCTAAGATAATTTCATGCAGTATTAATGGTAATGTGTTGAAAGTTGTATACAACATGTACAAAAATGCTAAATCATGTATAAATCAGGGCCAGGCTGTGTCAGCCTTCTTCTCATGTGATGTAGAGGTATGGCAACATTTGAGAAAACTTGTGTCCTTTGTTATTTGCTATTTACCTGAATCATTTTGAACACTGTTAGTCACAATTATAACGGACTTGACATGGCAGCTGGTGAAATTTACAACAACCTTAGTGATGATGATGTAGAAAATGTATGTTCTACTATATGCTGATGACACTAGAATGATTCAATCAAATACAGATCTTGCTTGTGTATAGCGGAACTATGTCAATTCTTCTAATGGTTGACATTTGGTTGTTTCAGGTGTCAACTATATTGTGAACCTGTAATTATGAGTCTATATTGATACAATTGATTTACACAGCACCATGTCTACAGAAGGCATGGCAAGCGTAAACAGAACAGTAGAATGCATTTGATATCAATAAAGTGTAGGATATTTCACTCTATAGTTGTCCAGAATATTAATTTTCTATGTTTGTCACCTACAGGTGACAGAATATTAATTTTCTATGTTTGTCACCTACAGGTTTCTACAGACAATACATCTTTAACCAATAGACACCACAGTCACACCATTTTATAATAATTAACTTAACATCAAAATAAACACAACTTGCAATTATAGAAAATCAATAGTTTTGAAGATAAAAAGTGTTAGGCAACTGTTCAGTCTAACAGGGGTCAAGTGAGTCTACTCTGCCTGGGCATTGTGACCAATTAAAGATTAGTCAAGGTCTCAATGGAAAAGTAGCACTAGGCTGCAGAGTTTAGTCATGGTGTTGACATTGTGGCACATTAAACAAAATCTACTGTTGGGGGTGGTCTCAAGGGCCATTCTCAAAACCACATCACTAGATAATGTAAAACTTCTGCATTTTTGGGGCCCCTTAGGTGCCCTTAGAATGATTCAATCAAATACAGATTTCTTGTATATAGTGGCAGCACCCTAAGATACATCTATGCAAAATTAGAAAAAAAAGTTGATGAACATTTTTTGAAACAATAGGCAAAATGTTACATTTTTTTAACAATTTTGGGGTCCTTGGAAGCCCTAGGGAGTCCTTAAAATTAGTCAATCAAGTACAGATTTCTCGTGCATAGTGACAGTGCCCTAAGATATGTCTATGCAAAATTAGAGAAAAAGTTGCTGAACGGTTTCTGAGATACGGCAGCTAACAGCGGACGGCGGATGGCAGACGGCGGACGCAGAGTGATGGCAATAGTCCCTTGGACTTTCGGCCAAAGGACTAAAAATAGTTTTTAAAAATATTGTCTACAAATTATGAACCAGTAGTGACAGTCAACATTACTTTGCATGAATTAAAATGGTATCTTTGCTCAGTAAAGAATGGCACTGATTATCAATTTGCCAATATAAGCTTTATATTTGTTCAAAATGGCAAGCATTTTGTTTGTTACTATGGAATTGGAGCTGACCTTTGAAAAAAATAATTATCTACATTTTTTGCTCAGTAAGACTTGCTCATGATTCTATAATTTAGACAGACAGAAATTGCAATAACTATGCAAATAAAACAATTCTATCTCCTCCTAAACTGACAGAATAAGAGAAGGCAGAGAAATGCATGCTCTGCTATTCATGAAAACATCTGTCTATGTTGACTACATGCAGAATGTATGCCCTGTACATGTACTAGTATTTATCAACAAACATCAGACAGCTACCAATACAATTGCTGGGCAATGAACATTGTCTCAAGCTAAGAAAGATTGATCAGCTCTGAGTCTAACTCCATCTAAGCTCAGCTGGCAGCTACCTATTGCGTCCTTAGGCTGAACCTGAATTAACCCCTCTCAGGTCAATTTCAAACATACTCTGATTAAAAATAGGTCAACATGCCACTGCAATAAGTACCGAGTCAACTTGCACCTTCTAATTCAATTTCCTGCCTTACGTAACATTTAAGTCATATTGTGTAATACAAGAGAAAGCCAATAATTTAGTGTAATGAAGCAACACAAAGATAGTTTGTTACTGGACTTGCCTTCTTGCACTGGCACAGACGTAACATACCACACTTAATGTCATAGCCTTTATTATGTAACTTACTTTTACATTTAAAATAATGATATGAGAAACATAAGATTGTTATTACAGCAGGTCTTAATCTTTTCATCATGTAATAACAGGGTGCACAATGGCTTTAACTGATAGGTGTCCGGAAACAAATAGTCCTGATATTGTTTTACTAGTCCTTAAAAAAGTGTGCTAAAGGTGGCTTTATTTCATAAAGAAAACAAGCCATTTCTCGTTTCAATAAAATGTTCAACTAAATGTGTCGTTAATAGAAACAAATACCTGTGATTTCATAGATCCAATTGCAAAGCCATCAGAATAAATAACTTTAGTTTAATCAGAGACAGCACGCGGCAGTGGTGGACAAGGCGATGCCAGCAGAATTTGAAAATTGAAGCCTGACGCCGACGGCGATGAAGGACTGACATTTTCGGACTAAGACTACCTGGTAAGTTACATCGTTTGGCCTATACTTTTCATTGGCATTTCCTTTCCCTAAGCCGATGACTGAAAAATCAGTAACATTGCTGGCGTTTGGTAACTTGCTAAAATAATCACTCGATGCGGGAATAAAGCAACTTCGATGGGATAGCATGTAATTATGTCTGTAACCCACGCATGTATGTTTGTCCATGTCGCTCATCACTCATGGTCGCTAGGTGGCACTACCTATTCTAACCAGATGTAAACAGCCGCCATTTACATTCTCCGTGTTCAGCAAGTTTCCTATTCAACGGTCGTACCGAATATTTAGTTGCGTGTGATATAATGCTACCTTATTGGCTGGCTTATTTTGTTTTATTCTATCACAACACTCATGTAGCATGTACACAGCGTAAAATTAATTAACATAATCAGAGCTAGTCCGATGGGACTGCACCTCTACACATGGATGAGATCTAGACAGGGCAGGCAGCCAGGTAAAGTGAGATCTAGACAGGGCAGGCAGCCAGGTACAGTGAGACCTAGACAGGGCAGGTAGCCAGGTACAATGAGATTTAGACAGGGCAGGTAGCCAGGTACAATGAGACCTAGACAGGGCAGGTAGCCAGGTACAATGAGACCTAGACAGGGCAGGTAGCCAGGTACAATGAGACCTAGACAGGGCAGGTAGCCAGGTACAATGAGACCTAGACAGGGCAGGTAGCCAGGTACTATGAGTCCTAGATAGGGCAGGTAGCCAGGTACAATGAGACCTAGACAGGGCAGGTAGCAATGTACAATGAGACCTAGACAGGGCAGGTAGCCAGGTACAATGAGATCTAGACAGGGCAGGCAGCCAGGTACAGTGAGATCTAGACAGGGCAGGCAGCCAGGTACAGTGAGACCTAGACAGGGCAGGTAGCCAGGTACAATGAGATCTAGACAGGGCAGGTAGCCAGGTACAATGAGACCTAGACAGGGCAGGTAGCCAGGTACAATGAGACCTAGACAGGGCAGGTAGCCAGGTACAATGAGACCTAGACAGGGCAGGTAGCCAGGTACAATGAGACCTAGACAGGGCAGGTAGCCAGGTACAATGAGACCTAGACAGGGCAGGTAGCCAGGTACTATGAGACCTAGACAGGGCAGGTAGCCAGGTACAATGAGACCTAGACAGGGCAGGTAGCCAGGTACTATGAGACCTAGACAGGGCAGGTAGCCAGGTACTATGAGACCTAGACAGGGCAGGTAGCCAGGTACAATGAGACCTAGACAGGGCAGGTAGCCAGGTACTATGAGACCTAGACAGGGCAGGTAGCCAGGTACTATGAGACCTAGACAGGGCAGGTAGCCAGGTACAATGAGACCTAGACAGGGCAGGTAGCAATGTACAATGAGATCTAGACAGGGCAGGTAGCCAGGTACAATGAGATCTAGACAGGGCAGGTAGCCAGGTACAATGAGATCTAGACAGGGCAGGTAGCCAGGTACAATAAGACCTAGACAGGGCAGGTAGCAATGTACAATGAGACCTAGACAGGGCAGGTAGCCAGGTACAATGAGATCTAGACAGGGCAGGTAGCCAGGTACAATGAGATCTAGACAGGGCAGGTAGCCAGGTACAATAAGACCTAGACAGGGCAGGTAGCCAGGTACAATGAGACCTAGACAGGGCAGGTAGCCAGGTACTATGAGACCTAGACAGGGCAGGTAGCCAGGTACAATGAGACCTAGACAGGGCAGGTAGCCAGGAACTATGAGACCTAGACAGGGCAGGTAGCCAGGTACTATGAGACCTAGACAGGGCAGGTAGCCCAGGTACAATGAGACCTGGAACAGGGTGAGTGGCAGTGTACAAATGAATCCTAGACAGGGCAGGTAGCCAAGGTACAATGAGACCTAGACAGGGCAGGTAGCCAGGTACAATGAGACCTAGACAGGGCAGGTAGCCAGGTACTATGAGACCTAGACAGGGCAGGTAGCCAGGTACAATGAGACCTAGACAGGGCAGGTAGCCAGGAACTATGAGACCTAGGCAGGGCAGGTAGCCAGGTACAATGAGACCTAGACAGGGCAGGTAGCCAGGTACTATGAGACCTAGACAGGGCAGGTAGCCAGGTACAATGAGACCTAGACAGGGCAGGTAGCCAGGAACTATGAGACCTAGACAGGGCAGGTAGCCAGGTACTATGAGACCTAGACAGGGCAGGTAGCCAGGTACAATGAGACCTAGACAGGGCAGGTAGCAATGTACAATGAGATCTAGACAGGGCAGGTAGCCAGGTACAATGAGATCTAGACAGGGCAGGTAGCCAGGTACAATGAGACCTAGACAGGGCAGGTAGCCAGGTACAATGAGACCTAGACAGGGCAGGTAGCCAGGTACAATGAGACCTAGACAGGGCAGGTAGCCAGGTACTATGAGTCCTAGATAGGGCAGGTAGCCAGGTACAATGAGACCTAGACAGGGCAGGTAGCCAGGTACTATGAGACCTAGACAGGGCAGGTAGCCAGGTACAATGAGATCTAGACAGGGCAGGTAGCCAGGTACTATGAGACCTAGACAGGGCAGGTAGCCAGGTACAATGAGACCTAGACAGGGCAGGTAGCCAGGTACTATGAGACCTAGACAGGGCAGGTAGCCAGGTACAATGAGACCTAGACAGGGCAGGTAGCCAGGTACAATGAGACCTAGACAGGGCAGGTAGCCAGGTACAATGAGACCTAGACAGGGCAGGTAGCCAGGTACAATGAGACCTAGACAGGGCAGGTAGCCAGGTACTATGAGACCTAGACAGGGCAGGTAGCCAGGTACAATGAGACCTAGACAGGGCAGGTAGCAATGTACAATGAGACCTAGACAGGGCTGGTAGCCAGGTACAATGAGATTTAGACAGGGCAGGTAGCCAGGTACAATGAGATCTAGACAGGGCAGGAAGCCAGGTACAATGAGACCTAGACAGGGCAGGTAGCCAGGTATAAACTATCCAAAAGTAGAAGACCATTGTAGGAGGGAGAGATGAGAGAAATAGTAGAGCAGGAGAAAGAAGAAACAGTTAAGTGATTAAGGAGATTGGATTGCACAAGGCATGTATATATATAGCAGTGTTGGGGTTAAGTACATTTCATCAAGTACATTTCCAAATACAAGTACATTCGGTCAAGAACGAATACATTCAGTGATAATAATCAACAATAATATAGAAAGTATTATTTTGTATTCTAAATACTCAAGTTATGTACTTGAGATGAACTTGAAATGTACAGTTCTGATGTTTCAGCAAGTACAAATGACTATGTACAAGAACTTGTCATTTCAAAAACTCTTCTACTGAAAAACTGTATTTAAGTACAGGCACACATGACAAGACTGAGTATTTAGCTCATAATCATACACCTGCAGGACTACTTCACAGACTAGAGACAGGCTGTACGCAGCAACAAGGAAAGAAGAGAACATCAAGTACAGACACAAATCACATTTGAATTGAAGCAGTGAAGATGACTGATGAGCTATCAGGTTCATATAATGCAGGTCTGTGAAGCAGAGTAGATTTCTGTCTGTGTTCATTTCATAAAGCTCACTGTCAACGTGTTATTTCCAACTCTGTTGAGTCAGTGTACGGAGTAGTGAGTATATACACAATTTAACCATGAATGCGTCCTACAGCAGTGACTGTGTGTATTCGAACACGGCATGTCCTGAGTTGTGAGTACATACACAATTTAACCATGAATTGGTCCTACAGCAGTGACTGTGTATCCGAACACTGTATGTACTGCGTAGTGAGTATATATTCAATTTAACCATGAACTGGTCCTACAGCAGTCACTGTGTGTATTCGAACACTGTATGTACCGAGAAGTGAGTATATACACAATTTAACCATGAACTGGTCCTACAGCAGTCACTGTGTGTATTCGAACACTGTATGTACCGAGAAGTGAGTATATACACAATTTAACCATCAACTGGTCCTACAGCAGTCACTGTGTGTATTCGAACGCTGTATGTACCGAGAAGTGAGTATATACACAATTTAACCATGAACTGGTCCTACAGCAGTCACTGTGTGTATTCGAACACTGTATGTACCGAGAAGTGAGTATATACACAATTTAACCATCAACTGGTCCTACAGCAGTCACTGTGTGTATTCGAACACTGTATGTACCGAGAAGTGAGTATATACACAATTTAACCATGAACTGGTCCTACAGCAGTCACTGTGTGTATTCGAACACTGTATGTACCGAGAAGTGAGTATATACACAATTTAACCATGAACTGGTCCTACAGCAGTCACTGTGTGTATTCGAACACTGTATGTACCGAGAAGTGAGTATATACACAATTTAACCATCAACTGGTCCTACAGCAGTCACTGTGTGTATTCAAATGCTGTATGTACCGAGAAGTGAGTATATACACAATTTAACCATGAACTGGTCCTACAGCAGTCACTGTGTGTATTCAAACACTGTATGTACCGAGAAGTGAGTATATACACAATTTAAACATGAACTGATCTTACAGCAATCACTGTGTGTATTCAAACACTGTATGTACCGAGAAGTGAGTATATACACAATTTAACCATGAACTGATCTTACAGCAATCACTGTGTGTATTCGAACACTGTATGTACGGAGAAGTGAGTATATACACAATTTAACCATGAACTGATCCTACAGCAGTCACTGTGTGTATTCAAACACTGTATGTACGGAGAAGTGAGTATATACACAATTTAACCATGAACTGGTCCTACAGCAGTCACTGTGTGTATTCGAACACTGTATGTACCGAGAAGTGAGTATATACACAATTTAACCATCAACTGGTCCTACAGCAGTCACTGTGTGTATTCGAACGCTGTATGTACCGAGAAGTGAGTATATACACAATTTAACCATGAACTGGTCCTACAGCAGTCACTGTGTGTATTCAAACACTGTATGTACCGAGAAGTGAGTATATACACAATTTAAACATGAACTGATCTTACAGCAATCACTGTGTGTATCCGAACACTGTATGTACTGTGTAGTGAGTACATATGCAATTTAACCATGAACTGGTCCTACAGCAGTCACTGTGTGTATCCGAACACTGTATGTACTGAGAAGTGAGTATATACACAATTTAACCATGAACTGGTCCTACAGCAATCACTGTGTGTATCCGAACACTGTATGTACTGCGTAGTGAGTACATATGCAATTTAACCATGAACTGGTCCTACAGCAGTCACTGTGTGTATTCGAACACTGTATGTACCGAGAAGTGAGTATATACACAATTTAACCATGAACTGGTCCTACAGCAGTCACTGTGTGTATTCGAACACTGTATGTACTGCGTAGTGAGTACATATGCAATTTAACCATGAACTGGTCCTACAGCAGTCACTGTGTGTATTCGAACACTGTATGTACCGAGAAGTGAGTATATACACAATTTAACCATGAACTGGTCCTACAGCAGTCACTGTGCGTGACCAACACTGCATACCGGTAGCGAGTATACACAATTTTAACCATGAACTGGTCCTACAGCAGTCACTGTGTGTATTCCGAACGCTGCATGTACCGAAGAGTATATAATAATAATTTAACCATGAACTGTCCGCAGTCACTGTGTGTATTCAAACACCGTATGCACCGAAAGAAGTGAGTATATACACAATTTAACCATGAACTGGTCCTACAGCAGTCACTGTGTGTATTCGAACACTGTATGTACCGAGAAGTGAGTATATACACAATTTAACCATGAACTGGTCATACAGCAGTCACTGTGTGTATTCGAACACTGTATGTACCGAGAAGTGAGTATATACCGGTACACAATTTAACCATGAACTGGTCCTACAGCAGTCACTGTGTGTATTCGAACACTGTATGTACCGAGAAGTGAGTATATACACAATTTAACCATGAACTGGTCATACAGCAGTCACTGTGTGTATTCGAACACTGTATGTACCGAGAAGTGAGTATATACACAATTTAACCATGAACTGGTCCTACAGCAGTCACTGTGTGTATTCGAACACTGTATGTACCGAGAAGTGAGTATATACACAATTTAACCATGAACTGGTCCTACAGCAGTCACTGTTTGTATTCGAACACTGTATGTACCGAGAAGTGAGTATATACACAACTTAACCATCAACTGGTCCTACAGCAGTCACTGTGTGTATTCGAACACTGTATGTACCGAGAAGTGAGTATATACACAACTTAACCATGAACTGGTCCTACAGCAGTCACTGTGTGTATTCGAACACTGTATGTACCGAGAAGTGAGTATATACACAATTTAACCATGAACTGGTCCTACAGCAGTCACTGTGTGTATTCGAACACTGTATGTACCGAGAAGTGAGTATATACACAACTTAACCATGAACTGGTCCTACAGCAGTCACTGTGTAATCAACACTGTATGTACCGGTAGCGAGTATATACACAACTTAACCATGAACTGGTCCTACAGCAGTCACTGTGCGTATTCGAACACTGTATGTACCCCTCGAGAAGTGAGTATATACACAATTTAACCATGAACTGGTCCTACAGCAGTCAATTTCGTGTGTATTCCTCAACACCATGTACCGAGAAGTGAGATATACACAACTTAACCATGAACTTATCCTACAGCAGTCAGTGTGTGTATTCGAACACTGTATGTACCGAGAAGTGAGTATATACACAATTTAACCATGAACTGGTCCTACAGCAGTCACTGTTTGTATTCGAACACTGTATGTACCGAGAAGTGAGTATATACACAATTTAACCATGAACTGGTCCTACAGCAGTCACTGTGTGTATTCGAACACTGTATGTACCGAGAAGTGAGTATATTCACAATTTAACCATCAACTGGTCCTACAGCAGTCACTGTTTGTATTCGAACACTGTATGTACCGAGAAGTGAGTATATACACAATTTAACCATGAACTGGTCCTACAGCAGTCACTGTGTGTATTCGAACACTGTATGTACCGAGAAGTGAGTATATACACAATTTAACCATCAACTGGTCCTACAGCAGTCACTGTGTGTATTCGAACACTGTATATACCGAGAAGTGAGTATATACACAATTTAACCATGAACTGGTCCTACAGCAGTCACTGTGTGTGTATTCGAACACTGTATGTACCGAGAAGTGAGTATATACACAATTTAACCATGAACTGGTCCTACAGCAGTCACTGTGTGTATTCGAACACTGTATGTACCGAGAAGTGAGTATATACACAATTTAACCATGAACTGGTCCTACAGCAGTCACTGTGTGTATTCGAACACTGTATGTATCGAGAAGTGAGTATATACACAATTTAACCATGAAATGGTCCTACAGCAGTCACTGTGTGTATTCGAACACTGTATGTACCGAGAAGTGAGTATATACACAATTTAACCATGAACTGGTCCTACAGCAGTCACTGTGTGTATTCGAACACTGTATGTACCGAGAAGTGAGTATATACCGGTACACAATTTAACCATGAACTGGTCCTACAGCAGTCACTGTGTGTATTCGAACACTGTATGTACCGAGAAGTGAGTATATACACAATTTAACCATGAACTGGTCATACAGCAGTCACTGTGTGTATTCGAACACTGTATGTACCGAGAAGTGAGTATATACACAATTTAACCATGAACTGGTCCTACAGCAGTCACTGTTTGTATTCGAACACTGTATGTACCGAGAAGTGAGTATATACACAACTTAACCATGAACTGGTCCTACAGCAGTCACTGTGTGTATTCGAACACTGTATGTACCGAGAAGTGAGTATATACACAACTTAACCATGAACTGGTCCTACAGCAGTCACTGTGTGTATTCGAACACTGTATGTACCGAGAAGTGAGTATATACACAATTTAACCATGAACTGGTCCTACAGCAGTCACTGTGTGTATTCGAACACTGTATGTACCGAGAAGTGAGTATATACACAATTTAACCATGAACTGGTCCTACAGCAGTCAGTGTGTGTATTCGAACACTGTATGTACCGAGAAGTGAGTATATACACAATTTAACCATGAACTGGTCCTACAGCAGTCACTGTTTGTATTCGAACACTGTATGTACCGAGAAGTGAGTATATACACAATTTAACCATGAACTGGTCCTACAGCAGTCACTGTGTGTATTCGAACACTGTATGTACCGAGAAGTGAGTATATTCACAATTTAACCATCAACTGGTCCTACAGCAGTCACTGTTTGTATTCGAACACTGTATGTACCGAGAAGTGAGTATATACACAATTTAACCATGAACTGGTCCTACAGCAGTCACTGTGTGTATTCGAACACTGTATGTACCGAGAAGTGAGTATATACACAATTTAACCATCAACTGGTCCTACAGCAGTCACTGTGTGTATGTTCGAACACTGAACACTGTACCGAGAAGTGAGTATATACACAATTTAACCATGAACTGGTCCTACAGCAGTCACTGTGTGTATTCGAACACTGTATGTACCGAGAAGTGAGTATATACACAATTTAACCATGAACTGGTCCTACAGCAGTCACTGTGTGTATTCGAACACTGTATGTACGAGAAGTGAGTATATACACAATTTAACCATGAACTGGTCCTACAGCAGTCACTGTGTGTATTCGAACACTGTATGTACCGAGAAGTGAGTATATACACAATTTAACCATGAACTGGTCCTACAGCAGTCACTGTGTATTCGAAACTGTATGCAGAGAAGTGAGTATATACACAATTTAACCATGAAATGGTCCTACAGTAGTCACTGTGTGTATTCGAACACTGTATGTACCGAGAAGTGAGTATATACACAATTTAACCATGAACTGGTCCTACAGCAGTCACTGTGTGTATTCGAACACTGTATGTACCGAGAAGTGAGTATATACACAATTTAACCATGAACTGGTCCTACAGCAGTCACTGTGTGTATTCGAACACTGTATGTACCGAGAAGTGAGTATATACACAATTTAACCATGAACTGGTCCTACAGCAGTCACTGTTTGTATTCGAACACTGTATGTACCGAGAAGTGAGTATATACACAATTTAACCATGAACTGGTCCTACAGCAGTCACTGTGTGTATTCGAACACTGTATGTACTGAGAAGTGAGTATATACACAATTTAACCATGAACTGGTCCTACAGCAGTCACTGTGTGTATTCGAACACTGTATGAACCGAGAAGTGAGTATATACACAATTTAACCATGAACTGGTCCTACAGCAGTCACTGTTTGTATTCGAACACTGTATGTACCGAGAAGTGAGTATATACACAATTTAACCATCAACTGGTCCTACAGCAGTCACTGTGTGTATTCGAACACTGTATGTACTGAGAAGTGAGTATATACACAATTTAACCATGAACTGGTCCTACAGCAGTCAGTGTGTATTCGAACACTGTATGTACCGAGAAGTGAGTATATACACAATTTAACCATGTCAGGGCTCGACATTAGCACTGGCCCGGCACGTTTTTTAGGCTGTCAGGCCAGTTTGGGCCACCAGTTTTCATATTTTACTGGCCCAACGGGCCACTAGTTTCAATCCAATTGGTCACCATCATTTTAAATAGTTTCTATCACTTGTCATCCCCTACGCAACAATTAAACAGAATCTGCGACAGCCGAATCTACATCTGACCTCGCGTTCTTGCTTGAGACTGCAGTCACCATCTTATTATAGGAATGATCACGCATTGCAAGTTCTCAATAACTCCGCACGGCGTCACTACTAGCGACGCCATGCAGAGTTCTTGCGAACCATGTGCATTGCTAATGACGCCTCGGTGCGGAATTCTTGTGAAGATTGTTTAACGCGTACAACACCTCAGATTTTGCAGTAATAGCAGAGTGGTAGCACAATTAAACATATTTATTTAACTTTCCTTTCTCGCTTATTATTGTCGCTATCTTAATTTCATAAAACAAATAGGCCAAAATATCAGTTTCACAAAAGTCCACATAAGGTCACTCCTATCGACGCCTTGTGGACTTCTTGTGAAATGACAGACATCAGATACAAGATATTTATTCACAGACTACATTCAGTTAAAACTGTTTTGGTAGTGGTGACATGCATACATTATAATAAAAACATAATACATACTTAACATATGTAAACAATATAATAAATTATGTATATAAAAGTAAGTGAGCAGGTATAATGGATGGAAATATAATACTGAAGAATAATGGTGTAGTTGTGGTATCAGCACCCAGGGGGAGCATTTTGTTGATGTTAAATAGACCCCAAAGTGATGATGCCACAATACGTAATCAAGTTATTGAGAATGTGGTATGATATACAATTTAAAATGAACATATTTACAATATGAAAGATAGGCATTAATACCTGATACTTATTGTTTACCGATGATATACAGAACACACTGATTTTTTAAACTAGCAACAGTTTTTTTTTATACTTTAGATAGTAGGTTGTTCCACAATGATCTGCCAGTATAGTTTAGAGACTTTTAGTGACTATGGGTTTGGAAGATATTATTGGATGATTTAGTTTTACCATTTACAATGTTGTACATAATAGTACATTTCAGAAGAAGAAATCTTTGAACATTTAACCATTTTAGAGATGTTAACATATCAGAGATGTGAGTCCTGTGATGACACCCCAGGATAATACGCATTCCTCGATTCTGTAATTTATGAAGTCTAGTTATGTTAGAATCTGAGCAAACATCCCAGAGTACTACAATAATCCAAATGAGGTAATACCGTATTGTTATATAATGTAACCCGACTCGAGAGAGGAATAAATGGACTAGTACGTTTTAATACACAGAGTGACCTGTTGGTTTTATTTATAACATTTTCTACATGTGTGTTAAATGTGAGATCCTGATCCATAGTGACACCAATCAAGATATTTATAGGATTCAGCCTGTTCAATTTTTTGACCTTGTAGAGATAGATCTAGGGTGGGAGCATTTAGATGTTTATGTTTTTGTCTTGAACACAGTAGCATACATGAGGTTTTACCAATGTGAAGAGTGAGTTTGTTGGCATCTAACCAGTTACTAACATTGCATAGATCTGTTTGAAGAATATGGGTGATATCATGAATGTTGTTAGCAAGATTACCTGGAGTATAGAATGCAGTATCGTCAGCATACATGTTTACCCTACAGTGATCTAGAGATACTGGTAGGTCATTTATATATACAAGACATAACAAGGGTCGAAGGATAGAACATAATTTATAGATATTCTGAAGACTGTCCATTTATGGTGGCACTTCGAGTTCTGTTTGTAAGATATGATTTAAACCAATCAGAATTAATTCCATAGTATGATAGTTTGTCCATGAGTATATTGTAATTTACAGGGTTAAATGCCTTCCTTAGGTCTAAAGCAATCAGTCCAACTAGACCACTACAGTTTGTTGGTGAATTAGCATTTTTACAGTAACGGTCTGATATTATAATGAATAATAATGCTTAAGCCACCCACCTCAGTAAGTGAATGGAACATATTATCTCTCCTGATTGTGTGGGTGCTAGTAGCGTGCATATGTTTAAACAATAAAATTGACACATACCTTAAAAGGGCGGGATATACGTAGATAAAAAGTATTGGACTCTCGATAAGCCAAAAGGCTTCCTTGGCCACCTGCCATCTAGAGTTAATTTTCTGGATGGCAATCTTGTTAAATCTTGTTAATCTTGTTAAACCCCAAAACTGGGGTAAGCAAAAAGCCAAAAACCCGGATACAAAAGAGACAAACAAAAGAGAAGTACGAGGTTGAGAAGAGGAGGAGGGTTTTTCAATCATCGTGGCTGGAGAGATGGTCATGGCTCGGAGTCGGAAAGGAAGGCCACTCCACAGCTTTTTGGAAAGACTGCCAAGCATATCCGGCTTTTGCAGACAAGTAAGTCGTTTGAAGACAAATTGTAAAGAAGCCATGCGTTTTCAAATTATTTTTTAATGTAATTTTTTTTCAGATTAATTTAATGTGTGTGTGTATGTGCATGCGTGGGTGGGTGGGTGGGTGGGTGCGTGGGTGTGTGTGTGTGTGTGTGTGTGTGTGTGTGTGTGTGTGTGTGTGTGTGTGTGTGTGTGTGTGTGTGTGTGTGCCACATCATTTGAGTATCGGGTAAGGAAAATTTATGTTCAGCTCATGTTAATCAAAACAAATCAAGTCATTTTGCCGAGAACATTCTCTGCCCACCAGATTCAGCCCACAGAAGAAGAGATGGCAAGAGAGCTGGAGGAGATAGAGACAGAGCTACAGGCAGCAGCAGATGTCTGCAACACCAACATGAAGGTGCAGGAGGTGGCCCTGGGGGACAACAACCAGGAGGACTGGACCGCCTAGCTCTAGACTGTCTTAGACTGATTACTTATTTCGAGTTAAATTTGTAACTGCATGGTTTTATAAGAATGAATGCGTATTCCTGCACAATTCGGACAAGTAATTTTTTTGGAGGGCCAGTAACTTTTCAAATCTACTGGCCCCCCAGGCCAGTGGATGCAAAACCTTAATGGCAAGGCCTGCACGAACTGGTCCTACAGCAGTGACTGTGTGTATTCGAACACTATGTACCGAGTAGTGAGTACATACACAATTTAACCATGAACTGGTCCTACAGCAGTGACTGTGTGTATTCAAACACTGTATGTACAGAGTAGTGAGAACATACACAATTTAACCATGAACTGGTCCTACAGCACTGACAGCAGTGACTGTGTGTATTCAAACACTAAGTTTTGAGTAGTGAGTATATACACAATTTAACCATGAACTGGTCCTACAGCAGTGACTGTGTGTATTCAAACACTGTATGTACTGAATAGTGAGTATATATACACAAGTTAACCATGAATTGGTCCTACAGCAGTGACTGTGTGTATTTGAACACTGTATGTACAGAGCTCCCGTTAGCATAATATTATGCGTATATAAGCATGATTTTTGGCATTTCACGATCCTTTTGCGTGACAGCCCCAACACTATGGAACTTGCTAACGCAAAAGCTGACTGCAACAAGAATGACAAACACTGATTTTAAATCAAACCTTAAAACTTATCTGTTTTCCCGAACATTCTGTACGGCGCCGTGAGCAACGATTGTTGGAACGGCGCAATGTAAATGTCACGATTTGATTTGATTATTTTGGACACCATAGCATGAACCTACGCATCGGCAATGACATGTTTTTAATCTGCCCTGGGCTGGTGCACGCAGTCGCCACGCCAGAAAACAGCGTCGGCAAAAAATTATGATTGCAGGTGAAGTTTTGTGAACACTGGTCTGGAAACTGATACGTTTTTACTATGATCCAATTGGTAATACCAATCCCTGTAAGCGCGCGCTCCCCGTGAACCGGAGTTTTGTAAAAGTCATAGTCATACATCGTCATAGCAATCGCAAAATGTCGCCATAACACAAAAACATCTTACGTTTTTGTAAATAGTGATCGTTATAAGATATGTATAATTATATACATGTGTCGTAGATATTGTTGACATGTTGTGAAGAAGTTTGGAATTTCTACGACTACGACTAGGTCCTAGGACTACGATAGATGATAGTCTAATTATTTTTTAAGTGTCCGAATCCATCTACCCCCCCAGGTAGTCATTATGGTTAGTACTTCATAACACACGGCCACTCATACAATCAAACAAACATTTGTAGAACAGAATCAAATAGGGCATTTCTTATGAAATTCACATTGTTGTTAATTGCTTTAAGTTTTACAAAAATGAATGAATTTAAAGATAATACATAAAATTAAATGTTGTGGACTTTTGGTATTTTCATGCTATAAAATGGTTTATAATTTAGTATGAAACATCAGTTATAATTAATTAACAATTTAGTCAATGGTTTATTTTTGAATCTGGAAAGTCATATATTTTATGCAAATTATTTTTTGCTGCTAAAATGGTAACTTTACAACGATATTTCATCTTCAAAAACTCCTTTTGAACAGAATGAAGATGAGTTTGATCAAACGGATGACGGTCCAGCCAATCTAAAATATACAGGTGGCAACCTTTCTCAGAAATATCTGGGCTCACTATTCTGGGATTTGAGTGATAGCTCAACGGTTTTTGTAAACACTGAACTGTTGAATTAAAAAGTAAGGCATTCAGTATGTTAGAATACATAATTTGTTATAGTTTATTATACTTTATTCTTGATTTTAAATTAAAAAACAAATGGGAAACCTTTCTTTAATAAGCGTTTTTCTAACTTGCTAAACTTTGAGAAAATACCTATCTGACATGAGATCTGTCCAGAGCTGTTATGAACTTGACACACTAACAACTAACTATAATGTACCAGTAAGTACTAAGTACTACTAAGCTTATTCTATTTAATCACACTCTTCTGTTTCCTATGCCATCTTTCCTCATGCACTCATTCTCTTCCCGCCCATCTCAGTCTGCTTCAAACTACTTTCATTTTCAAATTTTTCTTGATCAAGTTCATGCCAATCTCTTCTCTCATTCTTAATTCCATTATCTATGTTCCCAACCATGCAGGCTTCCAACAGTTTTCCATTTAGTGTTTAGTTTTTTTCTGTCTGCCCAGGCACATATGTATATTTATAGAGCTGTATCTTCCTTCTTTCTCCATGCTGTCTCTCCACTTCATATCTTCCACCCTCCCTTGGACCTCCATGTTGCTCCTCCAGTTTAGAGTGCTGGACTGTCATTCGGCAGGACCGGGGTTCAAACCATTATGTCGCTGGGCAGTGGTTCAGTCGTCATGTAGAAACTTGGGCAATTTCTGTCTTTCGGAATAGACGCTATAAGCCATTGGTCCCTTCTAGCTGGTGAAGTAAAACATTCCACGCAGGGAAATGGAAAAACCCTGTCGTGGACTCATTCTAAAAAAACTCTACACGACAGAATCGTCAAAAATGATGTTGGTCGCATAATGGAAGAAGAAACTTCCTTACTATTTTTTTATGGAATGCAATCCTAGTATTAGTAATAATTATTGATGTTTCTTATCTAGATTGACCTCTCAAATCATGATAACTGCAGCTATATTTTCACTTGAAAGTCACCAGAATGGTTTTTTTTTTTTTTAAATTCAGAAACTCTGCATACTAACTGAACATTTTGACATAATGGATGTTCATGTTCTTCACAATATATCTACAAAGTTCTGTAACATCCAGTTAATTCACATTAATTTTTGGAGGAAGGTGTTATTTTCATATTAAAATTTGGGTCTGGCAAGTTTTATATATAAAATATATATACACACATATATATATATATCACTCTTGCTACAGAAGAGATTTTCTTAACATGTGTTATTTTACAAGATTTTGCCAGCAACTACCGGTACCTTTTGTACATCAGCAAAAGTTCCACCATCATGACCATGTCCATGATGTGGATGTTGGTTTATTGTTACACATAATGGTATGATATATGTGACATCGCAATGAGAGTACTGAGTCTGAGAACTGCAATGTATACTTCCATCATCTCAGGCTCAGTGCAATATCATAGCAGTAACACTAACAGGACTGCCTTTGCTGAATATATATCCAGAATAGACCAGATGGTACATGATGTCATTTTTTTATATTATTTAATACATCCAGTCACTGTTAGAATGTTGACAGAACCAAGTTCATGAACCTGATTAATGAAAGACTGGTGACACTTGTCAATGATATAACTCATAAATTATGACATAAATCTCATTCAATTCATGCAGTCAATCATGACATGCCATGATGAGTCACATCAAGAATCTATCACAAACCTCATCAGCTCAGTCTCATGAATTTCGACCTCCAATCGCACTACCATTTCGAAACTCCTGGATAATCACAAAAAGCTTGCATAGATGCATAAGTGACTGCATAAACATATCGCCCACATTTCGCCGTCTAAGCTTACGCTACGTTAGGGTTTTAGGCTTAGAGTTAGAGTCGAGTTAGGCAAAGTAAAACCCGAATCCTATAAGTTTAACTCATTAACTGCCAGTGTCAGTCAATCACTCAGAGCGCAGTGACAGACTTTGTTCCAAAATAAGACATTGAAAACACATTTACAACCATGATATTTCTATTAAAAGGAATTCAGAATGCGGAGGGGTGTCTCTGGACGAGGTTACTTACGTACAAACATTAATGCGACAAGCAATCTCTCACATGCAACTTACAAACTTTCTTTCATGTTCGCTAACCATGAGCTTAAGTTGATTGGATCGTATGAGTATCCGCCATCTTTGTTTGCTGAGATTCACCCCGATGGATAAACATGCACTACTTTGGATTCTAGTTTTGCCCACTTTGTGCCAAATACAGTAAATATTTGTGCAGCTCGTGTGGACTGAATTTAAATTCTCATAATTATATATTGCGTTCGTTTAAACGATTTAATCATGTTTTGGTGACATCGGTAAGTGCAGAATCGTGTGTCTTTCATATTAGTATTTGGTTGTAGAAATAACTCACAAGACGTTTACATTAATTCCAACAAGACATTTCCTCTTAGCCTACACTTAGCAAAACATTCTATAGAATATCTACAGAATAATATATGCTACATAATATATTCTATAGGATTTCTCCAAGGCAGGGCCGTAGCTAGCGGGGGCAAGGGGCAGTTGCCCCCCGAGACAAAATACAAAAAGTGCCCTTGTAGTTTAAAAGTGCCCTTTTTGTCTAGCCTATAATTATTGATGTCATGGCTGTTTTGTGATTCTATGTCCACTTATTGATCAAAATGCCTTATTTTTCATAACCTGGCTCGCAATATATCTTCTTAAATCATAGGACCTAGATCCATGCGTGAAAACGATCGTGCCCAGGTTTTAGGTGTGGATAAGGGACAGATCGAGTGAAAGGTGCGGGTAATTCCTTTAGGAAGGCCGGGGCCTGGACGATGAATTATTGGAGTTGATGACAACGGACAGAAGCGATGATGCTGTCAAAAAGGGATCATGCAAACAAACTGTACCAAAGTTATGCGCAACAAAATGGTCGCGGCTGTTATGTGGTGTTATGTGTTTGTCACACATTGGACTGGTTGCTAAAAGAGTGTCCTTAAGAGACTGTAACTCTGGTAGACACTACACAAGTTGTATGCCACATGGCAGTGGCCAGATTAATGATGTGTCATTGCGGGGACTCCGTCTTAACTATAGGCTGATGTACTGTAGTGAACAGGCAGTCGCCGAAATAAAATAGCCATGTGAACTAGTACCAGTGTGTTGAGTATTGCCTTCATTGTTATTGTATGGTACAGCGTTACTGCGTAGCAAGTGACTACGTAACATGGTGTCAGAACACGGGATATAAGTTAACAATATCTCAAACCATACCAATAGTGCGGAAATGACGTTAAAGCCGCCTGGGAATTTTACCCTTACTGGCGACCTCTTTGTGAGCTGGCAGAGATGGGTGGGACGCTTTGACTGTTACAATATGGCAACTGAAAGAGACAAGAAGGCAGGGGGAATTCAGTTCGCAACATTGTTGACGCTGATGGGACCCGAAGTCATGGATGTGTATCGTTCGATCGATTGGGAAAATGAGGAAGAGGAACACGACATAAAGCAGGTGAAAGTGAAGTTTGCACGATATTTCACACCACGTACCAATGTGACGTATGAGCGGAATAAGTTTCTACAACGAAACCAGGAACTTGGTGATACTTCCGGTGCATTTCTGACGAATTTAAAGAACCTGATCTCTTCATGTAAATATCATGCTGACGAGAGAGACAACATCCTGCGAGATCAAATCGTGATGAACATTACATCAAACACGGTACGGGAGAAATTGCAATCAAAAGCGGAGTTGAAACTCGAAGAAACGATAGAAATTTGCTGCAGCAGTGAGATAACTGGTCAGCTGATGGCAGGCATGAGCCTGCAGGAACAGACACATACGGTGAAAGGCACTAGCGGTAGCCGTAACCGTGAAACTCGTAATGACACTTGGCAGCGTTCCGAGAACCCGAGTAGGAATGATCAGCCTGGGTTCTAAGGTCAAGTCATGTAAATTCTGTGGTACAGCACACGCACTCAGAAATTGTCCGGCGTACGTATAATATTTATGGCAGGAGTTGCAATAAATCGTCTTACTGTGTGAGGAAAAGCATCCTTCACAGCTGAATACAAGCAGGAGTACCATCCTGTTGATTTCGCCATTGTTCACGGAAATGCGCCAACCACCTTGGGCTTAAATGTGGGACTGGGGTTAATCTCAAGAATCGACGGAGTGACCAGCGCAGGTAAACTGGTAGATGATTACCGTGATGTATTCTGTGGACTGGGCTGTCTGAAAGGGGGACACCACATCCAACTGAAGAGAGATGCTAAGCCAGTAGTTTACCCAACGTGACGTGTTCCGTTTAGATTGCAAAGCCAGTTTAGAGCACAGCTGGAAGAAAGGGAAGAAAATCAATTGATAACCAGGGTCGCGGAACCAACGGAATGGGTCAATCAATCCATTGGTAACGGTGGTGATGCCTAGAGAAGATGTTTTGCAATTTGGAGATTCCTGAAAAAATTCTCAGTGACAACGTAGCTCAATACGGTAGTTCTGGTCGAATTCCGTAAGTTTGCGAAGCGGATGGACATGCTACATGCAACATCTAGTCCACATTATCCCCAAAGTAATGGGATGACTGAGAAAATAGTGCAAACGATCAAACGAAGCTTGAAGAGGATGTCTGACGGGAAGAGTTTGTTGCAGACTCTGGCAGCAGTGCGCAGTACGCTGATAGGTGATGGATTGCCGTCACCAGCAGTCTTACTGCAAGGTAGAAATCTGCGTACCAATCTACATCAGATGGAGCACATGTTAAAACCACAGCAGATTGATGTAGGGATGAATCGACGAAAATTGGAAACAAGACAGGCGACAGTTGCATAATATCACGATGCCGCCACGTCGAGGTTCCGACGGGAACTACACCCAGTCGAGGCCATGAAGATAGGACAACGGAAAGTGGCAGCCGGCGACATGCAGTGAGACAACACGATCGGACGCCACATTCTTAATTACTGGTTGGAAACGGAATGTTCATGGATCGCACTGGACTCCGCCTTATAGGTAGTAAACAGGCAGTCGCCGAAACAAAGTAGTCGTGTGAACTAGTACTGTTGTGTGTTGTACGTGTGTCAATGTTAGTGCATTACTCAACGTTACTCCGTAGCAATTAAGTGACTACGTGACAGCGGCAACACTAGAAACTCTGTCAACACTCATCGCAAAATACAAAACTGTATTGACACTACAAATTGAGTGTGTATTGGATTTCGTTAGCATCTTTGACATATCCAGAAGTATTGGACGCGTGTACATCAATTTCAACGGTTCACCCAAATACACTGGGCGGTGAATATCTGCTATATTGTCAACCATTATCGTGTAGTCGTAGTAATTTAGTCTGCCTGCCATGAATTCACTCATTATAACTGATCTACTAACAAATACGATATATAAAAAATTACTTTATACTAGCGTGATTGTCCATCCTCCGGTTGACGTTACACACACGCACGCACGCACGCACGCACACACAAAGACACACGCACACACGCACGCACGCACAAACACGCTCGTGTGCTCACTAGCTTGGTTATAGTTAGATGCACCATCAACAAAGTTTATATATGACAGCCGAATCGGGAATGTTGTGGTAAGTTGGCCTTTGATCTGGTTTTAGGAAGAAGCTGTATTAATTGTTGTCATTGAATATCTTCGTCTGTATATGGTGAAGCGATTCAGTTATACATCATAGGCAATGTTCAGTGCATATGGTTGCTGTTTCTTCTTATGTTATGGGGTTTCAATAAACACATGCTTTGCGATTACTAATATTTATATATCAATGCAATGATTAAGCCACTCACATTAAAATAGAAATATGCAAAACAACATATAGAATATCAGTTTTGGATTGTACATTGTGAAATCACCATTATATGATAAAAATCCACATACACACAAAATTAACATCAGCAAGATGACAATTTTATTAGTCCACATATGCCACAATTGTATGTAGTCTAGCTATAACCTCTATATATTCATTCATATTTTGAAAACAATGGATTCAAACAAGTTAATAAAATGTGTTGCTATCTACTCTATTGCATAGTTAATAATATATTGGTCTTCCAAAGCTACAAGCTCCATATGGCACACATGTAGACAAGGAATTAGCTTCCAGGTGGCATATCGAGAGTCCACAAATTGCTTACCCTACGCATAACTCATCGTTATCATATATCAGACAATTCTATTTTTAAATATAATATTCGCATATTACGGTCTTCGAACAAATTATTGATAATCATTTATTTTAAAACTAAATTTCAACTAATCAATTTAAATAGTTATTTCAAACTGATGTACGAATTAAAATCATATATCCATTTTAGAGCCTGCAGAAGATGCACTGATTCGGATGGTATGGTGCTGTTTTGGTGTATAGCGGTGTAACAGGAAATCAACATGGACGTCAACTTCAGGTTAGAAGAAGTCTAAATTTTACTCGAATGACATGGTTTGGTGTACAACATGGTTTATTTTATTGGTACCATGGCACAACAGAGCAAAATGTCAATGCTTCCAGGTTTGGTATGCTAATATATAGGCTTTAGTGTGTTTTAAAGAGTTCTTATGCAAGTTTAGTTTATTTGGGTCTTACTTAGAGTCAAACTTCGACTTAGCTTACTTACTTAGTCCGACTCTTAGACTTAGCCTTAGGTTGTCGGCGTAGGCGGTGGCCTCGGTGGTCAGATCTGCGTCTGTTCCTGTAAAAGCTCTACGGCTTCCTGGCAAGGCGGCTTTGTAGTCGTAGATAAATTCTTCCGTTCTCCAGTAGTTATTACTATGTCTATGACCCCTTGTTCCTTCCTTTATTTCAGTCTTTGCATAACATGACACTGTTACAGTGTTAGACTAATAATAATTCCTTTATTCACAGACTCCATGCAACATACATTATCATGGTTCTATAGTTGTATTATAAACATTAGTTACAATGTACATATGAAAATCATCTGTCAACAAAATGTATATACAGCCTCAGGGAATTGAACCAGTATTTCCATATTCTAGACATGTATATCTTACCTTAGCCTAGGATACCTTAGGACTGTTCTGATCGCAGGATCCTCTCGGTTCCTCAATGATCAGATCTTATCACATCACTATTAATAATGCTATGAATCAATATGTTTTTTTAGAACTGCAGTTGGCATATCAATTTATATGTCAAATTTATAATAACAGCAGCACAGTTAGGTAAATTATTGTTAACAAACATTTCACTAGCATTACAGTATCTGTCATAACCTAACACCATTCGAAATATATTGTTGTAAGAGACATACAATTTCCTGATAGCATAGTTATAAAAATTCCACCATAGATGGGCAGTATACATGTCATAGGTGAGCAAAAAGTAGTAAACAATGTTTTTTTACATCATTTGAACACATTAAATTTTCTTATGATCATGTTGCCTTGTGCATACAACTGGCGACATTGTCTAGATATATCATTGTCATCTAGCATACTATTTGAAGTGATATGACCCAAATATTTTACAGATTCTACCTCACATAGTTTGTCGTTACCAAGCATAAAACTTGGAAATTTAACATTCTTACAACTCTTGTTTCTAATTAACATGACCATACTCTTTTTGGCATTGTATCTTATGTCATGAGATAATCCATATTGATCACAGACAGTGAGAAGGGTCTGTAATCCCCTGCTGGGCGGACAAAATACTACAAGATCATCAGCATACATAATATTTTTATTTACACAATTATATCCTACATTGCAACCATTAAGTACAGTTAATAAACCATCCACGTAAACACTGAATAAATAGAAGATCTATACATTAATATCATACTTGCCTTTTAACAGTTTATATACTTCTATCATATCTCTGCGTGTTCTTCTATATGCTAATGTAGGGAGTTTCACCTCTTAAGTCTTTCCTGGTAAGGAATATCCTTCATTCCTGGGAGTTGCTTAGTTGCATGTCTCTGCCCATTTTCTATTGCATCCTTATATTTTTGTTTATAAGGGGACCATGTACTTACTGTGTAATCTTAAATGACTGTACTAAAGCTTTTACACTGGTATAACACTATTTTAATTTAAGGTTGCAAACGACCTAATAATTGCCATGATACTGTTTGTTTTATTAATTTCTTTTTTGGTTGATATGCTTATCAAATTCTAGGTTTGAGTCAATAATAACCCCAATATATTTGTCTTCTTCTATAAGACCTAACTCATGGACCATATTATTGATTTTTAAATTGTAAGTATACATATGATCATCTTTTTTTTCTATGTGCATCAGTTTACGTTTGTCTGTATGAAATTTTAATAACCATTAGTTAGACCATGATGTAAGTTTATCTAGACGTTCTTGTAGTGTGTTATGGTCATCTGTGCTATTGACTGTTCTAAAAACTTAGGTGTTTGCAAACATATATAAGTCTGAAGCTGTATTACTTGGTAGATCGTTTATATACAGCAGTGGTTCCCAAACTTTTTCTCCACATACCCCCTGAGCCCTCAGACAATCAACCAATGTAATATAGAATTATAAACGAAATAACGTTAAACTTTGATGACATATCATTTTATTAACATGGTAGTCAGAGCAATACCTCGAATGTCAAGAAATCACCTCAGTGTGAGGGATGAGCTTGTCTGCACTTAACCAAGTCTTCCAGTTGAGGAACAGTTTTGGAAAGGCACACACGCAGGTCAGGCTTCACACACAGTCGGGCACAGAATTTGTTCTTCATTGCGAACAGTGCCAACAATCCTTGCTCACAAAGATAAGTTGATGGAAACATGAGCAATGCCCTCACGGGAACATTGGCCACAGTCGGGTATAACACACTCGTCTTTGACCAGAACTTAGTCAAAGGGAGATCTTCAAATGTATCACAGGCGATGGAGTCGTTTACGAACTCCAAAAAGTCCTCTTGCACACTTCTTGGTAGAGTTTGCAAGTCCATGTTGAACGGGTTTCTGAGCAATTTTGCGTCATGCTCACTCAGATCTGGGAAATAGGTTTTTGAATTTCTCCTGGATTGAACACAGGTGTGCCTGAACAGGTTTCTCGATGTTTTGTTTCTCTCTTTCATCGGTACCTAGTGCAGCTCTGAGATTATCAAACATGTCGACGTTTCCATTCTTTACATTGCTTTCCCATAGCTCCAGCTTCGTGGTGAATGCACATACCTTATCTACGAAATCAAATCAATCACTGGTGAACCACCCTTGAAGTGATTTGTTGAGTGCACTCAGGCGGGAGAACTCAAAAGATGTCATTCAAGTACGCAACCTTCAAGAGCCAGTCTTTGTCCGACAGTTTCTCAACGAATCTTCGAGACTGCGCCTTGCCGACGCAGTTAAAGAACTCGGTGATCTCCTCCTTTAGCCCTATCACCCTGGATATCACGTTCGCCCATGACAACCAGCAAACCTCTGTGTGGAACAATAATGTCTTGTGATGCACATCGAGCTCCTGGCACAAGAGGTGGAAGAAACGGGTGTTCAGGATGCTGGACTTGATGGCATTTACCATCTTGACTACATCATCAAGAACTTCTCTAAGCTCTGGTGGAAGCATTTTGGATACGAGCACGTAATGATGGATCATACAGTGAAGAGACTTTGATCTAGCAATCGAATCTCGAACAACTGCCAAGCACATGCATTGTAAATTAAAATTCTGAATTCTCAACATTATCTGAGGCTATACACCAATTCTGTCAGTCTATATTTGGCTGATTAAAGTCTCCAAGCTAATCACTTTATTCAGATATTCATCATTGATGCTCGAACTCCCTGGACTTCTGTAAACACATCCTATGAGAAGATTATCTTTTTTATTTAATTTGATCTCAACCCATACCAACTCCTGAAAATTTGTCTCCAAAGACAGAAAGGGTGTTGCCTTAAGTGATTTATGAGTGTACAGGACTACTGCTCTTGCTTGTTTATCTACAATATTATGGAATAAATCATATCCATCTAATGCCAGTTCTGCTGGGTTTATTAAATACTTCTGTTTCTTTGGTTTAACCTTTGTAACCCCAATTACCATGCATTTGTTTTCTTGAACTCTAGTTTTAAACTCTGTGAGTTTATTTATTAAACTATCTGCATTTGTGTAAAGGCATTTTACTTGTTTATGTATGTTATTTACATTGGTTTTCTGTTTTGGCGTTCTTAGTGTCTTCCCTCCCCGTCCTTTCTGGGCTTGATATTTACAGTTTTCCTGGCCCATGGTGGGCCTCTCACCCTGTACATCCATTTCCCCATGTCTCTACTCTCCTTCGTCCTAGCCTCTTCTAGTAGTTTTTTTTTCCTCTCTCTTTTTGTGTAAGGTCATATTGAATGCTGAAGCATTTATATTTTGGAGTTAGCCTCCTTCAGGTTTGAAAGGTTTCAGAATAACTTCATCTTTTTGTCTGTGTCTTTCATAATTACCTTAAGTGGTCTTGGTTTATTAGCCTCCTTCAGGTTTGAAAGGTTTCAGAATAACTTCATCTTTTTGTCTGTGTCTTTCATAATTACCTTAAGTGGTCTTGGTTTATTATCACCTTCTCCAGTTGTTTTTTCCCTAACCTGATCACATTCTCAACCTCTGTATGCACATTTAGATTTTGGTTGCAAATCTCATTGAATAGCCCCTCAACTAACTCCATGTCTATCATGATTCTTTTATCTTTTAGATTGGTTTCTGGTACTTTGAAGATAATAAAGTTTGCTTCTCTGGATTTTCTTTCAGCTATTTCTTTAACTGCATCCTGTAACACTTCGTTATTAACTCTGTCTGTGGTATGAGTATGCATGGCATTCTTGGTTGGTTGATTTGCAATCAATTCCTTTCTTACAATTTCTTTCATTTCTTGTTCACCGCATTTGTCCTGTAGTTTTTGTTCTATAGCCTCTTCTCATGCATTTATTGTTTCAAGGTACAACTCACATCTTTCCTGGATTCATTTCTCATTTAGTATGTTTTTTTATTTTTGGTTTGCATCCAATACAAAAACCACATGCATCCAGGTTTTCTCATGGCTTCATACTCTCCTGCTTTGAATTTTAAACATTTGATGCAGTAATGCTGTTCACAGTACTCACATTCTAGTACTTTGTCTTTTTCACTTTTGAAGATTTTTCCACAATCCTCACATTACCACACCTCACCTGATTCTGAGTTTGTGCTACCCCTCTTGGCACCCTTATTCGTGAGCTTCGTGGCTACTGCTTGGGCATATCCTCCGCTCTCTTGAATGTCACTCATTTTTGTAGTAAATTCCTGATTATTATAGTATTGACCTAATATTTATTAATACAATCTATATTTGCAGTAATTTAAATAATTTAAACATAATGTGGGGTCAATTAGTGTGCAGTGCATTACTGCTGGGGGTGAAATACTCTTTCTCACCTGAAAAAAAGAAAAATGCTACATTATACGAAGCCGCTGACATAAATAAAATAAAAAATTCACATACTGAAATTACAATGGATCTGCAGTATGACATTATATGTTGCAGTGCTTTAAAGTAATTTCCGTGAGTCCGTACACAAAATAGGCTAGGGCAGGGATTTTTCACTGAAATTTTCCGTACTAAACCATAGTTCTGACTGTCCTCCAGATATTGGTGAAACATGTATTGGAATAAAATTTACATCGATCTTTTACTTTCTGACCTAAGTCCTAACCATGAAAATTACCACCTACAGCCGCCAAACGTCTTACATATCTTACCAGGCCTTGATATTAAGGTTTTGTATCCACTGGCCCAGGGGGCCAGTAGATTTGAAAAGTTACTAGCCCACCCAAAACAGTTATTAGCCCAGATTTAGTAAACAAAATATGTTGAGACCAAGGTGCCTGTCAATCGCTTCACTGAAGAAGTTATTTGTGCACATTGTGCATTGATTTGTTTTATATCTCTTATGCATTAATTAACCTATTTATATATTTCTTTTATACCTACATGTACATTAGTTCAGTGAAATGAATTGGCAATGTCTTATTTCTACATAGAACTGTAGCTAAGATCATTATTTTAGTATACTTATTTAATTACTGTATTTGTATTTTACTAATATTAATTTTATAAAACTTTCTTTTAGAAAATGAATGTTTATTTAGCCATTATTATTACCTCTGTCTGGGTTCTACATGTTGTAAAGCGCCACGAACAATTTGTAATTGGATCTAGTGCTATATTAAATAAAATATATTATTATTATCGTTTACAAAATTAAGATAGCGACTATAAGAAGTGATAACGCAAAGTTAACTGAAGATTTTTAATCGTAGTATCACTTTGCAGTCTGCTATTAATGCAAAATCTGAGACGTCACCGACCTATTTTCATCTCACAGCTTAATACTTTAACTGGCAGTTCTCAGCACATCAAAAGCATTTCTTGGTTTTTGGGCCAGGGTTTGGTTCAATTACATTGATCAATTACAAATACAATTACATGACTGGATAATTTTCTGTTACAGTTACAATTACAATTATTTTACATTTCAAATACAATTACAGTTACCGTCCCAAAATATATTCAATTACAATTATAATTGTCAATTACAGTGCATTTTTGTTTCACTCAAAATAATATAAATAGAACTAATGATATATCTCAGATCATCCCACATTTATATAATTACCACACAATTGGCTTCTCAGCACCTTGCTGCCCTCACGCTTACTAGAACACAATTCCACAGTGAAAGGATAGCATTAGTCAGCATTGTTTGCAAAGACATGGCTAAATGCTTTATGCAACATGACTGTGCCAGGACAGGCAGACAGCTGTTATCTGCCCATGTTCACCAGAAAGAGTCACTGTCTGACTATAACACCCCCAAAATGGGGAGTATGAGGGAAGCTGATTTCAGAGGGAAACAGCCTTGGTTTTCATAATGAAATTAAAAAAAACAGTTCTGGGAGTTTTACTCACAATTGGAGAAACTATGGGAAAGTAATTGAATTGTAATTGAACAATTAAGGCAATTACAACAGCCAATTACGACACACACACACACACACACACACACACACACACACACACACACACACACACACACACACACACACACACACACACACACACACACACACACACACAATCAGTTACAATTACAATACTTTCAAATATTACAATTATGATTACAATTACACTGTAAGGGTAATTAATTACACAATTACAAATTATAATTGACCCCCGACCCTGGTTTTGGCTGTGCCTGAAGCTCAATGATAAGGCCAATATTGCCAGGATTAGGCACATTATACCATGGTAAATACTGATGTAAACAACGCTTTGGTGTGTGACAATGTCCAGAGTCCTTGCTCTCATTCAGCCCAAAGCACAGCTGTATTACAAGATCCACCTCTGCAGCCCTGGTCTTTAGCAAAATGTTTGACAGTACAACAAATTTCCTTGATGCCTTTCTATTATGGAATATTATATGCACTAGCATTTTATCATGCAGACAGTTGAGATTGCCTGCCATCCGTACCCAAGTGTAACAAGACCGCTTATTGGGTGAATAATTAACGACCCTTGCCATTCGCATCATGCGAGCGAATAAAACTGAGTTTGGCAGTTCATACTCATCATCGTACATGATTGACTGAGTTTGCCATTATTTAATTAGATATAGGGCGTATCCACTGTACATGCACGAAGTGTGACATCTAGGTTAATTTCTAGAAACCTGAATAAATTGACACAAATGCTTTGGTTGTATAGATAATTGACTTTATTTACATAAATTGTTGAAGAAAACATAGTTTCATCAATATAATCAGAGAAAATTACTGAAATGTTAATAAATCAGAATGTCACGGTCGTGATGTTTGACATAGAAAAATGCAATACAATTTATGATAACAGACTAATCCATACATTTTAACTTTTTTTTAACAAAATTTTTCCATAACTCCATAACAAATTAATTTAATATGTGTTAGCAATATTTAAGGGATTTGACTGAATATGCAGAACATTTTAATGATAATCATGGTCGTGATTTTTGACCCGATAAATCGTAGGGTCAAACATCAAATCCCGTGCACGAAGACACTGCGAAATGTCGAGAGAAATAACACGGCAAGATTTATATTACACACACCGAGATTCTATTGATAATGCGCCTTCAGTTTAGTTATATTTGCATGGTCATGACGATTGTCAAGATCGTGATTTACGCAAAAAATGTTGATGGGACTATGTTTTAGAAGTAGTCCGGTTTCTTTATGGGACGAACGGTCATGATTTATTGACGGAAAATAATTTTCTCTTGTTTTGGATTATATAAAATATGGGAGTATGCCACAAAATAGTTTTCACACCTATCGGACAGTATCTTACAAGGAAAAATGCTGGTTGTAATAAAAACGCTATTTAATTGGTACTAACATTACGCAATGACCGCCATTGACAGAACGCATCACGACTGTGACACAATTTCTAGACTATAAAATGTTTTTCTTCATAAAACAAAGAACAAAACACATACATGAAGAGTAGTATGTATTTTATTTATTTACATCAGTGCATGCAAAACGAAACACTTTTTTAATGCTTTGATAGAACATTCAAAATTGGCTCTTTTTATGTCACACTTTCAAATGCCCTTAAAGCCACATTTTCGTCAATGTTCAATGAAAAAAAATAACCCAGTAGCACACATTCTTGGCTTTTTAAATTTGTTAAAAAAATTTGGGACATAACTGTTTGTTTTGCCATCCAAATCAGCATTTCAAAATGTTCCTTAAAATGCCTAGTGAGTTGCAGTACATTGTGGATATGCCCTACAACAAAAATGTTACAAAATAAACATTGATTGAAATATCAAATTAAAAGGGTTGTCCTATTTTTCTAGGTAGGGTCAGGTTACCAGAAACACAATGGTGGTCAATCGGATTGAAACCAGTGGCCCGGTGGGTCAGTAAAATATGAAAACTGCTGGCCCGACTGCCTAAAATAAAGCGCTGGGCCAGCAGGCCACTGTTAATGTCTAGGCCTGCTTACATACATATACACGCACTACATTACCAAAACAATTCTCTTACATTCTCAATAAAAATTCATTAAAGAAACTCAAGTAAAACTTGACATCACTGTCAGTGACTACCCGTAACTCCATGGTTAATGTAAAATTGATATTTTGTCGAGGCGTTCCTGTGTAAAGCTTTATCTTTATACAGGGACTCTATGCGCACAGTACTGATAGCGCCACTGTACGGAATTTCTGTGAACCTCATTTATGTAGCAACGCCTTGACACAATATCAATTTTACGGTAACTGTGTAGCTACGGATAGTCACTACCGGCGACGTTTTTTGGTAAATTTTGGTAGGTATAGGAATGTAAAAGAATTTTGTTGGTAATGTAGTATGTGAATATGTATGTAACATATGTGAGGAGAAGTTTGGCAGCTGTAGATGGTCGTTTTCGTGGTTAAGACTTAGGTTAGAAAGTAAAAGATTGCCAAATTTACATCTCAACAAACATCATTAATCATTAATTGGTCTGTTCATGTGTCAAAATTTCTTTCTGATAACTCTAAAATTACATGTTCAGCCAGCTTTCAAAAAAATGTATGAAACCACGATTACCTGGCCGTGGCAACATGCTGCCTGTTCTAAGATGCTATGTTGTTACGTTGGTGCTGAGCGTAACGCTGCGTGTTCCAACCAGGTCGAGAAATTTCACTAAAACTATGCTGTCTTCACAGTGTAAGTTTTTGTTCAATTCAACCAGAATAAAGTTTATTTAAAAAATAAATTATTGCTCTATAAGTCAGAGATCTATACATACTGGTCTGAATGAATACAAAATTGCCCACAAACATGCATATAAACACAAGCCTTTTTAGTAAAAACTTCACCATTTCACTAAAGTATGTCTAGTGTGTCTTGTACCAATCAATTAGGAATTAAATTTGCAATATAATGGATGTTGTTTCGTAAGTTTACGTTTGATTTGAGGCCACGCCATCACTTAAAAGTTAAAGGTTTTGCGAATTTCCCTCGAGTCGTGCTTAACGTGGCCTCGGCAGTGCCACCAGTTGCATGTAAACAACTAAGCATTTGCGTAGCGGTCATATTTTTAATAAAAACTTTTCCATTTCTCAATTGTATGCTTAATGTGTAGCGCCAGTCAATTCGGCATGAAATTTGCAATAAGGTATGTTTTTTTGTAAAAATTACGTTTGGTTTGTGTAGTACCAATCAACTCAGCATGAAATTTGCAATAAGGTGTTTTGTTGTGAAAATTACGTTTGATTTGCGGCAGTGCCGCAAATTTTCTGGAGTATCGATGCTTAGCTCAGCTTCGATAGCTCACTACCTATACCATTAAGTAAGTTGCTAATGTTTTATTCTAAGTGTGTGTAAGCTATTTCGGCGTATTGTGGTATTTAATTGCAAACAAATACAATCAACATAATATATTATATTGTATTGTTGAAGCGAACGAAGTGACAATGTCGACCGCAGAGACAGCGACTGCTACGACTACATTGAAACCATTCTGACGAGGCAACAAGCTATGATGGAACTGATGCTTCAGAAACAAAACACCATGATAGCGGATATGATGAACAAATTTGTGGAATGCATCAGCAAAACGGTAGAAACAAAGCTGGAATCAATGCAAAATGAAATTTTTTTAATAGCGAATGATCATCAAAAACTAACCAAAGAAAACTCTGCTGAAAAGAACCATTGAAACTCTCACCGACAAATTACAAACCGTAACAAAACAAAACATTGATATGGAAACACAACTGGACGAAATCGAACAATACTCAAGACGAGACTGTTTGGTTATAAATGGATTGCCCGAGATAACAGCCGAGACAGATGAAATTTTTTTCGTAACTTTTGTCCAGAGCAAATTCCCAGATGTCACGATAAACGTAAGCGACATTAGCAAACCCCACGAAAGATGGCAAAGTCTTCATCAGAGTGGGAGAGCAAATCGTTCACATGAAAACAAAAGAAGACATAAAGGCCTTTCTGTGACTGTGTGAACAATGCGTCAATGCCAGAGTGTTATACCTGGCTATCATGTATTTTCTTCTCGTGTTACTGCACGAACAATGCAGCAATGTGTGTTACCTGGCTATCATCAGGCACTATCTTCTTGTATGACTGTGCAAACAAGACATAATAATAATAATAATGTATTTATTTCAGACAATCATGATGTCCATATATACAAATACATCAATAAAAGTATGTAAATAATATAAAAATACATAGATAAGAACAATGTTTAAAAATTATATAAATCCCGGACCCACTGGTGCCGCAGTTTCGAAGTACAATACACATCGCTAGTTTTAATGCTATAAATAATGGGATTCAAAGACATGTCAATCCTATTCATTAAGCTAAAAATAGCCTTTCTGATTACACATTTACCCGAGCTGACATTAGCTGTAGCAAACATGTGGCTAGTGCTACATCTCATGGGCAAATTGTTCAATATCCTGAAAGAGTTGTTATATGCAACAATGAATTGATGAAAATTAACTTTTCTAAAGTTCACCCATAACGCACACATATAGATATTACCAAAATACGCTGTAAATAGCTTATTTTTTACAGCAGTTGAACAAAAGACTTTGGCTTGCATGTCAGACTCATCAGACAAGTTATTAGAAATGACATGTCCAAGATATTTACAAGAGGTGGCAAAGTTTAACTTCTTTCCTCCTAATGTCATTTCTTTAGACAGATTTGACTTTCTAGATTCAAAGTACATGACCAGGGATTTACTCGCATTGTATTGCACATCGTGCTCACATCCATATGAGTAACACATGTCTAGTAGTGTTTGTAGTCCTTTAGCAGAAGGTGCAAACAGAAGTAGATCATCGGCGTATATAAGGTGATTAACAACCATGTTACCAAGACTACAACCGATTTGTTTTTTGTGCAGTTGTATACTCAGATTATCCATATAAATGTTAAAAAGCAAAGGGGATAACTTCCCACCTTGCTTAACACCATTGCCTACCGAGAAGAAGTCCGAGTAGGTATTTCCCCATCGTATGCATGCACATTGATTATTGAATTCATTGCTGAGTATTCTTAAGATATAGTTCGGTACATTTCGTTGTTCTAGATCATAATCTACTTTATGCGACTTTTATATGTATGAATGTTTTTTTTTTTTTACACACTTTTTTCTTTTTGAAATGTTCATTTACACATTTTTAGTCCTTTGGCCGAAGGTCCAAGGGACTATTGCCATCACTCTGCGTCCGCCGTTAGCTGCCGTATCTCAGAAACCGTTCAGCAACTTTTTCTCTAATTTTGCACAGACATCTTAGGGCACTGCCACTATGCACAAGAAATCTGTATTTGATTGAATCATTCTAAGGGCTCCCTTTCTTTTTGAAATGTTCATTTACACATTTTTAGTCCTTTGCCATCACTTTGCGTCCGCCCTCCGCCGTTAGCTGCCGTATCTCAGAAACTGTTCAGCGACTTTTTCTCTAATTTTGCATATACATTTCATGTGGTAGTGTCACTGTACACAAGAAATCTGCATTTCATTAAATCATTCTAAGGGCACCCAATGACCCCCCAAAAAGGACCCCAAAACTGGTAAATTTTCACATTTTGTCTATTTTTTCAAAAACTCTTAAGTAATTTGTTCTCAAATTTTGCATAGACATTTCATATGGTAGTGCCACTATACACAAGACATCTGTATTTGATTCAATCATTCTAAGGGCTCCAAATGTCCTCTAAAATGCTAAATTTGTTAACTAAATGGTCTACTGTAGCAGTAGCTCTAGAAGGCTTCCAGTCCTTTTGTTCAACTAATCCCTTTTCCCACAACATCTGTCACACCTCACTGTGGCTGGCTGGTTAATGTGTGACTAATCTGTAATTGCTCACTGGCAGAGGCTTGTGTCACTGTGGCTGGTGGTAGGAAGTATGACTAATCTGTAATTGGTCACTGGCAGAGGCTTGGGTCAACAAACACAACACCTTGTACCAGAAATAGAACACTATTCCCCTTCCCAAAACATATGTCACATGCGGAGTCTGTGTCTTGTATGGATATATATTTTATGCAGCTGTTAGTCCTTTGGCTGAAGGTCCAAGGGACTATTGCCATCACTCTGCGTCTGCCGTCCGCTGTCCGCCGTTAGCTGCCGTATCTCAGAAACCGTTCAGCAACTTTTTCTCTAATTTTGCATAGACATATCTTGGGGCACTGCCACTATGCACGAGAAATCTGTATTTGATTGATCATTTTAAGGGCTCCCTAGGGCCTCCAAGGACCCCAAAACTGGTGAAAATGTAACATTTTACCTATTTTTTCAAAAACTGTTCAGCAACTTTTTTTCTAATTTTGCATAGTTGTATCTTAGGGTGCTGCCACTATATACAAGAAATCTGTATTTGATTGAATAATTCTAAGGGCACCTAAGGGGCCCCCAAAGTGCAAAAGTTTTACATTATCTAGTGATGTGGTTTTGAGAAGGGCCCTTGAGACCACCCCCAACAGTAGATGTTGTGTATTGTGCCACAAAGTTAACAGCTGTGACTAATCTCTACAGCCTAGTCCATTGAGACCTTGACTAATCTTTCATTAGTCACAGCACCCAGGCAGAGTAGACACACTTGATCCTTGTTAGACTGAACAGTTGCCTAACACTTTTAAACTGTATCATCAAAACTATTGATTTTCTATAATTGCAAGTTGTGTTTATTTTGATGTTCATTTAATTATTATAAAATGGTGTGAGTGTGGTGTCTATTGGTTAAAGATGTATTGTCTGTAGAAACCTGTAGGTGACAAACATAGAAAATTAATATTCTGGACAACTATAGAGTGAAATATCCTACACTTTATTTTATATTTTATTTAGACTACCTTTTACTCTAAAATAATCTGTCCTCTTAATTTGATACATAAAGACATAATCTGGCATAACTTTATACATTTTTGTAGCAGCACATTTGTACTTCCAGTGTATCATATATTTATCACTTGTTGTGTATTACACCCAGCTGTGGAGCTAAGATTCTCTGCCAGCTATTGTTTGATGGAAACTGTAACTAATCTGTAATTGGTCACTGGCAGTAGCTTGTGTCAACAGACAGCATTAAGCCACTAGACCCCTGTTAAACTGGACAGTTGCCTGTAGGTTTTAAACTGTGTCAAACAGTGAGTCTACCTTTTGCTCTCAAATAATATGTCCTCTTAGTTTTACATATAAAGACATAATCTGGCATAACTTGATAAGTCTTTGTAGCAGCACATTTGTACTTCCAGTGTATCATTGCAACATAACATACATATTATATACTGTGTGCCACATTTGAATGTTGTGCATGTAATATTTCCATGCAATCAATTTGCATATATAATTTCAACAGCCGTTTTCTTCATTTTCACTTTTTGAATTCTACCATGTTCCATGCTCCATAACTTCGCCAATTTTTGTAGCAGTCATATAATTTTTGAAACTGTGTAAAGCACCCTACCAAACCTTTACAGTGATGTAAGAAAACAATGTTACAATATTTCTGACTTATTACTTATTTGGTCAGCCGGGGTCACATATAGACGTATTAGTCCAAAGGACTTCAGGGCCACTTGGCCCATTTTTATTTCTCTCAATTATAATAAGTTTAAAATGCACTAATGGGGAGCATGCGGCATCTCCTTTAAATGTATTATTCAGACGCATGCGCGTTATATGCATTATATATATGTGATTTTGCCAAAATGTGTTGTTTGTTAACAGTAAAATTAGTCTTGTCATGCTGTTTAATTTTATTAATTTGACAATATTGTTTTAAATATGATCAATACTGAACGTTTGTTAGGAAGTTACGGTGGTATAGAAAATAATTCTTTAAATCATATTTTTAAAATAGGTACAAATGATGAAGATGGTGAATTAAATCTAATTCACCAGTCACCATATTTTAATGATGACGACTTAATTAATCACATAAAAAACAAACAGGACAAATTTACAATACTAAGTCTAAACTGTCAATGTCTAAACGCAAAAATTGACGAAATTGTTATTAAGCTAGACATACTTAGAAACAATAATTGTAAAATCAACGCTCTTTGTTTACAAGAAACGTGGCTTAAGGATGATTCTGATACCTCCTTATTACAAATTGATGGATACAATTTAATATCACAAGGCAGAATATGTAGTGATCACGCTGGCCTAGCAATATATCTTGTTAAAATTACAACTATAAATTGTTAGATATTTATACAAAGTCAAACATATGGGAAGGACAATTTATTGAAATAACATCAAACACCGTCAAGAAAAAAATCATTGGAAATATATACCGACCTCCTAGAGATGTCATTGAGAATTACCAAACATTCATAGAAGAATTATGCCCTAAATTAGATCATCTGCAAAACCTAACTGGTGAAGTAATACTAGCCGGATATTATAATATTGATCTATTGAAAATAAAAGAAAAAAACATAATATGTGAATATTTTGATACAATCACAGCACATAGTTTCTTTCCTAAAATTACTTTACCAACACGTTTTTCATTCTGTGCAAACTCTCAAAAGGTCTTTTTAAATCAACTGCCGGCATTTTAATCAGCAGCATTTCTGATCACTTTCCATATTTTATATGCCTTGATTGCAATGCAACTGTTACAAATGTCCCTAAATATATCAGAATTAGAAAACAAAATACTGACAGCCTTGAACATTTTGAAATAGAATTGATGCGTTCAAATATTTATAACAAACTAACCAAGGATAGAGATACTAATCCCAACGACAATTACAACCTCCTTGATGAAACTGTTACTACTGCTATGGATAAATTCTTACCTACTAAAATCATTAAATATAATAAACACAAAAAGTCATGTTGGATTACACAAGGTGTCATTAGATCTATAACATTTAGAGATAAATTGTATTCAAAACTTAAACATACTCATATAGGTACAGCAGAATATGTTTCGCTCAATACAAATTTTCATACATGTAATAAAATTCTTAAAAGAAATATTAGATTAGCCAAACAAGCATATTATCAATCCAGTTTTGAAAGAAATAAGCACGATATTTAAAAAACGTGGTCTATAATTAAAGAAATTATTTAAAAAAGACAGGGAAAGAAACATTTCCTGATTTCTTTCAAATTGATGAGAAAAAAGTAACTGACAAGACTATTATTGCAAATAAATTTATTTTTCATCAATATTGGTTCTACACTTCCATCACAAATAATCAATACTGGAGATAACTCTTACAAAGACTATTTAACAGAGAGACGTATACATACTTTCAACTTTAAGCCAATAGACAATAGTACAACGATTAGCATAATTGATAGCTTACATCCAAAATCTAGCAGTGGTAAAGATGGTCTATCAACCAAACTACTAAAGCTAATAAAAAATGAAATAAGTGAAGCAGTCACTCTAATCATTAACCAATCAATAACAACTGGCATATTTCCAAATAAATAAAAAATTGCTATAGTTATCCCACTTTTAAAAAAATGGTGATGAGACAATCTTTGATAATTATCGTCCAATTTCTATCTTACCAGCTATTTCCAAGATATTTGAAAGATTTATGTTTAATCAAATACACAAACATTTCAATTCCAATAACTTATACTGTGAGAATCAATACGGGTTTAGGGAAAACCAATCTACGGAACAGAAATAATAGACAGAGTTGTCCAACAACTTGACCAATCAGCAACCCCAATAAACGTATACCTAGACCTCTCTAAAGCCTTTGACACAATTGATCATAACATATTATTACAAAACTATTATTATGGAATAAATGGTGCAGCCCTAGATCTATGTAAAAACTACTTACACAATCGTAAGCAATATGTTGAAATTGGCGCTTACAAGTCGGAAGAAGCTGCCATAAACACTGGTGACCCACAAGGGTCTATTTTAGGACCCCTTCTATTTATCATATATATTAATGACATAATATTTTCAAGTGATCATTTTAAATTCATAATGTATGCAGACGACACCACTCTTTTTAGTACATTGAATAAATTCCAATCTCCGGATGGCCAAGTCCAAAATCAAAATATAAATAAAGAATTAGAAAATATATGCAGGTGGCTAAAGGCAAACAAACTTTCTCTTAACATTAAAGAAACAAAATTTATGGTATTTCAAAGGAAATCAAACTTCCTAAAATAGAAATAGATGGGACTAATATTGAATGTGTATATGATTTTAATTTTTTAGGTATCACCATAAACCAACACCTAAATTGGGACAGCCATATAAACAAAACAGCGAATAAAATCAATAAAATAATTGGAATTTTAAATAAACTTAAACATGTATTACCTAAGAATATATTATCTATAATGTATAATTCGCTCATTCTTTCCAAGATTAATTATGGCACATTGGTGTGGGGTTATCAAGCCCATCGCATTTTTAAACTTCAAAAGAAAGCAGTGCGGAGGGGGTGCATCATTCCCATTGTTAACTTGACGTTTGCTAAACAAAGTATATGATATTTTCGCTTGTTATCCCTAAGATGCCCTAAATATTGAAACGCATATGAGTCAATGAATAACAAAATATAGTAAATGAATCGATAAGAAGAATGTCGTCAAACACGCTGCTACGCATATATCGGCCTGGCAAAAATACCTGATCCATGGTGATTGGGGAAAGGAAAACCAGTCACAAAAAGTCAAATAAAAACCAAACCGTATGACATATCTTAATTAAACTTATTGTAATGTCCACATATAAAATTTATCTTCCATTTTTTTCATGTTTTATTTGCGTAAATTATATTTTTCAACTTTGTGCTTGTCTCTTGCCAGAAGCTAAACTGCCCAAACAACACAAATCCTCATTTTTAAAACATGATATCTCGAAAACTACAATTCTCATCCAACTCATGTTTTGCGTACTTATTGTATATGTTGTGAGATTCAAGCTATTAGTTAAAAAGTTGTATTAGGTCAAACATGGCATTTTTGTAACAAAATGCTTGCCCGATCCTACACAAAATTGTCAAAAGGAAAGGTTTCTCATCTGTTAGATTCTAATTTCCAGTTTTCTTGATGTAGCCAAAGGCATAGGCCTACCCTCTACACAAATGTGCACGATGTTATTCAGTTGATTTACTGTAATCTATACAGTCAACAGTGTCAAACTATAACACGCACAAATGATTCTCCCTCGATTCGTCACTCGATGATCGATCTCATATTACAGACATCACAACACGGATGATTACTTTGACTTAACCCCTGCAGTGCCAACTAAATTAACAGGAACTAAACCTCTTCCTTTTTTAACATTACTCTTATTGGCCAGCTTTTATTTTAACAGTGACGTAGCCAATGCTAACAATAGATGTTTTAAAAATGAAATCGGCGAATTGTTATGCTTGGCATTTTATGGTAAATACACACATCAGATATAAACCCATTCTTGTTGTTTCAGCATCGCATATAAACATATACCACGAGAACTGAAGGGATGAATGGTGACCACAAGAAGCTGGGGTCAACAGAGAGAACTAACCGGGATGCAGACGCACAAGACAAACATGGTGACATGAACAATGACGGCAAGACACCGCCTGAAAACCACAAGCAGCAGGACTGTATACTGTACACAGTCATCCACAAGGCGGCAGACGCAATATGCAGTAAGCCTGAATTTAGAAACAACCTGCACACCAGCATGGCGTATGGCAACAGCACTGAGAGAAAATGTCTCGCGAACGAGAAACAAACTGGAAGTGAGGGGAGGACGACAACAAAAGATTCTCTTTTGCAATTCAGAAATAACCTGCATTTTCCTGTATTGAAAAAGCAACAGGAAAACAAGCCTGATAACAAGAACCATGATTGTGTGCAAAAAGACGAGGATGCTGATGTGCAACGGCAGCAGAATTGTGATGTAAAGAGTTGTCATTTACCTAGTCGTTCAGTACCAATTAAGCATGGCTCGGACCAGAGGCTTACCCGTGTTGTTGACACAAGTTGGACCTATGTGTTGGAACCTGTTGCGTCAAACTCATCTGATGACATGGAGAATTACTTCCGAATCAATGCACACCTGCTGGATGACACCACCGACAGTTCATTGCTCAGAGAAACGGGTAACATTTCAAACTATGCAGTGAAACGTTCAAGTGGCAGAGGGCCGAGTTCTGCTGTTGTAAACTGGCATAAATCGGCGTGTGCAAGAGATGAGACTTCCACCGATGACGAGAATTGCATTGTGTGCAGTACATCGACGTTGGGGAACACCTCCTCTGATTCAGGAGGCTGTAGCTGTAATGTGGGGGAGACTGAGGAATCACTGAACAACGATGATGGCTGTGATAGCTGTATGAGGTTTTCTCGTGAACTTGATGTTGTCCAGCTGTCTGGTGGTCGAGACTGTCCGAATGACCTTGACGTTGAGCAGTCATGTGGCAGAAGTCGCAGGTTACACAGGAACGTGCAGGACACGTGGCCAGACCCGATTGACGACAACCTGCATGAACAGATGTGTGACCTGGGGTTTGAGGATGAGTTTCCTGAAGCTATTGCACGATACCAAAACGTTGACACATCCCATAATATTGACAGTGGAGAGGAGCATGAAGACTTTATTGAGGTCGATATCTCGAAGCCATTTTATGCCGACTCGATCAGTTGTGGCAGCAATTCAGTGAACTCGTTGAGTTCAAATGATGAGCTGTGTTTGAATGCAGCCGTGGGTAAACAAGGTGCGTCGTCATCAACCACGGCCATCCACTACAGCCATAGTGAAGACCTGCCCGAGAAGGCAACAGCAGATACATACTCAAGCAGTGTAGATTTTAATCCTGATGAGCTTTGTGATAGTGAAGACAGCCAATTTGTTCAGCGCCCCAGAAGACTATCTGGCCTGGCTAAGTCAGCTGGGACTGAACTGTGTAATGCGCTAAGTACAGGCAGCGACAGTACGAGTCAGTCGGAAAGCAGTTACCTGACACTGTCGTCGCCATCGTCATTACATTCGCCATTCTGTGTGGACTGTGATAATATATTTGGGGTTGCAATGATGGCGCCCTCCTCTGTGACCGCCCCTCCGGGCGCTGTCTCAGGGAATCTTCAGAGAGACTCCGACCGACAGCAACCTGATGACACATTGGTAGAACACATGCCTCATGTAAGTCACATGTCCCTCAACCATCACAACTTGGACTACAGAGAGGTGGTGAACAGCAAGGTAAGGTGTCAATGTCGTAGACCCGACAATGCTGCCACGAAGGCCTCGGTGCATGTGGGGCAGGCTCCGGCACCACAGCTGTTCGTGCGCAGTTTCAGCGCCGACACAATCTGCAGCCATGCCCTCGCGGGTCACGCGACCACGAGAACTATGTTGGCGGGTGAGCCGTGTAGGAACGCGACAAACAACCTGAACGTGGACAAACAGAACATCAGTAACCACGACCGCGAGGACTTGTTTAACGTGTCACGACAAACATCGACGTCCAGCTGCGACCAGGACGAGAACAACCTGCAGCAACTGGAGGACCGGGCCACCAGGAGGAGGAGATGTCCCCACTTCAAGGACAGCATCACCGACTCACTCCCTCCTGCTGCGTTTGAAGACTGCACCGCTGCGGAGGAATGGAGGAACAAAGCCGTTCAAGGCAGTGACCAGCATAGACAGTCGACACTAGATGAATATGAATACAAGGACAGTGACACGGAACTACGCAGTTGTCTGTACTGTAACGTCCACTGGCCTGACCCGGATTTCCGACAGCCCACCTGCAGTCGGATGCGAGAGAGTTGTAGTGATATCGATGTGATGTTCAGTGGCGGGGTCATGACGCCACACAGTGGTGTTGACGGCGCCCGACGGCTGTCACTAGATGAGCTGGACATACTGAGACTGCAGGTCTTCTACTGTGACCAATTGACCAACGGTCATCAGCCACACCTGAGGGCCAGCTGTGACGAGGAGATCAAGAACAATCTGCAGTGAGTGATATCTCATAAATGTGGCATCTCAACATGCTTTGTGCTGTACTAATAATCATTCATTAATACACTAACTTTGGTCACAGTCTGGCAGCTCCTCTGCACAGGTTTTGTACTACGAGTTATAGTGCTATATTATACTAACTTTGGAGCACAACTGTAAGTGTACCTCCTCCCTGCCACCAAAATCCACTCGCCTCTTTCTAGATTTAGATCCGATTATGTGGACCATCGACTTCTATATCTGCCAATTGGCAACATATTTGAAAAAACACAGAATTAGTAAATAATAATTGTTTTATTGTTTTGCCGGTTCTTGACATTGTGTCAGTCAGGGTCAAATTTATCAGTCGGAATTATTTCCTGACATAATAACACATGTGTAAGTAACATACAGGCGATAGGTGATTATGAATCACCTGTGTATTGTTATTGTCAGTCAACTTCACATAGCGAGTTGCTGATCAAGAACTTGTGGTACAAAAAAAGAATCATAAAAATACTCTGCTATGACTATTACAAGTCTGTTGGCACATTTTGCAGGACATTCATCAATGTGTATTGAAATGTTGTGTCTCCCATTCTGATCCAGCTCACTGGAAGACAATGTACTCCAATAGAGACTGTTACTGTAATAGTTTAATTTTTAGTCCATTGGCCCGAAGGTCCAACGGACTTATGCCATCACTCTGCGTCCGCCGTTAGCTGCCGTATCTCAGAAACCGTTCAGCAACTTGTTCTCTAATTTTGCATAGCCATCTTAGGGTACTACCACTATGCACGAGAAATATATATTTCATTGAATCATTCTAAGGGTCCCCCAGGGCCCCCGAAACTGGTAAATTTTCACATTTTGTCTATTTTTAATCCTCCAACGGACTTATGCCATCACTGTGTGTCCACCGTGCACCATTAGCTGCCATATCTCAGAAACCGTTCAGTAACTGTTTCTCTAATTTTGCGTAGATGTATCTTAGAGTACTGACACTATGCACGAGAAATCTGTACTAGATTGAATCATTCTAAGGGCCCCTTTGGGTCCCCCTGGGCCCAAAAACTGGTAATTTTTCACATTTTGCCTATTTTTTTCAAAAACTGTATTGGGCTAGCCTCAGATCACTGCCTGCCATTGTCCCAGTGTCAAACTGAATGCCTCCATGTGGGCTGTAACTATAATGTGTAATGGGAATCCCTACAGCACTGGCAGAACCTGAGAAACTTTAAAACAGCAATAGACATAATTATCAATGCAATGTAAGTTGTAACAATATGATCTACACTGTAGGTTTAAAATAAAATAACTTAGGTATGAAATAATATATAAAATAAAATAATTTAGTTACACTCGAAAAGGTTAAAGCACACAAATGGCTATGCTCGAAAAGGTTAAAGCCAAAATGATAAGGAATATACATGTTACAGCGATTACTTCACTCCAATTCAGTCAGTATTATGTAATTAATTGCTACTGTTTTTAAGTCAAAATGCACACTATGTATATGTACCTTGTGAACAAAGTTTTATCATAGTTCATCTCTTTCTTCTTTCCAATTTCTGGGGTAGGGTGGATAGAGCAAAATGAGAACAGAAAATGTGTACACATTTTCTACATACGAGATTGCAGCTCACCAACTCTCCTGCAAGGTTTCTACAACCACTGGAAATTGGCCTTAATAGAAGAGTATCATGATAAAATTCTACAGTATTTTTAATAACACATTAACTAATATATACAATCTTCACGAAATCTTCTACTCAAATATTTTATTTCCAGGTGTATCTTCACTGGCATACATAATTATAGTTTCCACTAAACATGTCAACATTTCACTTCCATCATAATCCTTAATGATCTGTAACTATGATTCACCAAAAAACGTTTAATTAATAATTACAAACTCACAATATAGTCCAAAGGACTTCAGGGCCTCTTGGCCCATTTTTAAAACATTCTTCTTAACTTCTAAAGGAAATTACATATATATCATTTACAGTTTTAAACATTTATTATTTTTACAGCATTCCATTCTGGACTTCGTGAAGTGTGATTGTATTGTTTAACTTGTTTTATGTTTTGTCCTGTCAACTGGATTTCTAGGAATGATGAATGGGCAAAAGATGGCGTCACTGTCCGGGCGACAACGTCTGCGAACAGTCATCACGAGGGTCACAAAGGTCAAGCCCTCGTCTTCACCAAGTTCATCCAGGACTACTGCCGCACACAGGTAAGACAAGAGTCCGAGAGGTGCACAGGAAGTTTGGAGATCATGTGTAAGGGCCATACACATTATTTTGACCATTTATTTCTCTTAAAGTGATTCTTTGAGAATTTGTGTCTGTAATGTATGCAATTATTAAATAATTCTGTTAATATGATTATTTCATGTAATTCTATGCCTTTATTTCATTAAAATTATGTTTTATTAATCATTAATGACAATATACCAAAACGTATGCACAGTTTCCACTTTGGCCCCACCTTCACGATCCATATAAGGCATGCTCATGAATATTCAGGACTGTCCGACAGACTTCAATTAACTGCGCTGAGTTAATAGATGCAAGAAACTTTTTCACTAGGTACATCTGGCTATACATTTTAAAGTTTAGTTTTAATGACACGTTTAGGTAACAGAAACTTATTGAAGCTGAGAAACATTCAATAATGAAACCATTTTGTTTGCACCATAAATTCAGCTGCTATTTCCATAAGCAGTATAAATACAACATTACACATCACATGAAATACTGTACAATATTAAAATAGCATAGGTGGTTATGCACTTTCCTATCTACATAAGGTTTACATTTAGTTTAAAAAATGGAGATCTATAAAGAGCATAATAACATTATTGTCGACAAAATATTAAAATATATTGCATCAGTGTAACAACATGTTTTATTTTTTACTGGGAATGCAATAATTATTTAGAGTAAAAGATAGTGAATTTGTTTTTGTCGAACTCCTGTTTCAATGAGACAAAATGGCCATTGTATGAATATGATGGAAATAAAGTTATAAAATTACAAAACTTTAAAAGTAACGCCTATTTAAAACACTGTTTTCAGTCATCATTGGTGTATTTAACTCAAGAAGATCCCTAAAACATTTTTGTGGAACATTTATTGAATTTTCAAACTTATTGTAAAAACAACTTTATCGACACCTTTTTATACACTACTCCCAGTATAATTCACTTAACACACACTTGTTTCAACAAATTTTTGAGAATATCCTGTAGAACACAATCCAAACATGATGAGCATAAGAAAGCATAAATTTTATTATGTACTCCTATTTTGTAACATAATGACGGGATGTTGTGCATTTGGATGCACAAATCGATCGATTGCACAAATCCATTTGAAACATGTAGTGATGTACATATTCCAAGGAGAAGCCACACGGAACTAATGTGGCAGAAGAAAGTCAGACATCTTCTTCACTACTTTGTCACTTAACACATTGTCCAATTAATAGCACTGCTAAGCATTTTGATACACAAAGCTATCAGATGCACACATCCATTTGAAACACGAAGTGATGTACAACTTCCCAGTAGATGTTGCAAAGAAAAGAATGGGGCAGAACAAAGTCAGGCACCATCTTATGTCAGGTGACCTATTGTCCAATTAATGGCACTGTTGAGTAGAGCTCTTCAATTTCCTCTTTCCATCAGCTTGGCTATTTTAAAACTGTTGATGATCAAAATATTCGACTCCCAGAGGGCTGTGAAGAACAGGGAAACGTGGAGAGAGCTGGTTAAGAAGTCGTCAGTGGTGCCCCAACGATCCTTACGGGTTATGGGAAAGTGAAGTGAAATGTGGGGAGAGCTGGTTAAGAAGTCATCAGTGGTGCCCCAACGATCCTTACGGGTTATGGGAAAGTGAAGTGAAATGTGGAGAGAGCTGGTTAAGAAGTCGTCAGTGGTGCCCCAACGATCCTTACGGGTTATGGGAAAGTGAAGTGAAATGTGGAGAGAGCTGGTTAAGAAGTCATCAGTGGTGCCCCAACGATCCTTACGGGTTATGGGAAAGTGAAGTGAAATGTGGAGACAGCTGGTTAAGAAGTCATCAGTGGTGCCCCAACGATCCTTATGGTTTATAGGAAAGTGAAGTGAAATGTGGAGAGAGCTGGTTAAGAAGTCGCCAGTGGTGCCCCAACGATCCTTACGGGTTATGGGAAAGTGAAGTGAAATGTGGAGAGAGCTGGTTAAGAAGTCGTCAGTGGTGTCCCAACGATCCTTACGGGTTATAGGAAAGTGAAATGAAATGTGGAGAGAGCTGGTTAAGAAGTCGTCAGTGGTGCCCCAACGATCCTTGCGGGTTATGGGAAAGTGAAGGGAAACGTGGAGAGAGCTGGTTAAGAAGTCGTCAGTGGTGCCCCAACGATCCTTACGGGTTATGGGAAAATAAAATGAAATGTGGAGAGAGCTGGTTAAGAAGTCGTCAGTGGTGTCCCAACGATCCTTACGGGTTATAGGAAAGTGAAATGAAATGTGGAGAGAGCTGGTTAAGAAGTCGTCAGTGGTGCCCCAACGATCCTTACGGGTTATAGGAAAGTGAAGTGAAACGTGGAGAGAGCTGGTTAAGAAGTCGTCAGTGGTGCCCCAACGATCCTTACGGGTTATGGGAAAGTGAAGTGAAATGTGGAGAGAGCTGGTTAAGAAGTCATCAGTGGTGCCCCAACGATCCTTACGGGTTATGGGAAAGTGAAGTGAAATGTGGAGAGAGCTGGTTAAGAAGTCGTCAGTGGTGCCCCAACGATCCTTACGGGTTATGGGAAAGTGAAGTGAAATGTGGAGAGAGCTGGTTAAGAAGTCATCAGTGGTGCCCCAACGATCCTTATGGGTTATGGGGAAGTGAAGTGAAATGTGGAGAGAGCTGGTTAAGAAGTCGTCAGTGGTGCCCCAACGATCCTTGTGGGTTATGGGAAAGTGAAGTGAAACGTGGAGAGAGCTGGTTAAGAAGTCGTCAGTGGTGCCCAACGATCCTTACGGGTTATGGGAAAGTGAAGTGAAACGTGGAGAGAGCTGGTTAAGAAGTCGTCAGTGGTGCCCCAACGATCCTTACGGGTTATGGGAAAGTGAAGTGAAATGTGGAGAGAGCTGGTTAAGAAGTCATCAGTGGTGCCCCAACGATCCTTACGGGTTATGGGGAAGTGAAGTGAAATGTGGAGAGAGCTGGTTAAGAAGTCGTCAGTGGTGCCCCAACGATCCTTGCGGGTTATGGGAAAGTGAAGGGAAACGTGGAGAGAGCTGGTTAAGAAGTCATCAGTGGTGCCCCAACGATCCTTACGGTTTATAGGAAAGTGAAGTGAAATGTGGAGAGAGCTGGTTAAGAAGTCGCCAGTGGTGCCCCAACGATCCTTACGGGTTATGGGAAAGTGAAGTGAAATGTGGAGAGAGCTGGTTAAGAAGTCATCAGTGGTGCCCCAACGATCCTTATGGGTTATGGGGAAGTGAAGTGAAATGTGGAGAGAGCTGGTTAAGAAGTCGTCAGTGGTGCCCCAACGATCCTTGTGGGTTATGGGAAAGTGAAGGGAAACGTGGAGAGAGCTGGTTAAGAAGTCGTCAGTGGTGCTCCAACGATCCTTACGGGTTATGGGAAAGTGAAGGGAAACGTGGAGAGAGCTGGTTAAGAAGTCGTCAGTGGTGCCCCAACGATCCTTACGGGTTATGGGAAAGTGAAATGAAATGTGGAGAGAGCTGGTTAAGAAGTCGTCAGTGGTGCCCCAACGATCCTTACGGGTTATAGGAAAGTGAAGTGAAAGTTATAAAATTACAAAACTTTAAAAGTAACGCCTATTTAAAACACTGTTTTCAGTCATCATTGGTGTATTTAACTCAAGAAGATCCCTAAAACATTTTTGTGGAACATTTATTGAATTTTCAAACTTATTGTAAAAACAACTTTATCGACACCTTTTTATACACTACTCCCAGTATAATTCACTTAACACACACTTGTTTCAACAAATTTTTGAGAATATCCTGTAGAACACAATCCAAACATGATGAGCATAAGGTGCCTCAACGATCCTTACGGGTTATGGGAAAGTGAAGCGAAATGTGGAGAGAGCTGGTTAAGAAGTCATCAGTGGTGCCCCAGTGATCCTTACGGGTTATGGGGAAATGAAGTAAAATGTGGAGAGAGCTGGTTAAGAAGTCGTCAGTGGTGCCCAACGAACCTTACGGGTTATGGGGAAGTGAAGTGAAATGTGGAGAGAGCTGGTTAAGAAGTCGTCAGTGGTGCCCCAACGATCCTTATGGGTTATGGGAAGGTGAAGTGAAATGTGGAGAGAGCTGGTTAAGAAGTCGTCAGTGGTGCCCAAAGATTTTTACGGGTTATGGGAAAGTGAAGTGAAATGTGGAGACAGCTGGTTAAGAAGTCGTCAGTGGTGCCCCAATGATCCTTACAGGTTATGGGAAAGTGAAGTGAAATGTGGAGACAGCTGGTTAAGAAGTCGTCAGTGGTGCCCCAACGATCCATTAAGGGTTATGGGAAGGTGAAGTGAAATGCCTCAACAATCCTTACGGGTTATGGGAAAGTGAAGTGAAACGTGGAGAGAGCTGGTTAAGAAGTCGTCAGTGGTGCCTCAACGATCCTTACGGGTTATGGGAAAGTGAAGTGAAATGTGGAGACAGCTGGTTAAGAAGTCGTCAGTGGTGCCCCAACGATCCTTAAGGGTTATGGGAAAGTGAAGTGAAATGTGGAGACAGCTGGTTAAGAAGTCGTCAGTGGTGCCCCAATGATCCTTACGGGTTATGGGAAAGTGAAGTGAAATGTGGAGAGAGCTGGTTAAGAAGTCGTCAGTGGTGCCTCAACGATCCTTACGGGTTATGGGAAAGTGAAGCGAAATGTGGAGAGAGCTGGTTAAGAAGTCATCAGTGGTGCCCCAATGATCCTTATGGGTTATGGGGAAGTGAAGTAAAATGTGGAGAGAGCTGGTTAAGAAGTCGTCAGTGGTGCCCAACGAACCTTACGGGTTATGGGGAAGTGAAGTGAAATGTGGAGAGAGCTGGTTAAGAAGTCGTCAGTGGTGCCCCAACGATCCTTATGGGTTATGGGAAGGTGAAGTGAAATGTGGAGAGAGCTGGTTAAGAAGTCGTCAGTGGTGCCCAAAGATTTTTACGGGTTATGGGAAAGTGAAGTGAAATGTGGAGACAGCTGGTTAAGAAGTCGTCAGTGGTGCCCCAACGATCCATTAAGGGTTATGGGAAGGTGAAGTGAAATGTGGAGAGAGCTGGTTAAGAAGTCGTCAGTTGTGCCCAACGATCTTTACGGGTTATGGGAAAGTGAAGTGAAGTGTGGAGACAGCTGGTTAAGAAATCGTCAGTGGTGCCTCAACAATCCTTACGGGTTATGGGAAAGTGAAGTGAAACGTGGAGAGAGCTGGTTAAGAAGTCGTCAGTGGTGCCTCAACGATCCTTACGGGTTATGGGAAAGTGAAGTGAAATGTGGAGACAGCTGGTTAAGAAGTCGTCAGTGGTGCCCCAACGATCCTTAAGGGTTATGGGAAAGTGAAGTGAAATGTGGAGACAGCTGGTTAAGAAGTCGTCAGTAAGAAGTCGTCAGTGGTGCCCCAACGATCCTTAAGGGTTATGGGAAAGTGAAGTGAAATGTGGAGACAGCTGGTTAAGAAATCGTCAGTGGTGCCCCAACGATCCTTAAGGGTTATGGGAAAGTGAAGTGAAATGTGGAGACAGCTGGTTAAGAAGTCGTCAGTGGTGCCCCAACGATCCTTAAGGGTTATGGGAAAGTGAAGTGAAATGTGGAGACAGCTGGTTAAGAAGTCGTCAGTGGTGCCCCAACGATCCTTAAGGGTTATGGGAAAGTGAAGTGAAATGTGGAGACAGCTGGTTAAGAAGTCGTCAGTGGTGCCCCAACGATCCTTAAGGGTTATGGGAAAGTGAAGTGAAATGTGGAGACAGCTGGTTAAGAAATCGTCAGTGGTGCCCCAACGATCCTTAAGGGTTATGGGAAAGTGAAGTGAAATGTGGAGACAGCTGGTTAAGAAATCGTCAGTGGTGCCCCAACGATCCTTAAGGGTTATGGGAAAGTGAAGTGAAATGTGGAGACAGCTGGTTAAGAAGTCGTCAGTGGTGCCCCAACGATCCTTAAGGGTTATGGGAAAGTGAAGTGAAATGTGGAGACAGCTGGTTAAGAAATCGTCAGTGGTGCCCCAACGATCCTTAAGGGTTATGGGAAAGTGAAGTGAAATGTGGAGACAGCTGGTTAAGAAATCGTCAGTGGTGCCCCAACGATCCTTACGGGTTATTAGTAAGTGAAGTGAAACATGGAGAGAGTTGGTTAAGAAGTCGTCAGTGTTGCCCCAACGATCCTTATGGGTTATGGGAAAGTGAAGTGAAATGTGGAGAGAGCTGGTTAAGAAGTCGTCAGTGTTGCCCCAACGATCCTTACGGGTTATGGGAAAGTGAAGTGAAATGTGGAGAGAGCTGGTTAAGAAGTCATCAGTGGTGCCCCAACGATCCTTACGGGTTATGGGAAAGTGAAGTGAAATGTGGAGACAGCTGGTTAAGAAATCGTCAGTGGTGCCCCAATGATCCTTACCAGTTATGGGAAAGTGAAGTGAAATGTGGAGACAGCTGGTTAAGAAGTCGCCAGTGGTGCCCCAACGATCCTTATGGGTTATGGGAAGGTGAAGTGAAATGTGGAGAGAGCTGGTTAAGAAGTCGTCAGTGGTGCCCAACGATCCTTACGGGTTATGGGAAAGTGATGTGAAATGTGGAGAGAGCTGGTTAAGAAGTCGTCAGTGGTGCCTAACGATCCTTACGGGTTATGGGAAAGTGAAGTGAAATGTGGAGAGAGCTGGTTAAGAAGTCGTCAATGGTGCCCAACGATCCTTACTGGTTATGGGAAAGTGAAGTGAAACGTGGAAAGAGCTGGTTAAGAAGTCATCAGTGGTGCCCCAATGATCCTTATGGGTTATGGGAAAGTGAAGTGAAATGTGGAGAGAGCTGGTTAAGAAGTCGTCAGTGGTGGTGCCCCAACGATCCTTACGGGTTATGGGAAAGTGAAGTGAAATGTGGAGAGAGCTGGTTAAGAAGTCATCAGTAGTGCCCCAACGATCCTTACGGGTTATGGGAAAGTGAAGTGAAATGTGGAGACAGTTGGTTAAATATGAGTGGAATAATTCAACACTGTGCAGATTAATTCAGTTTAGATATTAGATTATGGAACTTATCACCAAGTGTACAGCTGGCTAAATGGGACAGAAATACTTGAGAGCCTTGTTATGCTGATTCAGTCAGACAAAAATCCCAATCCATTACTTTGGCCAACTTTTAATTTGCTTCTACATAATTACCTGTAGGCATTGGTCATATACAGTGCACTACAGATAACTCGAACTCACATAAGTTGATGTTTAATAAGTTAAATCAATCTTTTCCCTCCGTCCTGGGCATAGGTCCCAATAAGAGGATCTTCTGATAACTTTCTTATTATCAGAAGTTCCACTTATCAATATTGTTATGGGTCCCTGGTTCCTGGAGGTTTGATCTTATCCAGAGTGCACTGTATGTTTTCCTTTATTCTTGCTCTAATAATTAATGTTGTATATAATTATACATATGGGCCTTTCTTGCGAAAAGTGTACAGTAACAGTAAAGTAACATGTCAAAAATAAATGTTTAATTTGTATGATTTTTAGCGAGTACTATTAATATAAAATGTGCTATTCTCATGAAGCAGCATAGCTTTATCTGATCTATTATTAGATTTTAAAAATATATTCATGGATAAAAACTTATGTATACTAGAGTGCAGATCTGCTAGTGTCCAAAGTTTTTGTATACATCGCAAAATTCCGTGGCAACACGGTATTATATACTTTTTAATAAACCTAAAACTTTTACATTGAATGATGACAAGCCAGCCAGGTTTACTAACAGTTGTAGCTGTAGCATTAGAAACAATCTGTGAACATATGAATCTCACATTTTCTTGTTTCTATTCAAACAAATGGGGAAACAGGGACTTTTCAAAAACTGCTGACTGGAAAGGCATGACCCATAGACACACAGACCTAACCCGCACTGACTGCTGCCGTTGCCCCCACGCAGGCCATAGACACACAGACCCAACCCGCACTGACTGCTGCTGTTGACCCCACGCAGGCAGTTGGATGTTATAATTATACTTAATCGAAAAGTTACGCAGTGGACGGCATTAGAAGCAGGATAAAGACTGTGTGTGACGTCACCAGTCTCTGTGTGTTTCACTGCGCGTGCATGAATATTCATTATACTCGGGCTGCATATTTAATCATCCATGTGGCAGCAAGCTCAAAATTATTCGCATAAACACTATTATTGATCAGCTTTTTGTACAGATAACACCCAAATTATGCATAAACTTGCAAGACATAAGTAGCAGAGAAAGTAGTTATGGGAAATTATAACATTTTGATACATCTCAAATGTATATTAGCTTACAAAAAATCGCTTTACTAAAAACCTACTTTATATACATATTTGCAGACACTGCAGAAAAATTAGAAATAAGTTGTGGTTGTCAATTTGTCATGTTCTGTTCGAAGTTCACTAGACTATCTTTCTCCTCTTTGACACAAAGAAATGTTGATATCGTAGTTTAGTATATATGTGGCATGTGTGTATGTTAATATGCTATATATATAAAGATGTGCATTACTCATGTAATGTTACCGTGGTAATACTTACATGAACTACCTGTTGTTTACGTTTGTTTGAATCTATGATTTATACTATTCCAAAAATAAAGTCTATCTATCTACATAGAATACATCCTTTCACATATGCCCATGTCGACAGTTGCAGACGATGCATGGCATGCGGATCATTGAGCCGTCGTGCAGTCGACCGAAGTGTTCAACATCCACCCTCCACAGCGGTGGCGCCACATTGAAGCAGGGTGACGACTTGTCATGCGTGATGATCTGGAGCGAGTATGATGCCCGTCAGCTGCAGGTGGAGCAAGTGGGGACGTCCGCTTGCGGGGCCACGGCCGCCATCAATGTACTGGTGAGTCAATGCTGGACTCGCATTGGTGTTGCTGCAGCCACAGTCTGCTGGCAACACTCTTCAGGGCAGCACTGCATATTTTAATAATGTTTTCTTTTAGATCATTTAGTGGCAGAAGTGCCTCGACAATTCCTGTTTATCTAAATATCACCAACGTATTAACAAATCATTACCAAATCTTTAAAAGTATTACTTGTGTGAAATGAATGCAATATTATGACAAATATCTGGTTACCTGGAACCAAAATATATTCACGGTGCACAACAACATGTCAGCAACATCTGTACATATGAAAAGAGCTAAATTAATTGCACTGTTTTGCACACAACTCCTCCCATTTATGGATGACATAGATGCAAGGTTTTAGGTTGTTACCATGGTTACCACTGTGCAAATGAATTCAACTTGATAAATTTGCTTTCATTTCACACAAGTAACGGCAATTTTGCAAAGATATAGATATACTGCAACTGCTTGGGTGCTTGTGGCCTTAATGCAATCCATTCCAGCAGATAGGGCAACTGTGTTATCAGAAATCAAACTCCAACAGGTAGTGCCACTGTAGACTTTGGGCCCACCTCCATTTTGCTATTACAACAATATTTTTGCTAAAATCTAATACCTGAATGTGTTAATTCCATTATGTCAACACTGATTCTATGATGCTTCTGTACAACATGAGCAGAAGTTTTGGTTGGACATGAAATGATCTTAGTTTCCTTAACAGGTACCGTCTCTGCTGGCACTTTTTTGTACACCTTTAGCAGCACCGTCATTCCTGTGCCTAAAACATCCTCCCCTCAGGAACCCAACCACTACAGACCAGTTGCTCTCACATCTCTCCCAATGACAGCCCTGGAGAGGTTAGTCCTAACCAACCTATCTCCACACAGTTCCAGGAGTCTCTGCCTAAAACATCCTCCCCTCAGGAACCCAACCACTACAGATCAGTTGCTCTCACATCTCTCCCAATGAAAGCCCTGGAGAGGTTAGTCCTGACCAACCTATCTCCACACAGTTCCAGGAGTCTCTGCCTAAAACATCCTCCCCTCAGGAACCCAACCACTACAGACCAGTTGCTCTCACATCTCTCCCAATGACAGCCCTGGAGAGGTTAGTCCTAACCAACCTATCTCCACACAGTTCCAGGAGTCTCTGCCTAAAACATCCTCTCCTCAGGAACCCAACCACTACAGATCAGTTGCTCTCACATCTCTCCCAATGACAGCCCTGGAGAGGTTAGTCCTGACCAACCTATCTCCACACAGTTCCAGGAGTCTCTGCCTAAAACATCCTCCCCTCAGGAACCCAACCACTACAGACCAGTGGCTCTCACTTCTCTCCCAATGAAAGCCCTGGAGAGGTTAGTCCTGACCAACCTATCTCCACACAGTTCCAGGAGTTTCTGCCTAAAACATCCTCCCCTCAGGAACCCAACCACTACAGACCAGTGGCTGTCACTTCTCTCCCAATGAAAGCCCTGGAGAGGTTAGTCCTGACCAACCTATCTCCACACAGTTCCAGGAGTCTCTGCCTAAAACATCCTCCCCTCAGGAACCCAACCACTACAGACCAGTGGCTCTCACTTCTCTCCCAATGAAAGCCCTGGAGAGGTTAGTCCTGACCAACCTCTCTCCACACATTCAGGAGAAACTAGACCCACTGCAATTCGCCTACAAGCGTGGGTGTGGCACTGATGGTGCTGTGGCAACTCTGCTACACAATGTCAACAAACATATATAGAAGTCAGGCAACTATATCCGTATCCTCTTCATAGATTTTAGTTCGGCATTTAACACTATACAACACCACAAGATGATTGAAAAGCTTCTCGCCCTGCAAATACCCCCGAACTTCATTCACTGGATACATAACTTTCTCAGCAACAGACCCCAACACGTGAAGGTTGGCAGCAACATCTCCCCCAACCTCATCACGAATACCTGGTCGCCCCAAGATGTGTTGGGAGCTCCATTCTATACTCACTGTACACCAACGACTCAAGGATGTGTTGGGAGCTCCATTCTATACTCACTGTACACCAGCGCCTCAAGGATGTGTTGGGAGCTCTATTCTATACTCACTGTACACCAGCGCCTCAAGGATATGTTGGGAGCTCCATTCTATACTCACTGTACACCAACGACTCAAGGATGTGTTGGGAGCTCCATTCTATACTCACTGTACACCAACGACTCAAGGATGTGTTGGGAGCTCCATTCTATACTCACTGTACACCAACGACTCAAGGACGTGTTGGGAGCTCCATTCTATACTCACTGTACACCAACGACTCAAGGATGTGTTGGGAGCTCCATTCTATACTCACTGTACTCCAGTGAAAACCATAGCTAACAGTGAAAACATCAGCCAACAAAGTGAAAACCATAGCTAACAGTAAAAACCTCAGCCAACAAAGTGAAAACCATAGCTAACAGTGAAAACCACAGTCAACAAAGTGAAACCCATAGCTAACAGTGAAAACCTCAGCCAACAAAGTGAAAATCATAGCTAACAGTGAAAACCTCAGCCAACAAACACTGTACACTAACGACTCAAGGATGTGTTGGGAGCTCTATTCTATACTCACTGTACACCAGCGCCTCAAGGATGTGTTGGGAGCTCCATTCTATACTCACTGTACACCAACGACTCAAGGATGTGTTGGGAGCTCCATTCTATACTCACTGTACTCCAGCGACTCAAGGATGTGTTGGGAGCTCCATTCTATACTCACTGTACACCAGCGACTCAAGGATGTGTTGGGAGCGACATTCTATACTCACTGTACACCAGCGACTCAAGGATGTGTTGGGAGCGACATTCTATACTCACTGTACACCAGCGCCCCAAGGATGTGTTGGGAGCTCCATTCTATACTCACTGTACACCAGCGTCCCAAGGATGTGTTGGGAGCTCCATTCTATACTCACTGTACACCAGCGACTCAAGGATGTGTTGGGAGCGAATGTGACTTTAATGTCTTGATTAAGTACTCAGACGACGCAGCAGTAGTGGCGTGTCTGATCGGATCAGACGACGCAGCAGTAGTGGCGTGCCTGATCGGATCAGACGACGCAGCAGTAGTGGCGTGCCTGATCGGATCAGACGACGCAGCAGTAGTGGCGTGTCTGATCGGATCAGACGACGCAGCAGTAGTGGCGTGGCTGATCGGATCAGACGACGCAGCAGTAGTGGCGTGCCTGATCGGATCAGACGACGCAGCAGTAGTGGCGTGCCTGATCGGATCAGACGACGCAGCAGTAGTGGCGTGCCTGATCGGATCAGACGACGCAGCAGTAGTGGCGTGTCTGATCGGATCAGACGACGCAGCAGTCGTGGCGTGTCTGATCGGATCAGACGACGCAGCAGTAGTGGCGTGTCTGATCGGATCAGACGACGCAGCAGTAGTGGCGTGTCTGATCGGATCAGACGACGCAGCAGTAGTGGCGTGCCTGATCGGATCAGACGACGCAGCAGTAGTGGCGTGCCTGATCGGATCAGACGACGCAGCAGTAGTGGCGTGCCTGATCGGATCAGACGACGCAGCAGTAGTGGCGTGCCTGATCGGATCAGACGACGCAGCAGTAGTGGCGTGTCTGATCGGATCAGACGACGCAGCAGTCGTGGCGTGTCTGATCGGATCAGACGACGCAGCAGTAGTGGCGTGTCTGATCGGATCAGACGACGCAGCAGTAGTGGCGTGTCTGATCGGATCAGACGACGCAGCAGTAGTGGCGTGTCTGATCGGATCAGACGACGCAGCAGTAGTGGCGTGCCTGATCAGATCGGATTCGTTCCACGCATATGAGAACTCTGTGTCCGTGATCTCAATGTGGTGCAAGAACAACTTTATAGAACTAAATGTGCGCAAGACAAAGGAACTCTGCATTGACTTCCGCACCAGTGGCCAGTTTGATGGACCTCTCATTATTGATGGTGAGGTAGTGGAGGTAACGGACACCTTCAAGTATCTTGATAACAAACTGACATTTGGCCCTCATATGCTAAAGGTGTGCAAAAAAGAAAACTAAGATCATTTCATGTCCAACCAAAACTTCTGCTCAAGTTGTACAGGAGCATCATAGAATCAGTGTTGACATATTGTAATATCTGTTTCTTCCCTGCTTTGTCTGTCTCAAACAAAAACAAGCTTCTTCGCATCTGCAAAATTGCTTCAAAGATCATAGGCATCCCCACACGCCTGTCTCTTAGCTGTGTGAACGAACGTTGATCAGAAAAGCATGTGCAATTGCCATTGACCCTGCCCACCCACTGTATACAGAGTTTTACCTTCTTCCGTCTCAAAGACGATACAGATGTCCAAGATGTACAAAAACCAGGTTCTAAAACAGCTTCGTTCCCCAGGCCATAAGTCACCTAAACAAACTTTTAGTTAACAAACCACCACATGCAATCCGACCATTAAAATATATAACGTATGCACTAACTACTCTCATGTTTGTATTATTAATATAAACTTAATTCATGTATGCACTATGTTTACTAACAATACCTTGTATCCTCTTTATGCTCAGCAAGCAGAAGACAATTATCCGATGTATATACTACTACTGGACAATAAATTCGTATTGCGTTGTATTATTCCACATCATCCCAAACATATTTACATGATAAAAATATTGTGACATAGCACACGTTTAAAGCCTAAATAGCACACAAGTTTAAGGCCTAAATAGCACACAAGTTTAAGGCCTAAATAGCACACATTTAAGGCCTAAATAGCATACATTTAAGGCCTAAATAGCACACAAGTTTAAGGCCTAAATAGCACACATTTAAGGCCTAAATAGTGCCCGGTTTTGTGCTGTTATGACTCATTTCAAGTGTACAACATGGTAATGACCATCACAAACCAGGATGCTATTTGGGCATCAAAAGTGCCATAAGATGCAACATTTTTAAACATTATATTCCTGAAATGATGTAGAATTTTGAATAAATGCACTGAGGTATTAGATTTAGGCAAAAGTATAGTTGTGAAATCAAGGTGTGCCCGGATTCTACACAAATGCCATGATATGATTTGTGACACATGTATCTCTTGCATTATTGCAGAAGGCCTTTGAAATTCATGTCAACAAAGCTCGCATCTGTGAAGCGATCCACACGAATCTAAGAGCGGAGAAGGCAGCCTTGCCCAAGTATCTGCTCTCCCGCAGTACTGCAGGTATGTACACACAGCACAGGTGGAATATTAATAGCATTAGCGAGAAGTCTGAAAATGAAGAGTATGCAACTTTAAAGTTTCAACATTCGTTCATATAACCATTTAATTTACTGCAGATAAGGCAGGTTTATAAATGTATTACTGATGTGTTTTGTTTGTATGGTATATTTTAAATTAATGAATCATTATTTGTTAAATAAAAATGTTATATTCTATTTATGTATTCCAATATGCACCGACATTAACAAAAAATTAGTTTCCATCGTGAAATGTCTGGAATAGACTAATCTTTCATGTGTTAGTAGTGGAAATTATATAAATGATACCCAGATGAGTTTAGTTTGATGTTTTGTCACACTATCCGTATTTTACTTTAATTGCTGGCAATGTTTCAAAATACCGCTGTTAATGTGAAAACCATAGCTAACAGTGAAAACCTCAGCCAACAAAGTGAAAACCATAGCTAACAGTGAAAACCTCAGCCAACAAAGTGAAAACCATAGCTAACAGTCAACAAAGTGAAACCCTAGCTAACAGTGAAAACCACAGTCAACAAAGTGAAAACCATAGCTGATAGGGTAAAAACCACAGTTAAAATTGTTAAAACCACAATTGACAGTGTGAAAACCATAGCCAACTGAGTGAAAACTGTGAAGCTGTTTTCTCAAAACGATACGTTTAGCATTTTTAGTCCTTTGGCTGAAGGTCCAAGGGACTATTGCCATCACTCTGCGTCCGCCGTCCGCCGTTAGCTGCCGTATCTCAGAAACCGTTCAGCAACTTTTTCTCTAATTTTGCATAGACATCTTGGGGCACTGCCACTATGCACGAGAAATCTGTATTTGATTGAATCATTTTAAGGGCTCCCTAGGGCCTCCAAGGACCCCAAAACTGGTAAAAATGTAACATTTGGCCTATTTTTTTTCAAAAACTTCAGCAACTTTTTTTCTAATTTTGCATAGATGTATCTTAGGGTGCTGCCACTATATACAAGAAATCTGTATTTGATTGAATCATTCTAAGGGCACCTAAGGGGCCCCCCAAAGTGCAAAAGTTTTACATTATCTAGTGATGTGGTTTTGAGAAGGGCCCTTGAGACCACCCCCAGCAGTAGATGTTGTGTAATGTGCCACAAATTCAAAAGCTGTGACTAATCTCTACAGCCTAGGCCATTGAGACCTTGACTAATCTTTAATTGGTCACAGCACCCAGGCAGAGTAGACACACTTGACCCCTGTTAGACTGAACAGTTGCCTAACACTTTTAAACTATCTTCAAAACTATTGATTTTCTATAATTGGAAGTTGTGTTTATTTTGATGTTCATTTAATTATTATAAAATGGTGTGACTGTGGTGTCTATTGATTAAAGATGTATTGTCTGTAGAAACCTGTAGGTAACAAACATAAAAAATTAATATTCTGTCACCTGTAGGTGACAAACATAGAAAATTTATATTCTGGACAACTACAGAGTGAAATATCCTACACTTTATTTATATCAAATGCATTCTACTGTTCTGTTTACGCTTGCCATGCCTTGTGTAGACATGGTACTGTGTAAATCAATTGTATCAATATAGACTAATAATTACAGATTCACAATATAGTTGACACCTGAAACAACCAAATGTCAACCATTAGAAGAGTTGACATAGTTCCGCTATACACTATATATGTAAATTTAACCAGCTGCCATGTCAAGTCCGTTATAATTGTGACTAACAGTGTTCAAAATTATTCAGGTAAATAGCAAATAACAAAGGACACAAGTTTTCTCCTTGCCATACCTCTACACATGAGAAGAAGGCTGACACAGCCTGGCCCTCATTTATACATGATTTAGCATTTTTGTACATGTTGTATACAACTTTCAACACAATACCATTAATACCGCATGAAATTATCTTAGACCACAGATAGGACCGGTCTACTAAATCAAATGCTTTCTTATAATCGATGAAGACACAATAAAGCCTTTTGAGGCGAAACAAATACAATTCAACCAATACCCCTATCTGAACACTGTCTGTTCTTCACCTATTACATTCGCTTTGTTTAGGTATGTGGTCAGTCTGGTGTTCTGAACAATCACTAAGGATTAATGAACACTTGTGCAGAATGTCACCCACTTGGCAGGTTTAATTGATCTATTCAGCAATGAGGACACTGCTTAGGCCTCACTCTGGACACTGTCACTCACAGTGTTGTGTATTGTCTTAGTTGGTGCATTGAGCTAATCTACTTGACCATGAATCAGTGGTGGCTCTGGTTGTGTATTACACCCAGCTGTGGAGCTAAGATTCTCTGCCTGCTATTGTTTGATGGAAACTGTGACTAATCTGTAATTGGTCACTGGCAGAGCTGTAACAAGTACATTTATTTTGTACTTGAGTAAAAGTACAAGTAACTTTGGAAAAAGCTACTCAAGTAAAAGTAAAAGTACTTTTTGAAAAATGTACTTGAAGTACAAGTAAAAAGTAAACAAATGTACTTGAAGTAAATGCAAAAGTACTTTTCTAAAAAAACTGTTGACATGGTCACCCATTGCAAACAAACAAGTAAATTCAGTAGTGTGCAAAACAAACACTTTATTGAACAGGACAGGATCCTCAGCAGGATACAGTGACAGGCTCCTCAAACAAACTATACATACTATGCAAGACAGTGACAAAAGAAATAAAATAATGGTAATACCCTATTCAGTAGTGTGTACAGTGAACATTAAATATTGTCTACGACCAGGCCTGAGGGTCAATATGTGAGACAAAATATTGAAAACATGAACCAAGAATACATATAAACAACATTTATAGGCCCTAACAATACTTATTTTATTATTAAGATAAATCTGAGTAACCATTAGCAGTTTAAATTGTCACAGCTAAGGGAATGTTTTGGGGCGATAATGTGTGAATTTCGACATGCGTTTATCACTAATGCAATTCGGGACGTTATTCAGGTCACTAATATCTCAAACCTAAATCTAAGAACATATCTTGTTCATATTAAATGCACTTGCACCTTTTGTACAAATAACGACGTGTTATGGTGTAATACATTTGCACAGCAAAATTGAGGCAAGAATACCTTTAACCTGCGTAAGTCTAACACTAATAATTTACCGACCACGTGTGTAAGGAAGGTTCGAAGGTGATCAACAGATCTGGCATATCGACGCACACAACAAACAGATCAACTTAACAGTAGCCCCGTGAACTGACTTAATCTCAAACATACTGGATAAGTATGGCAATGGATGCTGCAAATGATCGTTTTCGGCTGATCCTTCCATAATAAGTCTTTCAACGTGAATGACAGCATATAATCTTGGCAATATTCACGCCACCTGGTGATCATGCCTGGTAATGGCAATGATAGGCCAATCAGAAAAGACTACCAGTTGTTGCTCCGGCTGATATCTATTGATAGATATATGCTGGGGAAAACCAGTTCCGGGCTTCAGGCATTATCGTTCGTTACTAATATTTTTGGAGCTCCAACTTTTTAACTTTAAATTATGGATACTTCGTTACATTTATGAAAAGTACACACGTTTGTACTTCGTTACAAGTAAAAGTACTCCTAAAAAAATGTACTTCGTTACTCACGAAAAGTAAACTTTTCTACTCAAGTACAGTAACGAAGTACTTGTACTTCGTTACGTCCCAGCTCTGGTCACTGGCAGTAGCTTGTGTCAACAGACAGCATTAAGCCACTATACCCCTGTTAAACTGGACAGTTGCCTGTAGGTTTTAAACTGTGTCAAACAGTGAGTCTACCTTTTGCTCTCAGATAATGTGTCCTCTTAGTTTTACACATGAAGACATAATCTGGCATAACTTGATAAGTCTTTGTAGCAGCACATTTGTACTTCCAGTGTATCATTGCAACATAACATACATATTACATACTGTGTACCACATTTGAATGTTGTGCATGTAATATTTCCATGCAATCCATTTGCATATATAATGTAAAACTTCAACAGCCGTTTTGTTCATTTTCACTTTTTGATCCCTAACATGTTCAATGCTCCATAACTTTGCCAATTTTTGTAGCAGTCATATTTTTCGAAACCGTGTAAAGCACCCTATCAAACCTTTACAAGGATGTAAGAAAACAATGTTACAATTTTTCCGAGTTATCACTCATTTGGTCAGTCGGGGTCACATATAGACGTATTAGTCCAAAGGACTTCAGGGCCATTTGGCCCATTTTTTACATTCCAATTGTTGTATCTTTGGAACTAGTGTAATATAAGTAACATTGAGGTATAATTTGTTTATTCTGCATGTGCTCTAATCGAATATACAATAAACAGCAGCTTATTTTTTTCAGGAAGTGTCTTATTTTCGCTCGGTGGGTCACGTTTGTTATTATTGCTGTGAGATTGAGTGACACCTTTTGGATTGGTTTGCGATGTGACTGTTGATATTGTTTGTGTGTGTCTCCAGGGTGCACTGCTGATGACATCATTCAGGGCATAGAGCTCCTCTCAGAGGGCTACATACGGGGGGTGTTCTTCCACTTCTACCCTGCTAGAGATGTCAATCTACTTGAGTGGCTTGGTCAATGGATGAGAAAAGGTAAACCATTTGGCATTTGCAACTTTAGAATAGATTAAAAACATTAAGACAGCACTCCAATAAAATGTATTTTGAGCATATTTATATATTCTACATTTAGTCATCCTAAAATTAGTTAAAATTTGTCATATATGATCATAGGAAAAAATTAATCAAGTATTGCAACGATTAAAAATTCGAAGGAACAAATAAATTAAATCAACAATTGAATTATTTAAACTATCACTACAGAGATTTATCATATCAATTGAACAGCATTTTTAATCCTTTGGGCCGAAGGTCCAACGAACTTATGCCATCACTCTGCGTCTGCCGTCCGCTGTTAGCTGCCATATCTCAGAAACCGTTCAGTAACTTTTTCTCTAATTTTGCATAGACATATCTTAGGGTACTGCCACTATGCACGAACAATCTCTATTTGATTGAATCATTTTCAGGGCACCTCAGGGTTGTGTTGTGTAATTATAAGCAGGAAGTTTGTGAAATTAGTTATTATTAGGCCACAGAAAAGTAATTCCTGGTTTCTCATCAATGCATGTATTTAAAATAGGTGCCACAATATTTTATTTTCTATTATAATTATTCCTCTAAATGCAAGACATGGTGCAATAAGTGAACATTAAACATGTCAACATTTTAACACTATCATCCCATTCAAGCTGTTCGATAAACTTTCATTGTTGAATGTACATCCTGCCATGTGTCACTGGGTCCTTAACTTTCTTCTTCACAGGCCTCAATCTGTCAGAGTCAACAACTCTATCTCCAGACTTCTTATCCTAAATACAGGTGCCCCACAAGGTTGTGTGCTATCCCCCTTCCTGTTTACTATCTTCACAAATGACTGTGTCTCCGTGGACCAATCGGTCCTTGTGATCAAGTTTTCCGATGAAACTACTGTGGAGGGCTGCATTGAGAATGCGAATGAGACGTCATACAGGGAGGAAGTTCAGAGAATGGTTAGCTGGTGTGCGGATAACAATCTCGAATTGAACGTTTTAAAGACTAAAGAAATGATTGTTGATTTTTGTAAAAAGAAGACACCCATTCACCCTCTTTCGATAAATGGCGTGGAGGTCAAGCAGGTTGAATCTTTTAGATTCCTTGGAACAACAATTTCAAACGATCTCAGCTGATGCACAAACACACTGTGCATTACAAAAAAGGCGCAACAACGCCTGTTCTTCCTGAGGCAGCTCAGGAGATTCGGCATTGCTCAGGAGATTATGATACGATTCTACCGCGCAATCATTGAAAGTATCCTCACTTTATCGATTGTAGTGTGGTTTGGCCGTGCCAGTCAGGAGGAGAAACAACGGCTAGAAGTTATCGTGAAGGGCGCATCTAGAATCATTGGGCGCAAGTTGCCATCCATAGAATGTATTTACCATGCTCGCTGTGTGCGAAAATCCAAGAGCATTGTACGAGACACTACCCACCCAGCCAACCATCTCTTTGAACTTCTTCCCTCTGGCAAGCTCTATAGAAGTATTAAGACAAGAACCACTAGACTTAAAAATTGTTTTTATCCGCAGGCTGTGAGTCACTTGAACCGCGAGATGCCATGATACTGTTTTCAGTCGGTTTAGATTTTATGTCGCCATGCTAAATTATTTATTTATTATTTTTAGTCCTTTGGCCAAAGGTCCGAGGGACTATTGCCATCACTCTCCGTCCGCCGTCCGCCGTTAGCTGCCGTATCTCAGAAACCGTTTAGCAACTTTTTCTCTAATTTTGCATAGACATATCTTAGGGCATATCTGTATTTGATTTAATCATTTTAAGGGCTCCCTAGGGCCACCAAGGATCCCAAAACTGGTCAAAATATAACATTTTGCCTATTTTTTCAAAAACTGTTCAACTTTTTTGGCATAGATGTATCTTAGGGTGCTGCCACTACATACAAGAAATCTGTATTTGATTGAATCATTCTAAGGGCACCTAAGGGGCCCCCAAAGTGCAAAAGTTTTACATTATCTAGTGATGTGGTTTTGAGAAGAGCCCTTGAGACCACCCCCAACAGTAGATTTTGTTTAATGTGCCACAAAGCCAGCAGCATGACTAAACTCTGCAGCCTAGTGCTACTGTTCCATTGAGACCTTGACTAATCTTTAATTGGTCACAGTGCCCAGGCAGAGTAGACACACTTGACCCCTGTTAGACTGAACAGTTCCCTAAAACTTTTAAACTGTATCTTCAAAACTATTGATTTTCTATAATTGCAAGTTATGTTTATTTTGATGTTCATTTAATTATTATAAAATGGTGTGACTGTGGTGTCTGTTGGTTAAAGATGTATTGTCTGTAGAAACCTGTAGGTGACAAACATAGAGAATTAATATTCTGTCACCTGTAGGTGACAAACATAGAAAATTAATATTCTGGACAACTATAGAGTGAAATATCCTACACTTTATTGATATCAAATGCATTCTACTGTTCTGTTTACACTTGCCATGCCTTGTGTAGACATGGTACTGTGTAAATCAATTGTATCAATATAGACTAATAATTACAGATTCACAATATAGTTGACACCTGAAACAACCAAATGTCAACCATTGTCAAGAGTTGACATAGTTCCGCTATACACAAGCACAAAATCTGTATTTGATTGAATCATTCTAGTGTCATCAGCATATAGTAGAACATACATTTTCTACATCATCATCACTAAGGTTGTTGTAAATTTCACCAGCTGGCATGTCAAGTCCGTTATAATTGTGACTAATAGTGTTCAAAATTATTCAGGTAAATAGCAAATAACAAAGGACACAAGTTTTCTCCTTGCCATACCTCTACATCACATGAGAAGAAGGCTGATGCAGCCTGGCCCTGATCTATGCATGATTTAGCATTTTTGTACATGTTGTATACAACTTTCAACACATTACCATTAATACCGCATGAAATTATCTTAGACCACAGTGAGGACCGGTCTACTAAATCAAATGCTTTCTTATAATCGATGAAGGCACAGTAAAGCCTTTTGCGTCAAGACAAATACAATTCAACCAATACCCCTATCTGAACACTGCCTGTTCTTCACCTATTACATTCGCTTTGTTTAGGTATGTGGTCAATCTAGGGTTCTGAACAATCACTAAGGATTAATGAACACTTGTGCAGAATGTCACCCACTTGGTAGGTTTAATTGATCTATTCAGCAATGAGGACACTGCTTAGGCCTCACTCTGGACACTGTCACTCACAGTGTTGTGTATAGTCTTAGTTGGTGCATTGAGCTAATCTACTTGACCATGAATCAGTGGTGGCTCTGGTTGTGTATTACACCCAGCTATGGAGCTAAGATTCTCTGCCTGCTATTATTTGATGGAAACTGTGACTAATCTGTAATTGGTCACTGGCAGTAGCTTGTGTCAACAGACAACATTAAGCCACTAGACCCCTGTTAAACTGGACAGTTGCCTGTAGGTTTTAAACTGTGTCAAACAGTGAGTCTACCTTTTGCTCTCAAATAATCTGTCCTCTTAGTTTTATACATAAAGACATAATCTGGCATAACTTGATAAGTCTTTGTAGCAGCACATTTGTAATTCCAGTGTATCATTGAAGCATAACATACATATTACATACTGTGTGCCACATTTGAATGTTGTGCATGTAATATTTCCATGCAATCCATTTGCATATAAAATGTAAAACTTCAACAGCTGTTTTCTTCATTTTCACTTTTTGACCCCTACCATGTTCAATGCTCCATAACTTCGCAAATTTTTGTAGCAGTCATAATTTTTGAAACCGTGTAAAGCACCCTATCAAACCTTTACAAGGATGTAAGAAAACAATGTTACAATTTTTCCGACGTATCACTCATTTGGTCAGCCGGGGTCACATATAGACGTATTAGTCCAAAGGACTTCAGGGCCACTTGGCCCATTTTTTAGTTATTTATTTATTTTTATTATTTATTAACTTGACTACATGTATGTACATACTTTTTAACTGTCAGCTTAGTTTTTATATTGTCAGATAATTTATTTATACATTTATTTATTATTTATTTAACTACATAATATACTTTTTCGGTGATGTTCAGACGGTATTAATATTATGTTATCAAGTTCACTTTATTTCAATAGATGTACGACTGTCTTAAAATATGTTGGCAGTTGGCCTTGGTTTAAATTTATACTAGTTTTAGCATAGTTTCATAATGTTTCTCATTGTATATTTTGTGTGTGCATGATGGGGGGCAGGGGAGACAAGCGTGCATGTATGTTGACACCACAGCGCCAAGAATTCCTCGTACATTTTTTAAATGCTACTTGGTAATAAACAGTCTGAATCTGAATCTTTTACTTCCATCATAACCCTTAAAGAAAATAAAAACATCTATTGCTCGAATTCATGTTATATTACATCCTGCTATCTATTTCCACGTCCACCAAGCCAAAAAAATCAATGAATTAGAAATTCCACATTTTATGGTGTGCATCCGGACATTTTCGAATATGCATATTTTTGGCGCGCTTTTCGGGATGCCGAGATGTGACGTCACTTATCACTAAAACTCGCATTCAGAGTATGTTTACAAGAATAGCTTTTAGGTCGAAACGAGCGTCAGAATGAGATATTGTGCAATATTCCGACTTAATACAAACACTAGTCATCATAGAGGAACAACCAGTTATCTTACGGTTCCACATGAATCGAATTTTATTCAAAACAACGAATGCGAATGGGCCTACAAGTCGACTAGGTTTCGCCGAGCTTGGCGGCAAGGCTTGGGCTCGTTTTCAGAATAATTATATCGAATGCAACCAACGGGAGATAATCTACACCAATAAACATACATAGCAAACATATATTGTATCCAGCTACATAAAGTAACGTGTATAATCTCATAATAGCACTAGAATATCAATATATGAAGGAGTTGTACAATTTATCATAACAACTTAAATCAGTCAGAGAGTTTCCGTTGGTCTCGCTAGCTCAGTGGGTAGGCGCGTTGGTTACTTGTCGTTTATTTTACAATCGGGCGATGCCGGTTCAATCCTGATAGCATGCAAACCTTTGATTTTCTGTACACTTTTTTTGCTTATGTTTTCACGAAGTAATATAAACAAAATCATTTTATACTATAATGCACTGTTTGTAAATAATTTTTATTTTTGTAGTAACTATTTATTCGCCACAGAAATGAAAATATGGTCATTATATAACGATGTTTCTAAATTGTATTTATCCAGACAGATCTCAATCTGTTTTCACATATATAATTACAATATATTACCGTACAATATATTTACAATTAATAAATTATATATCCATTACATTATATTTGTTTGTGTCATAAGTGATGTCACGATACCACGTGATCGCCTAGCTCATTAAAATTTCATTTTCCGTGGGAATCGCTTCACAGACGGGCTTAAAATCGAATTTATGCTACAAATGTATTTTTCTGTATTTGTTTAATGTTGTCAAATGTTACATACAATGTTAAACTTTGTGTACACATGGAAAAAGGATTTTAGCTAATGCCTTATTTTTATTTCCTTTAACTATGATTCACCAAAAAACATTTGATTAATAATTACCAACAGGGTTGTTTGATTTAAATCATTGATTTAAATAATGATTTAAATCACTCCGCCATGTGCCGTGCATCGTTAGCTGCCATATCTCAGAAACCGTTCAGCAACTTTTTCTCTAATTTTGCATATACATATCTTAAGGTACTGCCACCATGCATGAGAAATCTGTATTTTATTGAATCATTCTGAGGGCCCCCCAAGGCCCCGAAAACTGGTAAATTTTTACATTTTGCCTATTTTTTCAAAAACTCTTCAGTAACTTTTTCTCTAATTTTGCATAGACATTTCATGTGGTAGTGTCACTGTACATAAGAAATCTGAGTTTGATTGAATCATTCTAAAGGTCCCCCAAAATGCAAAATGTTCTTACTAAATTCTCTACTGCTGCAGAAGCTGGCTGCTGGCTGGACACCCTTATCTCTGATCACTGGGCTGGCTGAGCGGAGCAGACTGTGTATTGTGCATTGGCTGGGCTCCTGCCTGCCATTGTAATGAGGCTCATGGATGTTTAAATAAATCAGTAGACCACAGTAATGGACTCTTTGGAAGTGATATCATTGGCTGGATGACTGTAAAACTACATGGCGCCATGACATAAACAACCTTTAACTGTGCTACAAGCGAGATTGCAGGTCACCAACTGTCCTGCGAGGTTTCTACAACCACTGGAAATCGGCATAAATAGCAGAGTGTCAGGATAAATTTCTACAGTATTTTTAATAACACATTAACTAATATATACAATCTTCATGAAACGGCCTACTCGAATATTTTATTTCCAGGTGTATCTTCACTGGCATGCAAATAGTCTCCACTAAACATGTCAATATTTTACTTCCATCATAACCCTTAATGATCTGTAACTATGATTCACCAAAAAACATTTGATTAATAATTACAAACTCACAATATAATCCAAAGGACTTCATGGCCTCTTGGCCTATTTTTAGTCCTTTGGGCCGAAGGTCCAACGGACTATTGCCATCACTCTGCGTCCGCCAACCGCCGTTAGCTGCCATATCTCAGAAACCGTTCAGCAACTTTTTCTCTAATTTTGCATATACATTTCATGTGGTAGTATCACTGTACACAAGAAATCTGTATTTGATTGGATCATTCTAAGGGCATCAAAGGTCCCCTAAAATGCTAAATTTGATAACTAAATTGTCCTCTACAGCATTTTTATAACTTGATGGCAAACCCTTTTCCAACAACATCTGTCACATGTGGAGTCTGTGTCTTGCATGGATCAGAGGTTGTCTTTTCTGTTATTTCAAAAACTGTTCAGTAAGTTGTTCTCTAATTTTGCATAGACGTCTCTTATGGTAGTGTCACTGTAAACAAGAAATTTGTATTTGATTGAATCATTCTAAGGGCATCTCAGGACCTCCCTAAAAGCTAAACCCTTTTCCAACAACATCCCACCCCACTACAGCTAAGATTCTCTGGCTGCTATTGTTTGATGGAAACTGTGACTAATATGTAATTGGTCACTGGCAGAGGCTTGTGTCAACACACAGATGCACTAGATCCCTGTTAACCCATTAGCACTCAGCATGTTACTTCTATACAGTATCTGTTTCCTCAGAAGCTTGACATAAATTCCAAAAAAAGATGCATAGTAGTTTTATTATTTTCTATAATTACAAGTAAGTGTTATTTTGAAGAGCATTGAATTATCTACATGATGATACCTTTTAGTATGTTGTTGCAATGAAATATGTTGACCATACTGAGCTTGTCACATTTTGCCTATTTTTTTAAAAACTGTTCAGCAACTTTTTTCTAATTTTGCGTAGATGTATCTTAGGCTGCTGCCACTATATACAAGAAATCTGTATTTGATTGAATCATTCTAAGGGCACTTCAGGGGCCCCCAAAGTGCAAACGTTTTATATTATCTAGTGGTGTGGTTTTGAAAAGGGCCCTTGAGACCACCCCCAACAGTAGATGTGTATTGTGCCAGAAACTGTGCCTGCCTCACTCCACTCTGCATTGTTCCATTGAGATCTTGACTAATCTTTAATTGGTCACAGGCAGAGCAGACACATTTGACCCCTGTTAAACTCAGTTGCCTGCAGCTTTTAAACAGCATCTTCAAAACTACTGATTTTCTATATTTGCAAGTTGTGTTTAATTTGATGTTCATTTAATTATTATAAAATGGTGTGACTGTGGTGTCTATTGGTTATAGATGTATTGTCACCTGTAGGTGACAAACATGGAAAATTAATATTCTGGACAACTATAGAATGAAATATCCTACACTTTATTGATATCAAATGCATTCTACTGTTCTGTTTACGCTTGCCATGCCTTGAGTAGACATGGTACTATGTAAATCAATTGTATCAATATAGACTAATAATTACAGGTTCACAATATAGTTGACACCTGAAACAACCAAATATCAACCATTAGAAGAGTTGACATAGTTTCGCTATACACAAGCAAGAAATCTGTATTTGATTGAATCATTCTAGTGTCATCAGCATATAGTAGAACATACATTTTCAAGAAAATTACATCATCATCACTAAGGTTGTTTTAAATTTCACCAGCTGCCATGTCAAGTCCCTTATAATTATGACTAACAGTGTTCAAAATTCAGGTAAAGAACAAAGGAGACAAGTTTTCGCCTTGCTGTACCTCTACATCACATGAGAAGATGGCTGACACAGCCTGGCCCTGGTTTTTTAAATATTCATTTATAACATTATCAATACCACATGCCTTTTTGTTTTTTAGTTGCATTAGTACCTCATTTTGCATGAATGGTCTGTTTATGTGTTCGTTTGACTGGGAAATCTTTCTTGGATCAAAAGTTATCTCACTAGCTGCAGTTCCACTTTCATTTTTTCACCGAGTTTTTCAAAAATGGTTCATAAACTTATCCAGTGAAATATTTCCACATTTTTCACTGCTGTTACTTACTTTATTAAGTATATGCCAGTATTCTGCAGCTTGCTATGTTTTAGGTTTGTGCAAGTTTTCATGTAACTGTTTATGGTAGCATTTTGATATTTGTTTTATAAAGCATTTATACCCACTAGCCAATTCTCTTAACTCTGCATTAGCTTCATCATTTTAAATTTTCTTTAGTCTACCTTTTGCTCTCATATAATCTGTCCTCTTAGTTTTCCACATAAAGACATAATCTGGCATAACTTTATAAGTCTTTGTAGCAGCACATTTGTACTTCCAGTGTATCATTGCAACATAACATACATATTACATACTGTGTGCCACATTTGAATGTTGTGCATGTAATATTTCCATGCAATCCATTTGCATATGTAATGTAAAACTTCAACAGCCGTTTTCTTCATTTTCACTTTTTGACCCCTACCATGTTCATTGCTCCATAACTTCGCCAATTTTTGTAGCAGTCATAATTTTTGAAACTGTGTAAAGCACCCTACCCAACCTTTACAAGAATGTAAGAAAACAATGTTACAATTTTTCCGACTTATCACTCATTTGGTCAGCCAGGGTCACATATCAACATATTACTAAGTCCAAAGGACTTCAGGGCCTCTTGGCCCATTTTTCTTACATTTCTTTTAAAGGTAATTGTGTTTCTATTATTGCCATGAAGGTGCTGTACCATTGATGACGTTGAACCTCCAGAAAGCCGTGCCCCTGGGCTACCCCATTCCTGACGCCTGGCATCATCAGATGGTGTACGGGGTCGACCAGAAAGGTGAGAATATTGTTTGAGAATATTCTTGTTATGACATGAACCAAGTTATCCTGTTAACATGCCTAGGCATTAGAGATAAACTCACCTATGTAAACCAAGTTATCCTGTTAACATGCCTAGGCATTAGAGATAAACTCACCTATGTAAACCAAGTTATCCTGTTAACATGCCTAGGCATTAGAGATAAATTCACCTATGTAAACCAAGTTATCCTGTTAACATGCCTGGGCATTAGAGATAAACTCACCTATGTAAACCAAGTTTTCCTGTTAACATGCCTAGGCATTAGAGATAAACTCACCTATGTAAACCAAGTTATCCTGTTAATATGCCTAGGCATTAGAGATAAACTCACCTATGTAAACCAGGTTATCCTGTTAACATGCCTAGGCATTAGAGATAAACTTATGTAAACAAATGAAAAACTAAGAACAAATACCAGCGTTGGAGATGAACTAATCAATCTAGATAACAAAAACCAAGAAACACATTCAAGCTTTAGTGATGGAAAGTTATGTAACTAATAAACAAAAGCCAAGAAACATCCTAGTATTTGAGAGGACTAATTACTACTAACAATGAAACAAGTCACAGTATTCAAGAGGAACTAATTAACAAAAACCATGTAACATGTTGGAACATAAAAAATTAATTGTAGATTCAATATACTTCCTACACATCCAAAGTGCAAGTTGTGCACGATACTAGCCATATTTACACGTGGCTGTCAGAGAGTCATGGGTTATAGTGGAAGTGGCTGTCAGAGAGTCATGGGTTATAGTGGAAGTGGCTGTCAGAGAGTCATGGGTTATAGTGGAAGTGGCTGTCAGAGAGTCATGGGTTATAGTGGAAGTGGCTGTCAGAGAGTCATGGGTTATAGTGGAAGTGGCTGTCAGAGAGTCATGGGTTATAGTGGAAGTGGCTGTCACAGAGTCATGGGTTATAGTGGAAGTGGCTGTCAGAGAGTCATGGGTTATAGTGGAAGTGGCTGTCAGAGAGTCATGGGTTATAGTGGAAGTGGCTGTCAGAGAGTCATGGGTTATAGTGGAAGTGGCTGTCACAGAGTCATGGGTTATAGTGGAAGTGGCGGTCAGAGAGTCATGGGTTATAGTGGAAGTGGCTGTCAGAGAGTCGTGGGTTATAGTGGAAGTGGCTGTCAGAGAGTCATGGGTTATAGTGGAAGTGGCTGTCAGAGAGTCATGTGTTATAGTGGAAGTGGCTGTCAGAGAGTCATGGGTTATAGTGGAAGTGGCTGTCACAGAGTCATGGGTTATAGTGGAAATGGCTGTCAGAGAGTCATGGGTTATAGTGGAAGTGGCTGTCAGAGAGTCATGGGTTATAGTGGAAGTGGCTGTCAGAGAGTCATGGGTTATAGTGGAAGTGGCTGTCACAGAGTCATGGGTTATAGTGGAAGTGGCTGTCAGAGAGTCATGGGTTATAGTGGAAGTGGCTGTCAGAGAGTCATGGGTTATAGTGGAAGTGGCTGTCAGAGAGTCATGGGTTATAGTGGAAGTGGCTGTCAGAGAGTCATGGGTTATAGTGGAAGAAGACCCATGGCACAAACTGAAGAATGAAAAACAAGTTAAAAAGTAAACATGCATCAGGCTAACTAAGTAAAATTACTGTAAACTACCTACGTAAAGTGAGTGTTGTGTGTCCTGCCCACAGGGGTCTACCTGACGAACCCACTCAATGTAGTTCCCGAGGCAGAGATCCTGCAGCAGTTGTGCAGTGATTCGGTGCTGCTTGTACGACGTAGCGATATCATCTCTCATTGGACGGACAACTGTGATCTGACGGTGCTGATTCGACAGCGAGACCCGCGGTGGAGAACAGTGAACGTCTTGGGTGAGTCAACATTTATCTTCTCTCAGGAAGTATTTAATTTTATAAAATAATCACATGCTTGTTGTTTGTTACTGGTCCAGGATTGATTTATCATCATTTATGATGAAAAATATGGTATTGCCAGTGCAATGGTATTATTATTATTCAATTGCATGTTGATATGGAAGAAATATGTTTGTTATGGATTTTGCCAAATTAATCTTTCAAAAGTGCATAAAATCAGAAACATGTTCAGAAAAGTCTGGTGTTTTGTAAAACTAACTTGCAAATGCATTCCACATTTCATTAATATATGGTTACACATCTGAGACACAGAAGTGTATTGGAAATGACCTCTTTTGTCTTTGCTGATGTCTAATGTTATACTAATACAAAATAGAGCTACACTATACATAGCATGAATAAACTTATGATTGTGTGCTGTCATCTTCTAATTTCAGTTATCTTAATCACAACTTGTTGACTATCGTAAAACAAATCAGTATTTGTAAGTTTAAAAATCAGATAAAAGTCATGTGACAAGTTAAAATGATCTTAAATTGACATATGTATAGATTTTCTTTAAGTTTTTAAATTTTATTTATTTTCTAACAAAATGTACTTGTTTCAGCAAATGAAGGTTTTATCATGTTTCTTGTAGCTTATACAATCTCACAATTGCGAAGAAATAAGTAATTATTATGTTGAAACACCATAAAACAAAGCAAGCTCTCTGACCAGTGGTCTCCGTGTGTTCTTAAAGGTCAAGTGGTCAACGTTCTGCGTGAAGACCGCATGTCTCTGGTCACTGGCTTCCGGCCACAACTGACCACTCATGTCCAGATCCCGGCCTTCTACTCGGCGGGAGTGACTCTGTTCACACGGCGAGACTCGGATGCACACCGCGAACTACTAACCACATCCAACGAACTACCCCTGCTTCGACCACCTGACCAGTGACGTGGCCATCCTATCAGGATGGAGGTCACTGAGTGGTCAGAACTGACCACATGTGTTCATGTGGTCAGTCTGGGCAGATAGACGCAACAGACTTCGGTGATGATGACAAGACCAACTCTGAACGCTGCCAAAGGCATTGTTTTATTGTTAAGTCAAATTGAGATGTTGAAACATTAGGTATCTTTTGGATATAACATGTGCACCATACAGACGTATCCGATGTGTCAAAGTCAGATGGTGGTAGCTTGATAAGGCAGTATCGATATCTAAAAGAATAATGAGGCATGGGCCACACTGTTAGTTTTATGAGTAATTAAGGCTTTTTTTATCTGCTCAGCAGTGTGGTATCCCCAGGGTTAGATCAGCCAACTACTGCAGCCACCACCATCTCTACATATTCCCCAGGGTTACATCAGCCAACTATTGCAGCCACCACCTTCTGTACATATTCCCTGCGGTTAGATCAGCCAACTACTGCAGCCACCACCTTCTCTACATATTCCCCGGGGTTAGATCAGCCAATTATTGCAGCCACCACCTTCTCTACATATTCCCTGCGGTTAGATCAGCCAACTACTGCAGCCACCACCTTCTCTACATATTCCCTGGGGTTAGATCAGCCAACTATTGCAGCCACCACCTTCTCTACATATTCCCCAGGGTTACATCAGCCAACTACTGCAGCCACCACCTTCTCTACATATTCCCTGGGGTTACATCAGCCAACTACGGCAGCCACCACCTTCTGCACATATTCCCCAGGGTTAGATCAGCCAACTATTGCAGCCACCACCTTCTGTACATATTCCCCAGGGTTAGATCAGCCAACTACTGCAGCCACCACCTTCTGTACATATTCCCCAGGGTTAGATCAGCCAACTATTGCAGCCACCACCTTCTGTACATATTCCCCAGGGTTAGATCAGCCAACTACTGCAGCCACCACCTTCTGTACATATTCCCCAGGGTTAGATCAGCCAACTATTGCAGCCACCACCTTCTGTACATATTCCCCAGGGTTAGATCAGCCAACTACTGCAGCCACCACCTTCTGTACATATTCCCCAGGGTTAGATCAGCCAACTATTGCAGCCACCACCTTCTGTACATATTCCCCAGGGTTAGATCAGCCAACTACTGCAGCCACCACCTTCTGTACATATTCCCCAGGGTTAGATCAGCCAACTATTGCAGCCACCACCTTCTCTACATATTCCCCAGGGTTAGATCAGCCAACTACTGCAGCCACCACCTGTACATATTCCCCAGGGTTAGATCAGCCAACTACTGCAGCCACCACCTTCTCTACATATTCCCTGGGGTTATATCAGCCAACTATTGCAGCCGCCACCTTCTGTACATATTCCCCGGGGTTAGATCAGCCAACTATTGCAGCCACCACCTTCTCTACATATTCCCCAGGGTTAGATCAGCCAACTATTGCAGCCACCACCTTCTCTACATATTCCCCAGGGTTAGATCAGCCAACTATTGCAGCCACCACCTGTACATATTCCCCAGGGTTAGATCAGCCAACTACTGCAGCCACCACCTTCTCTACATATTCCCTGGGGTTATATCAGCCAACTATTGCAGCCGCCACCTTCTGTACATATTCCCCGGGGTTAGATCAGCCAACTATTGCAGCCACCACCTTCTGTACATATTCCCCGTGGTTAGATCAGCCAACTATTGCAGCCACCACCTTCTCTACATATTCCCCGGGGTTAGATCAGCCAACTATTGCAGCCACCACCTTCTCTACATATTCCCCGGGGTTAGATCAGCCAACTACTGCAGCCACCACCTTCTCTACATATTCCCTGTGGTTAGATCAGCCAACTATTGCAGCCACCACCTTCTCTACATATTCCCCGGGGTTAGATCAGCCAACTATTGCAGCCACCACCTTCTGTACATATTCCCCAGGGTTAGATCAGCCAACTATTGCAGCCACCACCTTCTGTACATATTCCCCAGGGTTAGATCAGCCAACTATTGCAGCCACCACCTTCTGTACATATTCCCCAAGGTTAGATCAGCCAACTGTTGCAGCCACCACCTTCTCTACATAATCTCCGGGGTTAGATCAGCTAACTACTGCAGCCACCACCTTCTCTACATATTCCCCGGGGTTAGATCAGCCAACTATTGCAGCCACCACCTGTACATATTCCCCAGGGTTAGATCAGCCAACTATTGCACCCACCACCTTCTCTACATATTCCCTGGGGTTAGATCAGCCAACTATTGCAGTCACCACCTTCTCTACATATTCCCCAGGGTTAGATCAGCCAACTACTGCAGCCACCACCTTCTCTACATATTCCCTTGGGTTAGATCAGCCAACTACTGCAGCCACCAGCTTCTCTACACATTCCCAGTACTGACTAGTTGGATAAAGCTGCTGAATCCAGTATGAAGGGTTTCAGGACAAAACATGATGTAACCATTTGTAATTTTTAGCAGAAACTCGCTTGTGTGTTTCATCCTCAGAGAATAAATGAAAACCCCTTCTTGATTTAGGAATAACTTTAAAAAATTTCTCTGCAACTGCCAAACTATTATTTGTACACTTCAGTTGTGCTATTTCACCCACTCAAAGAAGGCCCACGAAATGTGTTTTTTGCACATAACGCCTCTGTTCAGTCATAGAGCTGTGTACAATGGATAATGTGATTTCATCTGGTTTGTTGAGCCACTAAACATGGTTCCAACTTGCCAGGCTGTTTGGGTGGTAAAGTTGGTTCCAACTTGCCAGGCTGTTTGGGTGGTAAAGTTGGTTCCAACTTGCCAGGCTGTTTGGGTGGTAAAGTTGGTTCCAACTTGCCAGGCTGTTTGGGTGGTGCAGATAGTCGAGAAGGTGCTCTTATAAAGCCAAAATGTAGATCTGCTGTCCACTTGAATAACCAAGCAGGTGATGTTTTATAAGTTCTGAGAAAATAGGAAACAGCCGTCACACATATGAACTCTGATTAGTTACTGCAAGTCTCAATCTACTAACTTTTTGTAAAATTACATAAATATGAAACTGAGCTCGGATTCGCCAGTGAGCTCGGATTGTCCGAGGATATTGGTGCTAAAGAAGTCATTCAATTCCATTACCCAATCGTTGTGGCGAATAAAAACAACATCATTATTTTATGAGGGTAAATACTTTGTGTTGACTTGCTAAGTATTTTGAATCCACACTTGCCTGGTTATAACTGCAAATATTACAATGTTACTTTGTAATGACATTGCACAAGACTTAGTAAGTATCTTTTTAATATGACTTTCTAGGTTTTCCTATTGGATGGCAGAGGTTATTTTATTTCATAAAATTTGGTACAGTGTACACTGAGTATGAATTATCATGATAGTAATACTTGAAGTCTTTCGGGGCAGAACACAACACATGTACAAGTGTATATCCATTTTTAAAACCCACTTCTATGTTTGAGTATAAATAGAAACTTGTACATGATATTGGTATATATATATATATATCTTAAGAATGCAAAATCTGACTGATAACAAGGGCCACTGATAACAAGGGCTGAAATCGTTTTTTGTACAGTTCAGTTCAGAAATGTTGCCCATCAAAATGTAACCAGAATTGTCATTTATCGCGTTTTCACCTGTCTGCCTGGGCTGAACTAGAATACAAAGAATATTAAAAACACAATGACAAAATATACAATATCATACATTGCTTAAACAGGAAATATGTCCCACAAACCAAGTGCAATTAAGAGAACTGTCAAGTGTTGATGTTGGTGACGAAACACACTGGTTGGAAAGTCTTACTTTATGTTGAAGTGTTTTGGCCTGGTAATATTAACAATGTGTTACCTGATCTTATTCATTGTATGCAAACAACCCGCAAGCAACCATGTTACAATCATAAGCACTGCATGGCGCCTGTGCTAGATCTTGGCCATGTCTTGGGCGTAGTTCTGTTTGATATCAGTTATTGGACTTGTGTATCATGTTACATTTATCATTTTATTTAATGAAGGTAAATACTGTGTATTTTACTACAAGGGCATGTGATTTGTGTACTCATATAGCAGGCTTAGTGCTTGGCACCGACCTATACACTGTGCCAATATATGGTGTTGCTTCACCAAAGTGCCCAATGTAGACGTCTGTAATAAATTGCTCAAGCACACTTGTGAAGCTAATAGCAACCTCTATTCCAGTTATAAATTATTTTCTGATCAGAGATCATTATTTCTTATTTTTTGCCTTATAATGCAATTAGGACTATTATTGTACCCGGTAGTCATTTCCCGCGATGGCTATATGTGTGCATATTCACTGTAATTCCTTTACCTGGCATACAAACTGCATGTCGTGATACATTGATGGTGTTATAAGCTGTTGTTTTTAGACGTTATCTATGCAGGAACTCTTGTTTGATATATAGTGATACAGATATAAGACCATTCTGGTTTCAACCACACATTTCTGTTGCTGAGAGTTTGTTGGGCTGCCAGTCCTGAATATGGCCTAGAAAGTGCCACACAAGAAAGTTAACGAATCATATTATATTGTGTTTAATTGCCAGTGCTAATTCGGGATTTATCACAATGAACACGAGAGCTCTGAAGCATGAAAACTGCAGTACTGTCAATAATTATTGTTACTGCAAAATTAACACGTATATGCTAAGTAATTCATGATGATTTAGTTGCTTTCCTGTTTATTTTGCGTCAGCTCCGAGTTGTTTGGTTGATCGCCTGTACCAGCAAGTGCAAACAGCATGTAACTGCATTACACGGTATATCGGTTATTGACGTTGTGAGAAGTGTAATGGTTTGAGTTCATGTCGACAGATTAGTGCTGTATAAAGTTGTTTTACTGTCAGTGAATCAGTCCTTGAAGCTGCAGTAACAATGCAGTAAGCTAAGCAAACATTGCATTGTTATATTGAAAGGGAAGGAACCGGCTGTACAAATGTGAATAAACGAATTTTGTATATAGACATTAGAACGGTGTTGTGTCATTTAAAGTGCTTCAAATAGGATTAGTGTGACATTCTGAATGTTTTGTTACTACAGTGAGACGATCAAAGGGACTAGTGGATCGTCTTTCACCCGACACACCTGCAGACTTTGATATCGTTTGGTACATGCCAATGTGGTAAATCGTCATCGAGTCAAACTCCTGTATTTTCCCGACGAGTTTCTTCTCTCGGATCTGTCTCACACCACGACTGTCAACTGCAATGGTAGTTTAAATCAATGTTCCAATGTATTTACACAACACGCAGGATTTGTGTGTTGTCAATTATTTTTTATCAACGGCTGTTGTCTCATCCGTGATGCAGGACTCAGTGAATGGTAGCAAGGATGAACACGTCATTGAACTTCTCAGGATGCAAAGTTTGTTTAAGTTATTTCCCACAATACTTCCCTTCTCATCTTAATGCAAGTCTCAGTCGTATCGCTCCCCATTACCAGGCATTTCAAGTTGGTCATTACAATATTCTTATTCTAACCATGTAGCTGTTCTGGCTTGCCCGTAAACTCGTTGGCTATTGAGAATCAGTTAGTTGCTTTTTAGTCCTTTGGCCGAAGGTCCAAGGGACTATTGCCATCATTTTGCGTCCGATGGATAACTGCCATATCTCAGAAACCGTTCAGCAAGTTTTTCTCTAATTTTGCATAGACATTTCATGTGGTAGTGCCACTGTAAACAAGAAATCTGTATTTGATTGAATCATTCTAAGGGCACCAAAGGTCCCCTAAAATGCTAAATTTGATTACTAAATGGTCTACTGCAGCAGCAGATCTGTCATGCTTCCAAACCTTTTGTTCAACTAATCCCTTTTCCCACATCTGTCACACCTCACTGTGGCTGGCTGGTGAAAAATGTGACTAATCTGTAATTGGTCACTGGCAGAGGCTTGTACCAACAGACACACAGCACCCTCTAGACCCCTGGACAGTTGTGCCTACATTCTAAGGGGTCATCCTGAAACAACAAAATGTCAACCATTAGAAGAGTTTACATAGTTCCACTATACACAAGAAATCTGTATTTGATTGAATCACTCTAGTATCATCAGCATATAGTAGAACATACATTTGCAAGAAAATGTCTACATCATCATCACTAAGGTTGTAAATTTCACCAGCTGTCATGTCAAGTCCCTTATAATTATGACTAACGGTGTCCAAAATTCAGGTAAATGGCAAATAACAAAGGAGACAAGTTTTCTCCTTGTGATAACTCTACATCACATGAGAAGAAGGCTGACACAGCACCCCAAAAATGCAAAATGTTTACACTGATGTGGTTTTGAGAAGGGCCCTTGAGACTCTCCTAACAGTAGATTTTGTGTATTGTGCCAGAAACAGAGCGCTATTCCCCTTCCCAAAACACCTGTCACATGCGGAGTATGTGTCTTGCATGGATATCTATTTTTTATGCAGTTGTTTTATATAAGTAGGAAGTTTGTGAAATTAGTTATTCTTAGGCCACAGAAAAGTAATTCCCGGTTTCTCATCAATGCATGTATTTAAAAATATGTGCCACAACATTTTATTTTCTATTATAATTATTCCTCTAATTGCAAGACGTGGTGCAATAAGTGAACAGTAAACATGTCAACATTTTAATTCCATCATAACCCTTAATGATCTGTAACTATGATTCATCAAAAAAACATTTGATTAATAATTACCTACAGGGTTGTTTGATTTATGCCTGGCAGAAACTGTTTCTGCCCGGCAGAAATGGCAACAATAGGAAATATATGCCACTGATAGGCAAACGTGTTCTTTTTTATAGAAAACGTCAGTTTCTTTCTGTACCTGTCTACGTATGATAATCCTGCTCAAAATAAACATCACATGAATGATAAAAGGAAGATCACTGCCGCTTAACTTGTGGATTATTATTATTATAAAACTGCTCTGCTACTGCTTGGTGGACAGTTAATTAGTGGCTCAAGTTCAAATACATTAGGACGTTTTTCACACCTGCATGGTAGTTTAGGCTCAGTAATGTGCTGCCAGCCACTAAACCTATAGGCTTGTGTGAAAAGGATAGTTGGCAGAACTAACTTCAAAGCACCATTGCATCCATTTAGCTATGCAGCAGTCACACTGTCCCAATGTCTGCTGCTATGTTTGTATATGTAGGCTTAATGATCACAATACACCAATCTGTTGGCACAATGTCAGATAATAGAACTAGGTTAAACATCTTAACAATAACTATAATTAGTTCTGTAGGGCTGTTTTTAAGTATTCATTTATAACATTAACAATATCACATGCCTTTTTGTTTTTTGAGTTTTTTATTTGCATTAGTATGTCATCTTGTGTGAATGGTCTGTTTATGTATAATGACCCCCAAAAAGGATCCCAAAACTGGAAAAGTTTCACATTTTGCCTTTTATTCAAAAAATTGTCAGTAACTTTTTCTCTAATTTTTCACAGACATTTCATGTGGTAGTGTCACTATACACAATACATCTGCATTTGATTGAATCATTCTAAGGGCACCAAAGGTCCCATAAAATGCAAAATTTGCTAACTAAAATTAATTGTCTATTAAAGAGTAGCTATATTTATAACTTGTTGCGTATTACACCATGCTGTGGAGCTAAGATTCTCTGCCTGCTATCGTTTTATGGAAACTGTGACTAATATGTAATTGGTCACTGGCAGACGCTTGTGTCAGCAGACAGCATTAAGCCACTAACGCTGTTAAACTGGACAGTTGCCTGTAAGGCTTTAAACTGTGTCAAACAGTGAGTCTACCTTTTACTCTCAAATAATCTGTCCTCTTAGTTTTATACATAAAGACATAATCTGGCATAACTTGATCAGTCTTTGTAGCAGCACATTTGTACTTCCAGTGTATCATTGCAACATAACATACATATTACATACTGTGTGCCACATTTGAATGTTGTGCATGTAATATTTCCATGCAATCCATTTACATATATAATGTAAAACTTCAACAGCCGTTTTCTTCATTTTCATTTTTTGACCACTACCATGTTCAATGCTCCATAACTTTGCCAATTTTTATAGCAGTCATAATTTTTTGAAACCGTGTAAAGCACCCTACCAAACCTTTACAAGGATGTAAGAAAACAATGTTACAATTTTTCCGACTTATCACTCATTTGGTCAGCCTGGGTCACATATCGACGTATTAGTCCAAAGGACTTCAGGGCCTCTTGGCCCATTTTTAGTCCTTTGGCCGAAGGTCCAAGGGACTATTGCCATCACTCTGTGTCCGCCGTCCGCTGTCCGCCGTTAGCTGCCGTATCTCAGAAACCGTTCAGCAACTTTTTCTCTAATTTTGCATAGACATATCTTGGGGCACTGCCACTATACACAAGACATCTGTATTTTATTGAATCATTTTAAGGGCTCCCTAGGGCCTCCAAGGACCCCAAAACTGGTAAAAATGTAACATTTGGCCTATTTTTTCAAAAACTGTTCAGCAACTTTTTTCTAATTTTGCATAGATGTATCTTAGGGTGCTGCCACTATATACAAGAAATCTGTATTTGATTTAATCATTCTAAGGGCACCCAAGGGGCCCCCAAAGTGCAAAAGGTTTACATTATCTAGTGATGTGGTTTTGAGAAGGGCCCTTGAGATCACCCCCAACAGTAAGATTCTCTGCCTGCTATTGTTTGATGGAAGCTGTGACTAATCTGTAATTGGTCACTGGCAGTAGCTTGTGTCAAACTGGACAGTTGCCTGTAGGTTTTAAACTGTGTCAAACAGTGAGTCTACCTTTTGCTCTCAGATAATCTGTCCTCTTAGTTTTACACATGAAGACATAATCTGGCATAACTTGATAAGTCTTTGTAGCAGCACATTTGTACTTCCAGTGTATCATTGCAACATAACATACATATTACATACTGTGTGCCACATTTGAATGTTGTGCATGTAATATTTCCATGCAATCCATTTACATATATAATGTAAAACTTCAACAGCCGTTTTCTTCATTTTCACTTTTTGATCCCTACAATGTTCAATGCTCCATAACTTTGTGCCAATTTTTGTAGCAGTCATATTTTTTGAAACCGTGTAAGCACCCTACCAAACCTTTACAAGGATGTAAGATAACAATGTTACAATTTTTCCGACTTATCACTCATTTGGTCAGCCGGGGTCACATATAGACGTATTAGTCCAAAGGACTTCAGGGCCACTTGGCCCATTTTTATTCATTATGATTTCGCGGTAATTTTTCTCCAAGGTATGGTAACTAGATATCAGATTTGAAGTCTTTCTGTGGCTTTGTTGCGACTAGTGTTGTCTTTATGAACTACAGTGTGTTATTTTATCGTTTGTTGTACCATCTGATCCATCTGTCTTTCCTTCTGTGTCCAAACAGAGATGGCTAACCTTGTTGCCGTATAGTTACATGCGGCTATGTACTTAACCTCGGAATCCGTCTATAAGGCCTATTGATTCCCGATAACTGATGTTCAAACTGGTGAATGTGGGCACGACACCTTCATAACCACATGACCTCATGGTCGGTGTATTATGATCTTAGCAGCAGCTCTTGTGTGTGTTTGTAATGCGCTCTTCGCATGTTTCATTGCAGCAGTAGAATACGACTACAGTTGTTCGTTCTGGAGCGAGTCTCCTCTGCCGAACCTACGTCTTTGCCAACTCCTTTGTGAGATTATTTGACTGTAGCACGAAAGTAAAGCGCATTAAGGGAATGTAGCTATTTCTGTATGCAGGAATACTCTTTTCTTCACCTAGCCCGCATACTGTGTCCGAGTGAGAACCATCGTCAAGACAGCAAGAGGAGTCAAGTTTATTCACGCCCTCCTACCGAAGTGTCATCGTCACCACCCCACGTGCTTCTAGCCTTCAACACAGTTAACCCATCAACATTTATCTAGAAGGGCGTAGCTATAATTATAACCGCAACATGTACTCTTCGTCGTGGTTTCCTTGTTGGTCCTACTGTTGTACAACTATTTATGTTATTGTTCTCCACTGCTCTCTGTCGACAGCATGCTCATTAACTATCTCCTTCCTCCATCTTTCCGTCTTCTCGTCTCAGTTGTGGGTCTTCCCTTTTCCATGCTACAAGCTACACTGTATCCATATCTTTTCCCTTAGGCCATTCTTTTTCTTCTGTCCACCGTCTTTGTTCTTGTAATTCTCCTGACCCATTTATTTTCTAAAATTTGCAACACCACGTAACGTTTTGTTCGTAGGCGTTTATTAGTTAAACATTCGTGCAATGACATGTATATGTAAAAGTGCACAAAATTGCACATGCATGTGTATATTTGAGATGTGAACACAATAAAAATTTACAGATCGGTAAGGTGTAAGGCACGCGTCAAACTAACTCGTCAGGTGCGATGAGAAAACCTGCGGAAGTTAAACTGTAATTAAGTTTATACGTATGCATACTAATAAGCACGATGATTATAACTTCAATTGCCATACCGACCGTTATTGCAATCTAGTGCACAATCATTGCTGTCTAGCAGTTTTGTTGCCTTTCAAAGGCGTCTGTTATTCAATAATTTGCTGTCGCTAATAGGTTCTTAGTTGTGTAAATCTGGAGTGCTACAGCGGGCATTCGACGCTGCTAGGGTTTCATTTATATTAAAAATTGTGATTTCATTAAGACGCTGGCGATCAATAATGCATTCTATTGGTCGGCGTGTTTATTGAAGGCAAACAGTGTGCCGTGTCGTGAAATAACTACGTAGTTGACGACTCTCAATGTGATTGGACAGGTGTGAAATTGGACAGGAATTACCAGAGGCCACCGTACCCAGCCTTTATCTGTAGGACTGTGACTCTTGAGGCGTTCTGTGGTACTGTTGTGACTCGCTTGTCCCTGGTTTCTATTTCGTAAATAAGTCATCCATCTCGTCGGCGCCAGAACTACCCGTAAGATGCGTATCAGAAGAGCAACCAGCGAAGAACGTCTGCGCTATAGAAGAAGCAGATAGCGCAATGTGGGTTAAGTGATCACAAACTGCACTGACACGAACAATCAGTGGCAATAGAGCCCTTCTAGTGTGTTGATAGATTATTACTGGGTAGATCCTACTATTATTTTCTCCAAGGTTGCGTCTCGTATTATGGAATGTGTACGTAATGTTTGACGCATATAGGGTGAAGAAAACAAGTGTCTAGAACCAGTGCAGCTGGTACAGTCGTGCAAATAAGAATACTCGCAACAAAATCCTGCTGGCGGATGGTTTGTCCATGGTCTCACATACATTGAACCAGGACAACTGTTTTACATGTACGGATACGTTCCTAAACAACAGAGACAACTAAAACGAAGTTCTTGTAGGTAATTATGGTCAACTGATATATTAAACAATTTTTTTGCAATATTCGATAGCATTGTCGTGAATATTTTCAAAAAGGTTGAGACGCAATCTTCGTACTTTTTTTGCATCGACAATGATTGACAAGAGACACATCCGTACCTATATTAAAAGCACACCATCCTAACGTGAATCGACAATGATGTCGACGGCGATGCAGCAAATGCCGCTGCCCCTCAGCGGGCCGTCTAGAGTGATGTTACGAGAAGGCTTGAACGGAACGGTCAGAATCAAGTCGCGCAAACAAGGTAGGCACACCTGTTGCGCTGGCTGTCGAATTATGCTTTCGCCTACTGGAGTTGAAATTTAAAATCTGTTGTGACTGATTAACTTTAAGGTGCTACAAAAGAAACATAATTCAGTTTGGCATATCCAATATGTATATTGCTACGATGTTAAAGAATGTTTTTGAACAAATCCAATGTTAAAATGGTGTGTGTGTGTGTGTGTTTGTTTGGGCGCGCGCGTGCATGCGTGCGTGCGAGCGTGCGTGCGTATGCCAGGTCACCCGATCAATGATAGGTATGACTCTAATTTAAAAGTGCGCCACCAGAATTTTAACATTAGCTTATGTTACTATGAAAGACGATAAGATAAGCTGTTGATTAATAATTATATTCCGGTCAGTACGGTAAACTGTTCTTCTTATAAAGCATATGCGAACTGCTGCTTCGGTGGGAAGAAGTTCTTCGACGCGCTCAAGTGTACCGTCGTGCGCCAGATGTTCCTGTTGCACGCGCTGCTCACCGTGTGGCGCGTGACGGTGGTGAAGAGCGACCTCTACTGGGTGCTCGGGCTCTCCTTCATACTCATGTTTGTAGAGAGCTTCATCGTGCTCGGCATCCGGCGGGCCAAGGAGTGGAAGTGGTGAGTCGCATGGTTCCTCCTCCGGTCCCTAAGCTACGCGTTGATACGCTAACTTTGGGGGTAGTCTGACTGTATGTCCTCCCAGGCGCCCCTTTCTATGTTCAGTCATTTCATCTGGTCATTGTATGCAAACAATCCTCAAGCAGACACGTTAGTCATACGCACTATGTGGTGCGTCTCACAGATCTTTGCCGTGTTTTTGGCTTAGTTATGTTTGATAGTTATTGGACTGCTGTATACTGTTACATTTGTCGTTTTATTAAATGAAGGTAAATACTGCATATTTTGCTACAAGGGCACGTGATTTGTGTACTCATACAGTACCCAATATAAATGTTTGTAATTAATTGCTCAAACATACTTGTGAAACTAACTTCCTGTGATCTATTATCTGACGAAGCATTAGAAAAACGCAAAGATAGTTATTTAGAGTGATTGCCTTGCAAGTACAAGTATATCACTGAATACCGGTTCCGCGTTTAGAAATGGACAACAGAAATAAAATGGAAATACGGCAATTGGAGAAGAGATGGAGACATTCACAGCTCACAATTTACCGCGATCGATCTCTTCAAGGAGCAGAGACGTACGCTACGTCAATCAGCTCATCCCCACCACTAAATCTACTTATTACACTGCAAAGATAACCGAAGCTGCATCTGATCACAAACAGTTGTACAAAGATGTCAACGCCCTGTTGAGTAAGCCTGAAGCTAGCCTGCCTGGTGGTGGTTCACTGGAACAACTGGCCAGCAGATTCAGTGCATTCTTCCAGGACAAAGTCAGACTGATTCAGAAGAACTTGACGCTCAAGGCAGATCCCAACTATGTGCCTTCATATGTGAGTCCAAGCACTGTGGATGATAAACTCAGCTTTTTGTTGCCTGCAACGAAGACGAGGTGAGACGACTGGTCAACCAGAGTCCCTCAAACTCGACCCAATGCCGACCTAGCTTCTGAAGAAAAAAACAGTTAAACTGCCTTCTACCAAGTATTACAAACATTGTCAACGTGTCCGTGTCAACAGGAATTGGGCCAACAAAAATTAAAGTTGCGCTCGTGACGCCCTTGCTCAAGAAGCCTTCCTTGGACAGGGATGTCATGAATAACTTCCGCCCTATCTCTAATCTGTCTTTTATCTCAAAGGTGACAGAGAGGGTTGTGCTGAACAAGCTCATTGACCACGTCTCGTGCAACAATCTGCAGGAAAAATTCCAAACCGCCTACAAGCCGAATCACAGTACTGAAACTGCACAGATGCGAATCCAGAATGATATCCTGATGACCCTTGACAACAAGAGGGGTGTCGTGTTGATCCTACTTGATCTATCAGCGGCCTTTGACACTGTATATGATATGCTGCTGTTGGCTTGCATGAAGAGCGCGGGTGTCATCGGCGTCGCACATCAGTGGTTTGAGTCATACTTGACTTCGAGGACTCAGACTGTCGATCTGTCTAGGCCAGACCAAATCAGACACGTTGGAGCTGCTCCGGGGAGTGCCACAGGGGTCTCTTCTTGTCCTAGTTTTGTTTACACTCTACACTGGACCCATTAGGCAGATAGTTAGGCGGCACCGACTTGACTTCCATCTCTTTGCCGATGATTCTCAAGTGTATGTCTCATTTAAGATGAAGGACACTACGAGACCGCTGCACTGGCACGCATCCAAGAGTAAGATAACTGAAAGCATGGATGACTCATCATCGTCTTCAGCTGAATGACAACAAGACTGGAGTACTTGTGATCACCACACCAAGCTCGACCAGCAAGCACAGCCTGACTGATGTCGTCATCGGTGACAGCGTCCTCAAGCCTACTACCGTCGCTCCCAACTTGGAGTGATGTTTGACAGTGAGCTCAGCCTGAAATCACAAGTGTCAAACTGTGTCAGGCAGCAAACTTTCAACTACATCGAACTCGTTCCATCACAGATTGCTTGACACAACATGCCACTGAACTCCTGGTTCACTCCCTCGTCATATCGCGACTGGACTATGGAAACGGCCTCCTTTACGGTGTACCTGATCAGCTACTGGACAAGCTACAGAGAATCCAGAATGTGGTAGCTCGCGTTGTAATCAAAGCCAGTCGCTATAATCACATAACACCCATCCTAGAGACTTTCCATTGGCTTCCCGTTCAGGTACCGTATTGAGTACAAGGTCGTACTGATGACATTCAAAGCCCTTCATCTGCTTGCGCCGAGCTACATCACAGACCTGCTCCAGTTCTACCAGCCCAGCAGAATGTTATGTACGCAGTGCACATCTCCGCCACTACAGTGATCGTGCCTTCTCCATCGCTGCTCCTCGCATGTGGAACAATCTTCCCCACGATATGCGCAAATGTGACTCTTTACACCACTTCAAAAGACTCCAAAAGACTCACCTGTTCAAACGAGCCTTCAACTGTTGAACTGTCGTTTAATGTAGTCGCTCGATTGGACTTTTTAATGATTATTCATTTATTTATTCTATGTTTTTATGATCTTAAATTTATAGTGTGTTTTTTAATGTTTTTAGAAGTTTCTAACTGATAATTTGATTGGACATTTGGTGCCACTTTTTTTAATCTTCGATTTTGTGTGCTATTTTTTATGTTTATAAAATGTCGACTTTTTTGCTCTTTTTGTCTCAGCACCTTCGAACAGGGTAACTTGGAGTCACGGCGCTTTATAAATGCTGTAATTATTATTATTTAATATCAAAAGTGTGTAATGGAGAGAATGGCTTGACCTATTGCTCCACGGATCGGTGTAAGCCTGTTGCAACAACTCAATCATTTTTTGCATAATGTGCTAAAATTCCAAAGCGCTTTAATGCAATATCTGACATCAGTAATATAGCATACACAACTGTACACGAAATAAAATGAATATATACATGGGGCTATTATTAACTTCATTGTTAAGGTACAGTTAACTAAACGTTTTCATGTTTTAAATCAATAATGTTACCCAATAGCTAAAATACACTTACTTATATTAATAAGTTACACTAAGAAGAACACTGACAAGAAAGATATTGTTCCACAACACCTTAGTGTTGGCAGCTTGTTTTGTACAGAAGAAATCGCAGACGCAAAGACAGTTCATTGCTCCATTGACATGTTGTCATCGTGTGTATTGCTGAAACAGGATTGTTCTCTGATCCGTTGAGAGTTTATTGCCGATATAAAGATTGTTTCTTGTTAAGTCGACAGATTGTCTCCGTGTACTGCTGAAACAAATATTGTTCGTTGTTCCGTTGGCAGGATGTCGCCGTGTGTACTGTTGTATCTTCTGTGTATTGTGCCGGCCATCTTCATCCTGGAACTGGACAAGTTGGACCGGTGGCGACTGGAAGTCAACAACACACTAGCCGCGTTGCCTCTCGACCGGGTAGGTCCTTGCACGGAACACAAACAGCGGCTGGCAGAATGTTTCTGAAACATATTCCCCGTGTCCTTCTCCTGACCCATGTGATAAGCGCGAAGACGATCTAACCTGAAACATAAAATAACTGCACAAATAATATGTTTTAGTATTCGATTTGCGTCTGAAGACTCCGAATAAATGGTGTTATTTGTACGATAGAATGTAAGAGAAAACGTGTAATCCGACATAAATCCGCATACCACCTACCAGGCTACTGAACATACATAATAATTATAATAACATCTTCTACGTTTCGTAGGATAGTATCAAATGCCACCATCTACCAGTACCAGGCTATGCAATATAGCCTAAGTAGTATTAGTGTGGACTTGGTTATCCAAAATGTATCAAAGATCAAAGGGTTTTGCCATTTAAAAATGCCTACATCAAAACAAATCCGCTATGTATTGTCAGGAATGGACCCCATGCCAAGTATAACACATATGTTCCCTTCGGCCGCTAAGAGTTGGTCATTGGATTTCTTGAATGCAAGAAAATGTGTAGGCGATCTTTATTACAATGTTTCCATTTGGAGCAAACCTGTGTTAAAAGGAGATGAGCCGTATTCTTCCAACAATCCGAACAATCCGTTCTGTATTCAAACCATGTGTGCGATGTGGCGTGTCCGCCATGTTATTTTTTAATGGTTTCCCGCGGCACCAGCCATTCCGTTTATTGGACTGCCCCAATGGTGTTGTTGTGCCTTCTTCTTCTTCTTGCTCCTCTTCCATACAGGTGCATGGTCCCACTATGGAGCAATGTCGCACTGTGTGATTATATACAATGTTGATGTAATTGGTGATAATACAAAACATATGGATGCGGTGCAGGTAAAAATAAAAAAACGGGTTAAGGTCTAAATAAGAACAGTGCTACACTGTGACGCTGGGTAAATCATATAAAATGCGATATGCTTAAATGACCAGAGTGGCTATGCCTCTGTCGTGTGCCGCAGAACGACGCAGCCAATTACACGGCCATCTCGATGAACAACGATGATTGGGTGCTGATGCTGGAGCAGGCGCTGCTCGTCGTCGTCATCTTCGGTCGCTGGCTCTTGCCGAAGGGAGACCTCACGCGCGACCAGCTCTCGACCCTGCTCCTCGTCTACCTCGGCACGGCGTCAGACATCACCGACTTCTTCTCGGCCCTCAACGAGAGGACCATCCTGCCCTACCCCGGCCTCGTCACCATTGTCCTCGTCACATGGTCGTGGAGTATCATGCAGGTGAGCGACGCCTGTCGTAATTGATCTATCCATCACGTGACCTGTTGCCTAGCAAAACCTCCGTCAAGCCACCAGAAAACACGTGGTGGGTTCAGACATTCCGTCGTATATTTTGTTGAAATTACTGCCACAAAATGTTTCTTTATGACAAAAACACAAGGCAAAGCTTTTAACATAACAAATGTATGCAGGAATGTTTTATTTATTAGATGTCAAGCAGTAATACTAATGTAATTAACGTAAATAAACGTTATCAACATTTGTGATGTTCAACATTTTGATTGGGGCGTACGCAAACCGCGACATAATGGATGATGCATCCAGTTCGTCGACATTTACCTACGTCACAATCAAACATTTTCCCGGTGAGTTCACCCAGTTACTGATGAACGATAAAATATTTCCCATGCCGCCTTATCTATCTTCTTGCCTTGCCTTCTTGCACGGCCTCCAAGTTAGTTGCCATGTAGTATAGGCTATCTAGCTAGCAAAACCTGTAACTGTAAGTGAATATATATTTATAAAATACGTGAGCTTGTGTGCGTGCATATGTGCATAATCATTCATTCACTCTGCTGTATCTTCCGTGTTCATTTGTCAAAATGTAAATTAATTAACTAAATTAATTATAATATACACAATATCTATGGCACCATGATTACATATACCCAATGCTCTATATATGGCGTTTTACCATAGTGTAAAAGTTAACACGATGTCTGGTAGAACTCATTTGCAATTCTCTCTTATTTTAGCAAATTCGATTCATTCAATATGTTTAATACAAAATTGAATTGTCATCCCCTGTCGGCAGTTTGGCTTCGTTGTGACGGCGAAACACGACGGTCACGACGACGACGACGACGAATACGACGCGATACCTGGCGACCATCGAAAGGGTCTAAACTTAAAGAGACGATTCGCTCACCTGATCGAGACAGAGGCGTGGGGCATCTGTGTGTCGCTCATGATGCTCGACGGGCCCTATGCCGTCATCCGCTTCATCATGATCTTCAGTTACAACATCTCCTCGTATTCCAACTACTTCTTCCTTGCGAAGAATTGCACCGTTATTGCGCTACAGGGATACCGCATCCGGGCACTGCACGTTGAATACCTCGAGGCGAAGGAACGCAGAAAACAGTTCGTCAAGGTTCCTATTCGCTACGTCGAGGAAGATGGCGAAAAGAAACTACAACCATTGGTTATAAGTTACTTCTAGACAACATTCACAACGCGGAAGGATATTACATATATTTATTAGGTGCAAACAGCGACTGTTTAGAAAGCAGGCCTATATTAGGGTCTATAATACGTAGATCCGATTGCATTTGAAGTCTAATGTAGTCACCGTATTTGTTACACCCAAGGAAACGACGAGGTCGGGACAATAACATGTTGTTTAAACTTGTATTTAACTAATGTTATACACTGCGTGGTTCAGACGTGGTTATTCTGAACCGTTTTATTATTTGTTTCCGTTGTCATGCAGACAATCGTATGCAGCAGATCTATATATAAAGTTCCAGTAGGCTTAGCAGTGATTGGGAGGCTAATATATTGATATTCAGTAATAGTGTGCGTGCGTGCGTGCGTGTGTTTGTATGTCCTCCTGAAATTGCAAAACCGGCTACAGCTTTCAGAAAAGTCAAGCTAATAATAATAATATTCACAACAATTGATAGCTCTTGCGTGAAGTTTGATATGTGCAAAGCAAAGCCGAAAGCTAAGGTTGGAGTGACTCGTCAAAATGATGGTACGCAAGAGATGTCACCTTGTAGGCATCGAACTCCCCCCCTCTCTCTCTCTCGCTCTCTCTGTCTGTCTGTCTCTCTCTCTCTCTCTCTCTCTACACACACACACACACACGCACACACACACACACTCACACACACCCACACATACACTCACGCGCACTCACGCGCACACACACACAAACACACACAAATCACTCCACTTCTCCTGGTTGTCTGCTCACCTCTTCCTCTATCTCTTTCGCTGTCTTCCTCCTGGCACAGCGCCTTGCAGAATGGTCTTTGCAAGGCCGGTTGATCTTGTAATGTCTATGCCACTTTAGCTTCCGTTTCTCGACTGTTGTCGTAGGGAGGTCTTCAAAAGAACTTCACCGGCAACTAATATAGTTCTTGCAACACTGGCATCACATGGTCTAGTTTTCGTTGCTTACCCGTACTGCTCTGTTCTGAACGCTCTGTAATCGATTTATCTCTCCGGGAGGTAAACCAGTGAAAACCGATTTAAATAGTCAAGAAGGAATATTATCAATGTAATAATAAGTCTAGCTGAGGCGCTTATTAGAAAGATACAACCGGATGTATACCGTAGTCATAATGCAAGAAAAGTGGCGCGACAAACGCTACTGATTTGTTCCCACATGGAGTCTGTCTGATCGAATTTAACTCCCAAGATTTCTTACTGAAGTTTTTAATGGGATATGACTACCACCGATGTATGCAGAATCACTGTCTATAAATCTAACAGGACCCGAAAAGGGCATTTTTCTGTTATTTGTCAAGACAATAATTTGTTCTACGGAAGGCAAACTGATACTATGATACAGGACTTTAAAAAAAGTTATTTCCTTTTTATTACCGGGGTGGCTGTATTACCGAGGTGGTTGTATTACCGGGGTGGCTGTATTACCGGGGTGGCTGTATTACCGGGGTGACCGTAAAGTGAGGTTCAATTCTATTAACTCATTAATTTTGTTAAACGAAACACCGACTCATGTCTCTTGGTCAGTTTAGAACATTTCGAGAACGAAAACCACATACAAGTAAACAAATTCGGTCATCATGTTATGAAACGTTGATTAAAAATACGATATCACAGAAAAGTGTAATGTAGCCTACAAAGTGGACAATAGTGATATCATTTTCCCGCAGCACGTCGTATGATAGAGGTTTCATGTTTGGCGTATAATTGTGTATGACTGCTTATATAATGATCGATGCATTGTTCACGCCGTTTCTCTGTTATGAAATGAAGATATATCGCTGGTACGCATGGAAAGATGCCTGGGCGACTTATTAGAACAATCAATAATCGTGTATGCGTGATGCTGGTGCCGATGATGACATCTGCCGCAGCTTGCGGTGGAGTGGTCTGGACGGAGGTGCTCATAAATATAGAAGCCCGTGAAGGACAGGTCATCATATCTCGACTCATCTCTCAAGGCGAAGGTTCTGTCTGCGCGCCTTGTCTGGTCTCGGTAACTAGCTGAAGCAGACGGGACTTACTTCACGCTGTATCGTGGGTGTGATACGCCGATTTAAGGTGAGACTGCTGTAACACTAAAGCGCGCAATTGAATGTATTTATTTACGCAGTACGTATTAATACGCTAACTTTGGATGACTGTAAGTGCCACTCCTCCGAGGGTCACTGGTCTCTTTCTATGTTCATTTGCTTCATTTGATTATTGGCATATATTGCCATGTACAAGGACATTTATTTAAGTTACTACCAAAATTCCCGTCCCCGGCCGGGATAACTAGATAGTTCATATGTGACAGTCAAGACAGCAATATTTACCAATCTTAGAAAACACACATACACATCATAACGAGCTCGCAGATACTCGTTGTTTGTTCAAAATGACGAAGGTCGGAGAGAAAGTGAAGTTCACGTCCTTCGATAGACCCTAATCGTGACAGTGTAGAATTATCAAATCATATTTGCATTGCTATATTATTGGCATGAAGGTAGACGTAAGCCTATTGTGTCAGCAACTACTTTATATTCCAAGCCATGATTCCTAGTCCATGATGCAGGGGCGGTTTCGCGAAGATTTTGCCGCGCGCGTGTCGTTCCTGTGATTGTTGAGTCACGATTTTATGCGCGCATTACGTGTTACGTTCCGAGCAATTGATTTACCCTATAAAAGGTGTGAAACCTTGACATATATAGGGTATAAAAGATGGCGGTACTACTTCTGGGGTCGTAGATTAATCCCTAAAGGTTTGATGTCCGAGGTGCAAGCCATCTAAGAGGAAAAGTTTAACATAATAAACAAACATACCTAAGGCGCTTGCTCGATAATAGAGAGTGTCTGCAAGCATACCGATCTCGATTCCCTTCCCTAATCCTAACGCGCGGTGCGTACTACGTCATCGCTTTTTGTGTTTGTGCGATCGGTTATGTGTCGATCGGATAGGTAAATACGTAACCGGCAGGGGTGATCGATAAGCGCAATCCCTATTCATTTTACGTTCAAATTATGAATGAATCAAAGTAAACAATTTGACAGCATTGTACGTACAACTGTTTTTAACTGATTAGCCGCCTCGTTTTAATTGCTGTTGTGGGTAATGCACCTGAAAACAATATTTTTAAAGACCTGTCTCAGCATGTAATACATAACGGTGGGGGCACAAATCGTGCGTGCAATTGTTTTTGTTGTTTTCACACAAAAACTGATCAAATTCTTCCGTAATATATCTATGTGCTTAATCTCTAACACATATTCCGTTAAATTTATGCAAATAAACTGTTAGAAAAGTTGTCTTGGGTGAAGTACTTACTTGTGAGACATTACCCGGAAGTCGGGGCTACCACATTATTCAGAAGAAGAAGAATATAGACAAGCAATTCCAAATCTCGTAAAAGGCGCCTGCGTTAAAAACCGTGTATCCTATCTTCCCTGTGATGTGCTTTTGCATATATTTCTAAAATGATTTAGATACAATATGGTCTGTCCATTTGAGCTTGTGATTAGGACCACATATCCAGCTGAAAAGGGCATAAATGTACGATACGTTGGCACGTGAAACGCCGTGATGCTGACACTCCTGACGGTTACGCATCTCCAACAATCGACACCGATCGCGCAGCGCGTTAGGGACGGAGAAGGGAATCGAGATCGGTATGCTTGTAGACACTCTAATAATTAGATTATGCGGCTTTGTTTGGAGGGCTTTTCTCTTACCTGAGAAAATGTTGTGGTGATCAGTTAAGCAGATGCCACCAATTTAAACGAGTGGTCAGTTGCTCCATGGGTGGGTGTAAACTTACTGGTATGTATTGGTAACGTACACTCACACTACCTGTCGATCTCTCCCGATACATCGAGGTCCACTCGCTTCGTTTTAAGTTCATTCGTTTGTTTGAACCATTGGCCTCTGTTTTTCCAATTGGCGACGTATTTAAGATAACACCGATTGTTATTTAGAGTTACATACTTACGAGGTTTTATATGCTATGCTTCCCCAAGCTTGTAGGTGTAAGCTACTTTTATATGGGTGCCTTTATGGTTGCCTATCATTGAAAAAGAATTGCTCAGCCCAAAACGGCTGTGTGTGCACTATACAGTCAACTCAAAACTATTAACCAAGTTTTTTTTAAACAAATTGGTTATAATCGTTTTTTTTATTAATTTCACTAAAACCTCTCCTCGATTCGCCGGGTCGCATGATTGAGGCACTCGTTGCCTATGGAATATCTACCACCCTCCACGGCAGATGCTATCAGAATCAACGACAGTTGACAGCATCGTTTCTAGCGGAATTCCAATTCGATGTCAGAGATGTGCTTATTAAAAAGGAATGTAAGATAGTAATTGACGAACATCATTATCGGGTAGGCGTGCAATTAGTTCTGATGATTGTAACGTTGACAGACTGCCCCAGGAAAGACAACCTAAAATACACCATCTACGTGTCCATACAATTATCATGTTACCCAATTACAACCACGACGTTCACGCGAACAGTGGCAGAAATACACAATTACCAGGCAAAGCTTAAGAATCGGGTGTATCTATGCCAGTTATAATGAATCTAAAGCATGTTTCTGGTGTGGATTGTTTGCTAATCATGTAAGGCTACACAGACGTCGTATGCGAACAGGCCGATGGCCACGCAAACTAGACGTGTATGTGACAGAGTGAGTGTATCCGTGTGTGCAGTTAGGTGTGCGTGGACTCAGTTGAACTGGTAGCGTCAGAATAAGACAGCGTGATTCTGTAGTTACGTTTGTACGAATTGGGCAACTTCATCGGACATAATGTTAAACATAATAATAATGTTTATTTTATATAGTGCCAAATCAATAACGTTCATATATTACACGAAATGTAGAACTAAAACAAATTTACATAAAAGAATGAATAAATTAAGAGAATAGTGCATGGAGCCAAAGCTTTGATGGAGCAACACTCACAACGCGCACGCACACACACGCACGCATACAAAATAATGTGTAACTGTGACGTCATTCTGTTTGCAGTACCGCGAAGGATGGCGTGGAGTTGCGTCTTCCTGCTTGCCGTCCTAGCCACGACGTTCGCCGTAGACGCATTCAACGCAGACAACGATGGACTGCTGGCGGCTTCCAACGCGTTACGTGCAGAGGTAGCGCGTGCGTTGCTAAGGTCCAAGCCTGCCCCAGCAGAGCCCTTCCAGCCCGGCGATGGAGACACACATGACCATCCCTCGCACAGCCTCCGACCCGTACTGAAACCGACTGGATTCAAGAAACGCAATTTTCAATACATGTTGCGTCACAGAGTGGGGGCTCCACTACCGTTCAAGATGAACGTGTGGTTGCAACTACTGCGGGTGCAATCGCTGCAGAATAACTGAGTTTGAAATCAGTGTGCCTGCCAACGTTTCGGTGTGTTTCATCACTAAAATCATCAACATACGAGTACAAAACACTTTCACTTCGTGACCATCAATATAGCAGCAACCAATACTAACTCCACTAGCCGCAATCACATCATGGTTTATATGATGAGAGCTCTGATCAAAACCATGCGAAAAAGTTGAAAACCTTCTTCACTTCTTCATTAATAGTTTGGTAGGTATACACATCTACCGATTCGTTTAACAGTTCTTAAAATGGAAAAAAAACTTAAAACGTCACCCAGCGGAACATCGTAACGAACAAAAGTCTGTGTACGACAGTTTCTAACTATCATTTTTATTAAGAGTCGTGAAATGGTTGCGTCGTCAGGCGATACTGTATTGAATGATTTGAGTCACAGAAGGTTATCGTGCCATACGTATAGATCACCTAAAACCTTAACAGCGCATTTTCGACAATCACGTCTTTGACAACAACATATGGTCGGTTTGGTGCGGGTTTGTAGCAGTGTTGCTTCATTACATGGGATATGTGTAGAAACGGGTTGACGACTTAATTAATAATTCAGGAAGTGAGCACCATCTTTGCAATTGCAGTGCCGACAACTAAGCTAGGGAAATTGACCGACGCGTTAAAGACGTCGGCACTGACATAACAGTGAGTAATTCTAATACAGTAAACTATTTTTCTATGACACAAACGCATGCGCAACGTGAACGTATCTGCACCAGAAGGAAATGTGGACTCGCGGTAAACCAAAGGCTTCCTAGGCCACTTGTCATTTCGCTCTGCATGGCAATCCTCTTACATCTTGTATTGCTATAAATGTCGCAATCCTTTGAATGTAAGCCCAACTACCATATATATATATATAAATATGTACCGGAAGTAGAAGTAATCCACTTGTAATGCTACACTAGCTACATCCGCCCGGTGGCACTTTCGCCAAGTGACTGAGGCAGCATTCGTCGACAACGTGTAATCACATCTACGTTGTTAACAGGAAGATCCAATCGGTATATAATCCCGTAGTTACCCCACGGAGAGCATCATACAGTGTTTGTCAAACCAAGATAAAAATAACACCTATTCAATGTAAAAATATGCCTATCCCTTCGGATGCTGACGACAGGGTTTCCACTACCTACACTAATATAGTTATCAGCATTGCAATGGGAAAGACAGTGTTCACTTTAATAATTTACTTTTTATTATGCTTTTAAAAGTGGCATTTGGGTAGGATATCATTAAGTCGCTCGTTCACTTGTGCGGTTCATATCTCATCAAATAATTCGTTTTGTTAATTTTCAAACACGGCTACATATAAGTAATGAACGTCAACCACCAGATCTGGCTTGCGAGGAGATACGTTTCAACCATGAAATGCATTACCAATCATTCAATCAGACGCACACATGATCACCATCAGTATGTTCATGACGCAAGCATAATGAGAATGTTTGAAGAGGTACTTTTTTCAAAAACAATTAAATACAATTAAAGTAGGGTTATCTTAGTTTAAAGCTGTTGAGTTGATTTTCCAATTCAGCATGAATTGCACGTCCCCGACTCGTTCCCCGGACTCACGAACATGAAAACATTCCAATCAGCTCATCCTCACTCCCAACTCGTTCTCTTAACGCAATCTCCCTCTTCCAAGACATTGTCCCCTATTCTGTGACAAGATCGCGTCAACTGCAGCTCAGCTGAGCTCGGTCTGTTCGCAGTTGGGTGGTACAGTTGGGTGGTACAGTTGGGTGGTACAGCGTCCAGCAGTTGGAGGGTCTGATCATAACTGGGCGAACTGGTCAGCTGCGGCGTTCATGTCGGCGGGCGAACGAAGGGTCTTCTGCTGCTTGGGCGACTGCAAACAACGTAGGCAAACCAAGTGGTGATCACGGCTGGACAAACAGTCGTACACAACACGTATACTGGCAGTCGGGCACCATACTGGCAATATTTAGAAATGGTAAGAATATCCACCAAAACACACGCACGCACACTCGCACCCAAACACACGTAAACTAACGAAAGTACTGGTCGTACTTGTAATCAACACAAGAACAGCGGTTCGTTTAAACTCCTGTAGTCTTAGTTGCCTCCACAATTAAATTCTCCGCACGTCTCGTTTTAGAATAATTTCAAGAAAACTCAATCATGTCGAGTACCAACTACAACATGTTGGTTTGTTTGTGCAATGTGATCATTAAGTTTGATGAAATCGTCGGAAAAAATACTCAATGATTTTTGACATATTTGTGATGAGCTGAGTGAATTGCGGAATTAATTATAAGATTACACGATGACTGCGCCGCTGGCGGTGGAAAGGACGGCTTGCCTGAGTGACGTCACATTTGGTCGACTGTTTTGTAGCAGCGGAACTCATGACGACATCCTGCGCCATTTCAAGGAATTTTGCGTCAGCTGTGGCTGTTTTAGACTTTGTTAAATTATTCATCTGTAACACGAAAACAACGTAAACGTGTGAAAATCGACATAAATGTTGTTACTGGATGCAAAATCAAGAATAATAATTGAATAAATATTGTAAACGAACGGCAACAATGGTGTGTCTTGGTCTGACAGATGCACGCTTGCACGTGTTTCAAATCCATTTGATACACGATTAATTTAAATGTATAAAACAAAATTCTGCCGACTACCTTCTTTAGGTTTGTCTTCACTTTTTGGGTTGCCATCTTCGTCTTGGCGACCTTTGACCCGGCGACTTTAAACACTGACATGTCTTTCTTCTGCTTCTTCTTGGCTGCTTTGTTTCGCCCCATACTGTCCCCACGGTGGCGCCACTCGTGCGTTTCCTGTAACCATGTACACTTCCATAATTATAGACAGAATGTTCTCTTTTTCTGTGGACCTGTAACTTCGTTAGTTTTGCATGTAAGGAGCTGAAATTGTGCATGTGATCTAGCGTTCCCATTGGGGTGGCTCGTAGATTGAGATTTTTTCGAAATTTGTCAGAGGGGTGGGTAATTTTGATTAGTTGTTACGTTATTGACGTATGGAAATCCCAAACGCTTAACACTGCACCAACTATGCATGTCTCTGGTCAGGTCAGGTAGTTGGGGGCACAAAAACCTCCGCTGGCGGCCGAACCAAATGGTGTAGAACACTTGTCGATGCTGCGCCGTAACTTTCACCTTCTCCGCTGTCTCGGTTCGACTGGTGACATCGGAAGACAGGGGCCGTAACTTCAGTTTATTGTATTATGAACAGGGACACGGGTGTACATTTCAAAGGGTCTGGGGGCACGGTCACGTGGACCCATTCAAAAAGGTCTGAGGGCACGCTAAATTCAAATGGTCTAGCCCTAGGTGGCACATGCCTCCGTGAGTCCGCTTATAGCGCGTGCTATTTCTGTAAAACAACCCGCTGAAACAATGTAACCTTTCAGTATGTTTTAATATAGAGGGCAAGTTTGTCCTAACATTTACGCCAGTGACAAGTCACAATTTATCAATGTGGATAGGCTGGGATTTCAGTGCAAATGATTTGACGATGGGTCACATTCCAATGCACAATATTTTGGAAGCGCTTTCTAAGGTCGAATTTATCCACTGGCACAGACGTGATTTTATATGGACAATTTATTTGTTTCCTGTGCAAAGACGGACAAGTCAGGTAGTATTTAAAGGTAATTCACGGCTCTTTTCGTTGGTTATTTTGGCGATAGAACATGTATTTTTCTGTAAAGTACTGCTATGTAATAAGTATTTTTGATAATGCAAATACGTTTCTAATAGTTTTACAGAAAACAGATTATATAGGCATACCACCTGCATTAAATAAATGTGTACGAAAAAAATTATATTAATGTTAGTGTAGTTGTTAGCACATCCGACTGGCATGCCATTGGTCTGAGTTCAACACCCGGACCGGGCAGGTATGGTACATTCGATGTAAAAACCTGGCTTTCAACAATGGGGCCTATATATTCCTCGTGACTCGGAGATCACGTTAATGTCGGTCACGTCTCAATATCAAACGTAAAATAGCGACTAAGGATAACAAACACCCTGACAGTGACCACCCCCAGTGCCAGCATAGAAAGGTCAGCATGGCGATAAAATTCTGAAGAAGACTCATAAGACGGCAACATTCTAACCAGAATATACACTGTATACCTAGACCAATCAGTTAACAGAACGATGCCGAGCGCTGGAAACAACAATGGATTTCAAGTGAACCGGCGATCTAACTGTTACCGTTTGCAATTCCATTTTATTTTATTGAGTAAGTTCACAGATCCTGCTGCACATCAAAGGCGACAGACAGGCTGGCGTAATCCGACAGTGGCACCCTACGACCACCTCGGTGAACGGATAAGTGAGTGAGTGAGCGAACGAACGAACGTTGGCATGTACAAGTTGTGTAGTTCCGTCGTGGAATTTTGGCGGGAAATAGTCATGGTGTAGGGTTATCACACACGTACACGTACTATAGGGCGTATTTATTTGTTAACACTCTAAATGCGTAATCTATACAAGAATGCGTTGTGTTCACAACACCAAACTGATTTCAATGACGATTTGCTGTAATCGTCGTAATCCGTCTGGCAAACAGGCAGAAGAAGCTATCCCAAGAACGACAAATATTCCTGCTGTTTAGCATCTTATTTTGCAAGTTGGCAAACGTCTTATTTGTCTAGATCTTAAAGGTAGTGGAGACAATGTCCGTATGTGAAGAGCGAAATCTCCAAATATCACAACGACCTACCTGACTGTCAACGAGTAACCGCAAGCATGCGTTAACTTCAAATACATGTAATCCTACTTTAAACATGTTTAATCACTCAATTAATCCACCAAGTGTGTCATACCATAAACACTCAAACAAACCATTATAGTGTAGCAAACCGAATAAATGTCTGCACGTGGTAAAGGTGCTGTTCCAGAACATTCCTGATTCATGTGTGTGTGTGTGTGTGTGTGTGTGTGTGTGTGTGTGTGTGTGTGTGTGTGTGTGTGTATAATATATATACACTTTAGTTGCAATGTGTGTGCGCGCGCGGAGTATTTTATATAATTAAATAATTAAGTCAATCATTAGTTAAGACTGTTCAAACACTCGATTCAACGATTAAGTCTCTTAAAGGTGTTCAAACACTCACGTGAACAATTAAATCTTGAAAGCACAATTCAAAACCGTTCAAACACTCAATCGAACAATCTATCCCAGATGACATTGCGCAAATACTTAATAGAACAATCGGTTAATTCAAACAATCACCGGAAGTTATGTCGCGACGATCTCCTTCGTTATATTTATAATGGTAAAGAAACTGTTTCGTCCATGTGTGTCACCATTTCGTTCGTTCGTTAATTCGTTCATGAACAACTGAAACAAAGTTTCTAACGATACGCACATAATATTGTTTAACACAAATCTTGATGACGTGACCAACGCATTTGCTTTTAACGTATAGCTCGTGATCGTCTCTATTTGTACGTATAACGTAACGTAAAGTATGCCATGATAATCCCGAGTGTGCCATGATAATCCCAAGTATGCCATGATAATCCCGAGTGTGCTATGATAATCCCAAGTATGCCATGATAATCCCGAGTGTGCCGCGGTATTTTTGTAATTAGTGGAAAATCACAACGCAACATTGTTTTCAATCTCAACTCAAGCCACACAAACAACTACACTGTACATCCCACTTGCACACACCCAAAGAACACACAGACTACAGGTTACATACCACTTGCACGCACACAAACAACACACAGACTACACGCTACATCCCACTTGGACACACACAAACAACACACAGACTACATGCTACATCCCACTTGGACACACACAAACAACACACAGCCTACACGCTACATCCCACTTGGACACACACAAACAACACACAGACTACATGCTACATCCCACTTGGACACACACAAACAACACACAGACTACATGCTACATCCCACTTGGACACACACAAACAACACACAGCCTACACGCTACATCCCACTTGCACACACACAAACAACACACAGACTACATGCTACATCCCACTTGCACACACCAAAAGAACACACAGACTACACACTACATCCCACTTGCACACACACAAACAACACACAGCCTACATGCTACATCCCACTTGGACACACACAAACAACACACAGACTACATGCTACATCCCACTTGGACACACACAAACAACACACAGCCTACACGCTACATCCCACTTGCACACACACAAACAACACACAGACTACACGCTACATCCCACTTGGACACACACAAACAACACACAGACTACATGCTACATCCCACTTGGACACACACAAACAACACACAGACTACACGCTACATCCCACTTGGACACACACAAACAACACACAGACTACATGCTACATCCCACTTGGACACACACAAACAACACACAGCCTACACGCTACATCCCACATGGACACACACAAACAACACACAGACTACATGCTACATCCCACTTGGACACACACAAACAACACACAGACTACATGCTACATCCCACTTGGACACACACAAACAACACACAGACTACATGCTACATCCCACTTGGACACACACAAACAACACACAGACTACATGCTACATCCCACTTGGACACACACAAACAACACACAGACTACATGCTACATCCCACTTGCACACACACAAACAACACACAGCCTACACGCTACATCCCACTTGCACACACCAAAAGAACACACAGACTACACACTACATCCCACTTGCACACACACAAAGAACACACAGACTACACGCTACATCCCACTTGCACACACCCAAAGAACACACAGACTACACGCTACATCTAACATGCACACACACACAAACAACACACAGCCTACACGCTACATCCCACTTGGACACACACAAACAACACACAGCCTACACGCTACATCCCACTTGGACACACACAAACAACACACAGCCTACACGCTACATCCCACTTGCACACACACAAAGAACACACAGACTACACGCTACATCCCACTTGCACACACCCAAAGAACACACAGACTACACGCTACATCCCACTTGCACACACACAAAGAACACACAGACTACACACTACATCCCACTTGCACACACCCAAAGAACACACAGACTACACACTACATCCCACTTGCACACACCCAAAGAACACACAGACTACACACTACATCCCACTTGCACACACCCAAAGAACACACAGACTACACGCTACATCCCACTTGCACACACCCAAAGAACACACAGACTACACGCTACATCCCACTTGCACACACACAAAGAACACACAGACTACACACTACATCCCACTTGCACACACCCAAAGAACACACAGACTACACGCTACATCCCACTTGCACACACCCAAAGAACACACAGACTACACGCTACATCCCACTTGCACACACACAAAGAACACACATACTACACACTACATCCCACTTGCACACACCCAAAGAACACACAGACTACACGCTACATCCCACTTGCACACACACAAAGAACACACAGACTACACACTACATCCCACTTGCACACACCCAAAGAACACACAGACTACACGCTACATCCCACTTGCACACACCCAAAGAACACACAGACTACACGCTACATCCCACTTGCACACACACAAAGAACACACAGACTACACACTACATCCCACTTGCACACACCCAAAGAACACACAGACTACACACTACATCCCACTTGCACACACCCAAAGAACACACAGACTACACGCTACATCCCACTTGCACACACCCAAAGAACACACAGACTACACGCTACATCCCACTTGCACACACACAAAGAACACACAGACTACACACTACATCCCACTTGCACACACCCAAAGAACACACAGACTACACACTACATCCCACTTGCACACACCCAAAGAACACACAGACTACACACTACATCCCACTTGCACACACCCAAAGAACACACAGACTACACACTACATCCCACTTGCACACACACAAAGAACACACAGACTACACGCTACATCCCACTTGCACACACCCAAAGAACACACAGACTACACACTACATCCCACTTGCACACACCCAAATAACACACAGACTACACGCTACATCCCACTTGCACACACCCAAAGAACACACAGACTACACGCTACATCCCACTTGCACACACCCAAAGAACACACAGACTACACACTACATCCCACTTGCACACACCCAAAGAACACACAGACTACACACTACATCCCACTTGCACACACACAAAGAACACACAGACTACACGCTACATCCCACTTGCACACACCCAAAGAACACACAGACTACACACTACATCCCACTTGCACACACACAAACAACACACAGACTACACGCTACATCCCACTTGCACACACACAAACAACACACAGACTACACACTACATCCCACTTGCACACACCCAAAGAACACACAGACTACACACTACATCCCACTTGCACACACCCAAATAACACACAGACTACACACTACATCCCACTTGCACACACCCAAAGAACACACAGACTACACACTACATCCCACTTGCACACACACAAAGAACACACAGACTACACGCTACATCCCACTTGCACACACCCAAAGAACACACAGACTACACACTACATCCCACTTGCACACACCCAAATAACACACAGACTACACGCTACATCCCACTTGCACACACCCAAACAACACACAGACTACACGCTACATCCCACTTGCACACACCCAAAGAACACACAGACTACACACTACATCCCACTTGCACACACCCAAAGAACACACAGACTACACACTACATCCCACTTGCACACACACAAAGAACACACAGACTACACGCTACATCCCACTTGCACACACACAAACAACACACAGACTACACGCTACATCCCACTTGCACACACACAAACAACACACAGACTACACGCTACATCCCACTTGCACACACCCAAAGAAAAGCGTTCGAAACATACACGATTTCTTTCGTTGCAAACATTATCAAAGTTGAGTATGTCAAGGCCACTAAGATCGTACTATGAGAGGCATTGGGGCAGATAGTAAATCTCTACTTCTTCACATAGACTTTCGTTGGGTTTCGCGGGTAGGTTTTTGTATGAGTGTTTGAGCAGTGTGAGATAAACTACAACAGTTTAGTTTCTGATGATGCATAAGAAATTGCACAGTATCAGTTTGTTGGAAGACAATTAATCGATGAAAAAACTGGCACAGGCCTAAGCACTTGTAGCAGAACAAAGACTTAAATCAAAGAATGTAAGATCGCGATGCGGTTACAAAGTAGAGCCTACGGACAAGTTGTTACGTAGTAAACAGGCAGTCACCGAAATAAAGTAGCCATGTAAACAAGCACCACTGTGTTGAGTGGTGCCTTCATTGTTATTGCATGATACAGCATTACAGCATAGCAATTAAGAGACTACGTAAGATGGTGTCAGAACACGGGATATAAGTGAACAATATCTCAAACATGGCACATAGTGCGGAGATGACGTTAAAGCCGCCTGGAAATTTCACCCTTACCGGCGACCTCTCTGAGGGCTGGCAGAGATGGAACGCTTTGACTGTTACATGATGGCAACGGAAAGAGACAAGAAGGCAGGGGGAATTCAGGTCGCAACATTGTTGACGCTGATGGGATCTGAAGCCATGGATGTGTATCGTTCGTTCGATTGGGAAAATGAAGAAGAGAAAGACGACATAAAGCAGGTGAATGTGAAGTTTGCACGATATTTCACACCACGTACCAATGTGACGTATGAACGGTATAAGTTTCTGCAACGAAGCCAGGAACTTGGTGAGACTTTCGATGCATTTCTGACGGATTTAAAGAACCCGATCTCATCATGCAAATATCACGCTGACGAGAAATACAACATCCTGCGAGATCAAATCGTGATGAACATTACATCAAACGCGGTACGTGAGAAATTGCTATCAAAAGCGGAGTTGAAACTCAAGAAACGATAGACATTTGCCGCAGCAGTGAGATAACTGGTGAGCTTATGGCAGGCATGAGCCAGCAGGAGCGGACACAGGGTTAAAACTACAGAACAGTTACCGAGTAGCTACAAATGTGTCTTTAGTCCAGAGAATAATTGGATTGACCTTAATCAGATGGAGCTCGGCTTACTCTTTCTTGCAATAGTTGGTTTTCTATACGTGTTGTGATAATTTATACGAGTTTTTGTGTATGAAAGACGCCAAAAAGCCTATTTTGGCATGTCCACAGCACAGGGTAGTATTACAAATAATCGTAATAATAATAATATTTAGTAACTGTTAGCTGATTAACTATATGTTTTAGTTAATTCTAGGAATACATACCCGTTATTTTATGATCCTCTCTAAAGCATCCGCATATATTTTCTTTATCTAACATGATTGTATAACTTGTCCACAAAAGTCACGTATTTTACGTTATCTGAATAATGTGTATCATAACTATGTTCCACTAAAGTATTATCTGGCTGGAAAGTACTTAACTAATATACACGGGGCTGTCACACAAAAACAAAAGCCATAAGTATAGTAAACTTTTCTGGTCGTTAGAAGACATCGAAGTCGCAAAAAAGCAGCGTCCTCATTAAGAATGTGTTCTACGTTATCCATTTTTTCATATACAGGCTTTCCCAGGTTTATATTCATGGTATACTATATGTAGGTCCTTTGTTTCTTTTGTGAAATAAAAGTAGTGCAGGATATATAGACCTAATTTGACCACATATGGTTCGAACATATTAAACGGTATATTTGACGTTATCCTGTGTTCTACGTTATCGCGGAGGAAGGAAGCGTTGTAACACTTCTGACGGCAACGTTTTTTGCCAGATTCAAACATGATTCTGCTGCGGGTTTACCACCCAATTTGCAAAACCAAAGGTAAGTTCGAATAAATTTACCAATGCAAACAAACGTGATATTGTACACAAGCTAGATTTCCTTCACAACGAGTGATTACTATCGTATAATTCCACATAGAATGACTCATTTTGGTGATCAAAATGAAGTGATGACTTGCAGTCGTTTTAACTCGGGCACCTGCAAAATATCACCAGCTATGATGTGTCATCCTTGGATAAGGGATGGATATAGTTGAAATGATCGATATCGTAGAATACACACATATATATGTAACATCTGAATGGGCTTGTTTGCATTAACCCAGATAGAATCAACTGGACGAAATGCAAGTGGAATTGATAATAGAAACATTTCATTTTCCACACATTCAGACATTGCAACATTTTAGCGGCTCATGGAATAGATAACGTAGAATACACTTGACTAATCTTTTCTCAGTATTTATTGTTACTTTGTGATTATGTAATATATCTTGGGTATCTTCCTGTTGCCTGTAGTCGATTGGTGTTTTACTATTCTTGTATATTGTTTCAGATTTAAAGTAAAATGCCGCGAAATTCAGCAGAAAATCAAGCGCGTTACAGAAAACGCAAAAACAAACTGACGCGCTTTACTTGGCCAGAGAGAGAACACGCGTCGCAAAATACTATGTCAAAACTGCTCACTGGACCCCGGAAGCTAGGAAAAAGGAAGACAGTGAGTAACGGAAAACATGCGAAGACACCGAGCGAAGAATGGACAGAAGTTGGATGCGGTGCCAGTAGTTAGACCTACTGTGAATCCTGCTTCATGTGAACATCACCCTGTGAGCTATTTTATGCAATTGCCATGTTTAGAAACTATATATTTCATATCTTATTATTATAAATGCTATTATGCTTAAAATACAGGTTAACACAACTATATATACACTTGTCCACAGGGAGTGAGGAGATCGTTGCGTCTGCAGCAGCAACGCGCACAAGAGCAGCACAGTGCTGACGTACTAATTTATGACCTATGCGTTTTGAAACGCATACATGTACATGGTATTATGTTTCAACTATTGTTTTCCAGTGGAAAATCTGTTTATTCCTGACTCAAATTGATTAAATACGTGGGGAGGAGTAAGACACCGTGCACCGAGGGAACACGTGTCACCAACATCATCATCATCAGCGATACCTCGTAGCGAGGATGATCTTTCCGTGTGTAACTTGACTCATCAAACCTGTTGTCCTGTTCTATTTTCTACATGCGTTAGCCCTAAACATAGAACTGCATAGGGTATACGACATAAGAACAATTTGCATGTACGACATGCCCCCCATCACCAGCCAGGCGTGGCGCCGGCGATCACAACCCATTAAATACGTCAGTGCACTGCGCGCGCGCCGCCTTCGAGAACGAGGTCAAGTTCGAGAGGCGCAACTTTGAGAGCGGGGGTCTATATAAACACGGCGTCGCGAACGGTCGTTCATTGTGCCATTCTCTCGCGGGCCAGCAGCGTGAAGATGGCATCTCTGTCGGCGACGTGGATTCTGATGCTGTGTGTCGCCCTGTCGACAGGTAGGCCAGTCACAATGATCTGTTGTACACGCATAGCTCATCCATACATAACACCGTCGTAAACACTGGTAGTGTTCAGCTGCACGGCAAACTTAGTCAACGCCAATAGACCCATTAATGACGTTAGCAACTTCGTTGTCTTCCGACATGCGTAGTAACGGTTCTACTCCGATGAGTTGTAACAGTGTAATCACGCTTAGCACACGGTCGCCTCATTACATGTGATTCATAACTGGTGTTGTTGTGCGTTGTGGACATAATTATAACACTAATGTGACCGAGTCACACGTAACTGTAGACACAACGCTGGCAGTCGATCACGTAATGGGATACCATCGACTGGAAATAGAAAACATGTCTTTCGTACGAAACATCAAATTGTGCGTTCGTGTGTGTGTGTGTGTGCGTGTGTGTGTGAGCGCCCGCATACGGGCGGTCGTGCGTATGTGAGAGAAACGTAATACTAAATGAACAGAGGGCATATAACCCACATATTGTATACAGGATAGCTCGTATTTATGACTAGCCAAAACATCATCACTTCATCGCGGATGCATCGATACGTGGACAACAGCATGGGTGTTTGTTATCATACTTTAATTTAAAATCGCGTATGGATATGTAACAGATAACGAAGTCTTTGGGGAAACAGGCCCACACTGTGCCTATAAAATAATATTCCCAACACGTCGGATTAATCAGCATGTGTTCATAGTCTGTAGACATATACAACAGAATAATACTAAACGATTACTGGACTATGGTTATCACACAGTCGGGTTGAGTGTAATACGGAGTATGTTTGGTAGGTGTTGTACTCGTTTCACAGATCATACACAAATGCCTTTTTGTTCGTTTTAATCGTTGTTGTTAATATGAAGTACACAGCAATCTAAAACAAACATTAAAATATAACACAAAGATTCGTGAACGTGTTCTCTCTTGTATCATCTCTAATATGCAACATGTGGGACGTCGTAGCGCGTGTCCATAGTGCAGTGTAGCTGCACTAGCGAGCATTATGTTTTATTGTCTAGAGATAATAATAACAGCACAACAGTTTGATAATTGTTTAGTTTTATAGTACACGACCGATACAATAACTATTCTAAATAAGACACTTTAGTAGGTCTTTTCTTGAAGTCATTAAATATTTCCTTCAATAACGGAAATAAGAAACAGTACAAATTATTGAAATTACACTCTTAACTACAATTCAATGTTACTGTGACTTCTTACATAAGCACAACTAGAAGCAAAGTGTAACCAACTGTTACAACATCCATAAGACGGCGAGAGAAGAACGTTTTATAAAGCTGTACTCTCTAGAATCGATAACAGCTTACGCGGTGGAACAATGTCGTTTAGGAGCTTTATTTTTTTTACAAACAACAGCATCCTCAACTGAAGGCGGATATACCGCATACTACGTGTTGTTATTTGTAAAGTGTGTTAAGTGTTGGCCACTAGTCACGGGCCGAACAAAAGTGGCATTCGAGCAGTTTCCGAAGTAAACACTTGTATGCCTAGACCGCAAACCTCTCGTGACAAGAGGCGAACTGAAGCCGAGTCCTTCACACCCGACTAGGCAATGCGCCAACGAAACATAGATAATACCCAGGGCGTTTATACGAATAACAAAGCAGTCAACAAAAGAATACTTTCGCAATATCTACTATAACTAACAACATATAGAAGTGTTTGCAAAATGTGTTTCTAAAACAGTCGTTTATGCTGAAATACCGTCGCTCTCCAAAAGTTATCATTTTGTTTAGTTGTCTTTAGTTCTAGTCGAAAGTACACCACGGATGCCATAGATTCTTATACAATAATCATACATTTACGGTGATATGGGAACATCTTATGGTTGTAGTTTCATGATTTGACTTAAAGATAACACCGAATATGATTTTTCCGGTTGTAGAATTGCTTTCACCGTTGGTAATATCTCGGAACTCAGCCACGATCGTTCTCTCCTTCAAACATCACTACCTTTTCGAGATAATTTTTTTTGTTAGCGTCCATGCGCCGTCAGCAAGTGAGCATTATTGTCTTTCACATTGTACGTGTGGTTTACGGTTTAGGGCATTCTAACTATCTACGATCCGTAAGGCATACGTACAGGAATACTAAGAACATAAGTTAATTTACGTGTGTTAATTTACATGGACAAACTGGAGATTTAGACAACCACTTGTTTCTAAATGGACGTACATGCATAACACTTTCTAAAACGCGTTTAATTGTGTAATTTATTTTTTACGAACGCGTTTTATTACCAAGTGTAAACATGCATATTTAAAACAAATGTGGACATGCTTGTATTTAGCCATGCTGACTTAGCAAAAACTGGCAAACGAGTTGGTTACTATTAGCAGATCATTGGCCCTTATCAATCCCATCACAACATTTGGTGCTATTGTAACATTTGGTGCTATTGTAACATTTGGTGCTATTGTAACATAATCAAACTCCAAGATGTGCTGATTGCATTACGCATATAATCCTCAAAAAACTGTTGTCTTCATAAGACAACTTCAAGGTGCATTGTTGCCGCCATAAGCTAACTTCAAGAAACACCGATATCTCCATAAGCCAATTTCAAGAAAAACACTGGTCTCTCTATTAAGCTAACTTCAAGAACTGCGGTCTCAATAAACCAAACTACACTTTCGTCCACGGACTGGTCTAGGCATAATCCAAGGATGACCGTGTGTTGTTGTTTGAAAATTAATTAGCCCACTTTTGAGTATAACTATATTGGACAAAAGGTAATGTTTACCATCGAGCGACGTGTTCTAAACAACAATGCAATAACAGTATCCTACATACACACATACTAGTGTAGTATGTAGTAGTGTACAATATATATAAGCTAAACAGCCCTAACAGTAAAACAATTAAATTATATTTTTAAACAGTTAAAATCAACTTAATTTATGTTGATGGATGCTTTCTAATAATTGTAGCATTGCACACAGAAACAAAGTAAAGACATTTCATTAGTAAACATTTCTAAACAATATTAACGCAATGTAGTTCTGTAATGGAGAGGAACTGATGTCAAGTTTTTAAGAAACTTTAAAAACCCGTTGGACTGGTGATCCAAGCAGCCAATCGCCACGTGGCAAAATACGCATGTGGATGTAAATACTTGGTGGTAGAACGCTAACACGTAATCGACATCAAAAAATTTGGTCAATATTTAATGACCTTTAAATAGCTGCCATTACGTGGCAATTGTCAATCGACGGAATGTCTATCACAACTGATCATCGTTTAACATTTGAAGATTGGGCTTACGTGAGTTTGTATTACAGGAATGATAACGTTGCATTCAGCGATTTTCGCAGTGTCACTTCAAAGGAAACATGTTCTACCGCGGATTATACTAAACTCGCTTGAGTTGGTGTTATGCGACACCTCATGTAAACGAACTTGCAAGGTTAGCCGAGGTCGGCGATACAAAAATAATCCGCTTTATGTCACGTGACTTTCACTGTCCATTGTCAAACCAACACAACAAAATACGTGATTTATAGACAGTAAGTAGGCAGAGTGTGTTCTTTGAATCTTGTGGATCATGGCACGAAGATATCACTTCTGTGTCTGAAATTATACTGGACAATATATCTTTTGTTACGAACTAATTTATGTGGCTTTGAGAAGCATTGTAATCCGAATGCAAACGAAAGAATATCCAAAAACACAACAACGTACCATAGGCGTGGGAACAGGGGGCAACTGCCCCTGGAATTTCTTCGGAGGGGGGGCAGACATATGGTTCTGCCCCTCATTAAATGTGAGCATGTATGTTTGTAATAGGCGGCGCAGCGGCGAAAAATTTCAACAGCACCCCTCCCACCGTCGTCGGATGTCATGAGTTCACAGCCGAGACAGCCACAAGGTGAAGGAAGATGTGAAGATATGCGACGGCGAAAATGGTTCAGTGATGCTGAAGCTCCTGTAGCCCCCCCGGCCCGCCAATATGAATTTCGTTCCCGCGCCATTGCAACTTACCTTTTCCGAGTTACAACAAGAGTTTACTGACTGACGGAACAACATCGCGATGAAGCCATCTGACAAATATAACGAAACAAAATTCAATGTCAAAGCTGTTTGCAATGGCACGTTAGCATCTAACAAAACATACCTGGTTATACTAACAGTTTAATACCATGTTCCATTCGGAGCGGACGAACAAGCGGAAAGAGTGAGCAAACAACTGTGCACTCGCATGGTGTTCGTCATCGCCACGGTAAAGGTGAAACGCATTTTTAGCAAGAAATTCGGCTAATTATGCACCCTACGGAGGTACCAGTTCGCGTAACTTATATTACGAGCAGGTCGTTAAAACACCGGACACTGGCCCATGTTATTAGGACTTCGACAACGTCGTCGTCAGTGGTCTTATGCGAGCCGCGGGATCTACGTTTCCCCCGAGGCACGCCATTCATGTGCGAGTCGACCGACGTCACTCGAACACCACATTACTTCCCCTCATAAAGTCTGGTTGGAAACGAGACTGGGCCGTGAACATGATGGATCACACAACAAAAACTAGACCGGTCTAACTGCAATTGCGGTCTAACTAGATGATTGGGACCTTGAAGCACGGGGAAGGGGTGTGACGTCACTGAAGAGTGCGTTCTTGCGAGTTTGAGGGCGCATGTACCGGACCACCCAGGCGGATGTGTGTGCGAGACGGATGCTCATTGCTGGTTTACACACGGCAGAATATCGGATAAAACCAGGCCGGTGAACCGTGTGACCTCACGGTGGCAACGCGAATACCCCGAATGTTGAGTTATAAACACATACCACCAATCAGACGGAGTCGGTGCGGTGCATTCGTGTGTGTGAGTTGCAAATAATTGGGTAGCAATTATGAATAATATTTAAATAAACAACCTATCTTGACGAGAAGAGGCGAGTTGTATGTTTCTGAAGAGGGATACCATCACCGATTCAAATATATTATTCTTAGGTTAGAAAACTGTAAATAAAAAAATACTATTAGGAATTATTGCTTTTGTTTTTTACGGCTATGTCGTCGAAAATGCAGTTATGCGTAGCACGGTTTTTTGTAAAGGATATGTTACTAGCCTAGAGCTAAAGAGCTCGGGCTTCAATCTTCTTGTTGACGCTCAAAGCTACGACAAATTGGTTCAACTGACATTACCCTAGTGCATTCAACTATATGCTGTAATGACTGGATGTCTCGTGTTTTGACAGCGGGAGGAATGAATAGTGACAAGAAGTCGGTAAATGTATGAACTGATCGAAGCAAATGTAAACCTTTTATAAATTACGAATTATTAAAAACCGACAATGTCTGTTCGTCATTTTAAATATAATGTTTTAGTACTAGAATAAATAGAGGGCATACTGTATGTATACTGTACACCAAATTGCGTTTAAAATAGTGTGCGAAATTTGACTGTTACAAGCGCGAAATTTTCAAATTATAAACAAAACATTCAATCTGTAAACAACCGCCGCTATTGACACTTGTTGCTTTTGAAGTTGACTGGTTCCAACGCTCCTGACCGAAAATTGCAACCAGGTACAACTGATTAAGCGAACTTCCTGCTGATGTAAATAACAACACATGACTTATTCCGGGTAACGGAACAGATTACCTCTGTTTAATCCCCATCGCTCATCCTGGAGCATAGGGTCATAGCAACACTTCTCAACCGCAGTATGTTTGAATGACTGATAATGAGAGTGTATCACTATACAGTTACTATGTTGTAACACTTGCAAATATAAGAGCCACAAACACACACAATTGACGGTAGCTGCACATCAACGACTGTGAGCTAAGTGTGATGTTTAATCTGTCCATGTCCACAATGACTCGACGTTTTGATTCTATGTTCCATTGAACACTTATCTACATCTGTCGGATACCCATTCATAGTTTTCGTCGCTGGTGGTATTTCGCCATTACTATGTTGGTCTGATTGGGTACAACCATCTTATCAGCGTATCCATCTACGTTGACCAAAGCCAGGCATGACGCCCCGATCGAATGTAATAGATTCTCTCGTCACGCTAGACGCTGTACAACCCTAGCCTGGCCGACAAACAACATGGCCGTCAAAGAACACATGTAGGCGGCCCCCTAGATTACGCCTCGTTATCACAATAACCAGACTTACGCGTTAACCGATAGGCCTACCAAACGGTTGTTCGAGGTCACGTGACCCAGACGATATGACGTGCAGGGGTCTTAGAAAACATGGAGCCGTTCGGCGGATGAAACATCTCTGGTTTGTTCAGTTCTGTTTGCCAAATCGAAAGCGTTTGATTTGAGATCGAATTGTGATAGAATTAATTTCGCGTAGTCGATTTGTGTTGGGAGAATGGAATAGCAGAACACAGTTCCGTCACTTGTCGACACGATTATGACAGTTCGGGATGCCTTGCAAGTTGCTGTCGCCTTCTATAATTTGAAATTCACAAACTCCGCAATATAATTATTCTATGGTTACGGAATTGCTAGAATAACAAAGGAGAGAAACCATGGTTTAGAAGACACCATGCAGCAGTCCGATGACTTACTAACATATATAATCAGTCATTACTCAATAACGTTGTTTTATTATGTTTCGTTTAATTACATCGTCCGTCGTCAGTTGCCTTTTACAATACACCGTCGACGATGTGTTCGACAGCAACGCTTGTAGAATTAACTTCTACTTAGCGCTACTGCAGGTCGTTGAAAAAGTAATCTGCCAGTGTTTATCGGCCACCGCATTCCGTGTCGTAAGCAGGTATCATCGGGTGCACATAACGTGGACTTTGAGCCGTGCGTAAGTCGAAGCCATTCTAGTCCACGTAAACACTTGCTCATTAATAAATGCTTCTTCAACGAACACATCTGATCTTGCATGCTATTCGTTGAACATGCCACTCGACCGTACAACATATAGCGGCAACTACAGCTTGCGGTCAAACAAGTAATTGCCGCCACCGCGGAAATGTCTGGGGAAACTGTTTAACTGACCAACCGACGTTTATTAGTGTAATCCAACAAACACGCTGTTCAGACGAACAACCTGGCTAACAGCTGCTGGGTATTAATTATGTGTTTAGCAAAAAACAAAAAGTCGTCGAGACGATTATTTATAGACCATGTTGTGACATTTCATGCAATAACCGTCACTTTAACCTATTAGACGGCACGATATAAAAACAGACTTCCGCGGAGGCAAATACCATACAGCGTCCATTCGATCTTTGCATGGCGATTGGTAAATATAGAGACATTTTCACTATAATTATATTTATCATGGCTACCAATCACCAGTGCGGTTTTCCAATGGATCACGTGAGACGTGTTCTTCAAATGGCGCACTTTTCTGCCAGCTCTGTCAGCAACTCTTCTTATGCCAAAGATGGTAATAGCATGAACAGGAAACCCGCTGAATCCGCGATACTTCGTCCCACTTGTTTGAAACTTTGAACCACGGAAAGGCCCGAACATCAAAGGACAATTCCAGGAACTTGTGGTCGACCTTATCTCTTAAAGTTCTCCACCGTAAGAATACGCCCGCAACAAAATAGCCACAAGAAAATTACGAAACGGCAGTACTAATTTCACACGGGGTCTACTCGGACTCCTCAAATATATAAATACCCCTTTTGAAAAGCATTTTCATAATTATGTGCAACATTCTGTACATTCTCAACAACTACGTGAGTCATCTAAACTTACTACATTTAGTAGGCTGCATGGGAAAACTCAAACAAATAATGAATATGATTAATAGTGTTTCATCGCATCTCGGTCACGTGTTACCGCCCGCTGCTCAGTGTCTCCTGAAGCAGTTGCAACGATCTCAACCCACCCGCATCTCCGCTAGTGTGTTATGGTTACTGAATTGAATCCGCCTGCGTTTTTTACAAACCTTTTAACGTCTGATATACGGTGTGAATCTTCTATAAAATAAGATTACACACATTAATAATACCACCCAAATGTGGTCCTTCGTAATGATGCAAAATTAGTTTTATCCTGATGTTTACTGGTTGGCGTGTCGTTGTGGAGTCTGATAGGCGACGTAGTATTGTGTTTAATTGCCACTGAAAGAAACGGCCATTAATTATGGAAACACAACATAGTAGATGTCAAGGGACTACCAATGGTTACGCGAAGTCACAATTGGTCCCCGTCAGGTCTCCGACTGTTATGTCTGCTGAGAGACAAAAATGTCCTGTGTCTGGTAGAGATGTTGCATAGCGCGACACAAACACGCACACAAATCATGTTTTTGTCACTTTATGACTCTGTCCGTCTGCCTTTGTCGAGTGCGGCCGCCTACCGCACGCCCTCGGTTGCCGTAGGGACGGCGATGAGGTCGGTCACCGGCAACTTCTGTACTTACACCTGGATTACTCTGAACAGTATAGGAGTGGAAAACATTTGCACTGGTGTGTATTTGGCCCCTTGTGAAACACCGACATCGGAAATCCCCATAAATTCGGCCATCCCGGTTCATTAAATTCAAATTAATGCGGAAGGAATGTTGATGAATAAAACTTAACGATAATAAAATGGCCGTCAACTTCGACTGTTTACCGTCTATCAGTACACGGTATCTTTTATGTCTTTTATATGGGTGAACGCAACAAAAATTCCTGAAATGTGTTGCCCTCATCTCTTAGATTTATGAACAAATCAGTTTGGTGAAAGTATTTGATAAGATAAGCAAGAATCCGAAATTTTAGTGTTCTAGCTCCAGTAGTTTTCGAGTTACAACAGTTTGAAATTTGGGACTTTTTGTGACGGCTTCTTAAAAATAAATAAAAGGTTTTTCAGACCTTGATTGTGAGCAAAATACACAAACATCATAAACTAGTTGTATATCATTAGTATATACCCATGCAAGCGTGCAAATCAGAGTATTATGGCAGGTCTGGCTGTCTTATTTATTAATCTGTACATATGCAAAGATGGTGCACTGTTATATTTCTTAAAAATTGACCAACTTCCAACCCAAAAAGGTCAATGAGGCGTAGCATGTATTGTTATAAAACTTTCTAGGTGTAAGCTTGTCCCTATAACAGAAATAACTACTAACTCTCAATATCCTTCCGTACTTCCTTCACAACAAAAATGGGATACTTCTGGGTGCCCCAAATTTTTCAATAAATCACTTGCGATTCACGAGAGGGTTTTCAGGCATTGATTGCGAGCTAAATATAGATGCCTTAATTAACTGTTGTAAATATTTAGTATATATGCATACCAATGTGTATTATCAGAGCAATATGACATGTCTGACTGTCTTAATTACGAGTCTACACACACTCAAAGGTGCTATGTTATAATATATATCTATAAAATTAGCCAACTTCCGACCCTAAAAATGTGGGGTAGAAAATATTGTTATGAAATTTTTACTGGACGTAAACCAGGTTTGTGTATTTTGTTCACAATCAAGGTCTGAAAAACCTTTCGCGAGTGATTTATTGAATAAATCATTGTTTATCAACTTGGTGCACATTAACCATACACTGTCTTTATATTTATGTGATCTATACATTGTAGAGAACAATTCCACAAAGTTTCATTGACACAGGTTAAATAGTTCAAGAGATATTAACCTATGAAATGTGAATAATTTTATTTATTTTTAAGAAGCCGTCACGACATGTCTAAGTCCCAAATTTCAAATTGCCGTAACTCGAAAACTACTGAAGCCAGGACACTCAAATTTCGGATTCTTGCTTATCTTTCCAAAGGCTTCCACCAAGCTGGTTCATTCAAAAATTGAAGAGATGAGTGCCGCACCCATTGGTTGCGTTCACACGATAATAAATGTCCTAAAATCTAAATGACCCATATGCATTATATTGCACGTAGATTGACCCGAGTTGTTTGCCTTCACGTCTGGTACAATGGGGCAATACACCAAACTATCCACAGTACTAATTGGCAAACAGACCAGCTACATGTGCCACACAAAACCAATGTTCGTAAACATGCTTTTTAAAATTTCATTTTGGTGTTTTACATTGCTATACCGACCTAACGTCAACAGACAATGACATTAGCAGCGTCATTCACTTATACGCCATTTTGGAAATTAGTTGCGTCCGAGGCTTCGCAGTGGCACCACTCACCAATAATGCTACTGCACGATACTATCGTAATAGTTATGAACTATCTCGATATTATCGCAGTATAAATACAGCTATCATAATACTATCGCAATAGCAAAACTACCCCCTAATACTATAGTCACCCATTACGTCATATGTCGTCTGCTTGCAGCAGGGCATGGCCGCCGTCGTGACGACATCGACAACGACGTGTCATCTACACGGACGGTGGATGACGTCACCAAGTTGGACGCGGCCTTCACGAAGTACGTGTATGACCAGCAGCTGTCAGGAGCCGCTCTCGGCGTGCTGCACAAGGACCGACTCGTCTACGGCGACGGGCGCGGCTTCGTGCGGGGCAACGACGCCGAGGCCGGCACCCTCATGCCCGTGCTCGGACTCTCCAAGCTGCTTACGGCCATCGCCGTGCTCCGACTCGCCGACCGGGGCAAACTGCGGCTCGGAGACAAGGTCGGTACCATAGTTCACACAGGAACGGTGCCGTGTTCTCGATGTTGCCATACCAAACAAGTTATTATAAATTCATGATTGTCTCCGTGAAAGTCCCCGTTACTGTCCTCGTGGAGGTCCTCGTGACAGTCCACGTGATTGTCTTCGTGACAGTCCCCGTTACTGTCCTCATGACAGTCTCTGTGAAAGTCCCCTTGACTGCTTCAGTGACTGGCACTAACTGCCTCCGTGGTTGGCCCCGTGAAGTCTTCTTTAGAGTCCCCGTGACTGCACACATGGTTGTTTCGTGATTTTTCCGTCATTGTTTAATAGTAGCGCAGCAGAAGAAATGTTTACAACAATAAATGTCCTAAAATCTAACAGAAGTGTAATAAAGTCATGAAACATTCGCAAAATCAAATATACCCTACAACTTGCGAGATTGCCTGTTCCGTTATCAGGGGTAGTCATTGTTAGCTGAAAGTTCGTTGCATCAATATACGGAATTTGTGAGCGTATGAACTTCAAAGGGAGTTGCAGTTTACTTATCGGGCGTCCACACCGACGACAATGCTAACAGACCTTGTTTAGAGTCTGAATGTTTTCTTTAAAATTTTTAACATTTCGCTGGCGCATCTTTCAAATTGTTTTGGGCATATTAAACACAATTTAATCGTCGATTTATCATGTTTTCTTTCTCTCCTTTTTCTTTTCTTGTTCTGTTTATCGTCAACACATTTTAATCATGTATTGATTAATAACATTCCACTAACAATTCCCACTGTCTGCCGTCAGGTGTTCGGCCACGGCGGCCTCCTCCAGCGCCACCGACCTAGGGACGGCGACCGACGACTGGGCGATATTACAGTGGAGCACCTGCTGCGGCACCAGGGCGGCTGGGACGAGACGGTAGAGCCGCTGTACGACCCGATGCTCAACGAGCTGTACGCGGCGCGGCTATACAACGTGACGGACATCGCGGGCGAGCTTGGCAAGCGCGACGGCCGCCTGGAGCGGGCCGACATCACGCGATACGTGCTCGGGCGGCCGCTTATGTTCGCGCCAGGCAGTCGAGTGGCTCACTCCAACTTCGGGTACTCGCTCCTCGGACGGGTGATAGAGGCGGCTTCGGGACACGACTACCACGCCTATGTGCGCAGACATGTCCTCGTCCCGGCCGGAATGTGGCACACGCGCATCGGCTCGGACCCGCACGAAGAGGGGGAGTTGAGAGTGAAGGCGATGCAGATGGAGCAGGACGACGATAAGACCGAGGTACACCGGGAGAGCGATGCAAATACGATGACGGGCAAACATCGCGAGATCTACGACCTGCTGAGACCGGACGTCATCGACTCGACCCTCGGCTGGCACTCCAATATCTACGACCTGGCTCGCCTCGTCGCCAACGTCTTCGAGTGCCGTGACCCCAGCACCGCCATACTACGCCAGGAGAGCGTGAAGCACATGCTCGCCAGACCGCCACTTCCTGTGCCGCAGCACAGCGAGCGGTGGCAGGGGATGGGCGACCTGAGGGTGGCGAACGACAACACGTTCTGGTACGAGAGTCACGACCCCATCCTGCACACCACCATCTTCCTGTACCACCAGCAGGGGGCGCGCGCTACGTCCGGCCGTCGCAAGCCGCGCAGCGCGGCGACTCCCAGATCGGATGTGACGATGCTCCTCCTCGGGATGACGCACAAGCAACGTAGTCACCTGACCGGAAGTCTGCGCCACAAGATCGCGGAGTCGCTCGACCTGGACGTGTACGGAGACGACGTCTTGCTGCGCGACCTCGGCGGCTCCCGGCTCACCGTCAACGGGCGGGACCTTATCGTTAAGTACCGCGTGGAGGAACATCGCTTCGCGGCCCTCGCCACCGCCATGAGACTCGAGGGATTCTACCCCGACTGGATCCACGGCTACAGCGACGGACCTCACTCCTACTACGCCATGATCTTCGCGCGGGCTACCGACGACAACCAGCTCCAGTTCGTCGTGCACACGTCCGCCTCGAAGAAACGCACGATCTCGTTCATCTCCACTGAAGTCTCGCGAGGTTTCCAGACGTCGTTCCTGCAAAGCTTCGTCAGCGCGGCGCACCATGGACAGGTGTGCCACCTGGTGGTGATGAAGCGCACTCCCAGCGTGCGCAAGATGGAGTTCAACGTCGGCGTGAGGCTCGACGAATACACGGCGAGCAGCCAGGAGGCGACACTAGGCGGCTTCCGACCGCTCGTGCAGAGCGTCGACACACACCGAGGCACCCTCTACATCAGCTACCTGTTCGAGCAGACGCGCGCGCACAACCGGAAGTCGGAGTCGTACCACGACCTTACCCTAGCGCGCCTCGAGAGGGACGTGCGCGCCAACGCAGTGGCCGGCCTCGGACTCGACTACCTCGACACGTATGCCGGGCCCGATGGCAAGCCGCGCTTTTCGGCCGTGTTCGGCGGCGAGCGCGCCTACAACCGCTGGCTGCTGCAGGCGGAGATGGCACTGGGTGAGGTGCCAGGACAGGTGCACACGTGGGCTCAGCGCGGCTACACGCCCCGGCTACTCGTCGCCTACCACACGGACGGACAGCTGCGGTTCGCCGGGCTCTGGGTGACGCCGCTCAAAGTGTGAGTCGGGCGCTCACCTCGTCAACCAATCACAGCTAAACACGTGGCATCCTGAGGCCGCGTGCAACGACAACAACAATAACACAGCTAGGAGGTGACAAAACACACCTCAGTTTCCCACGACTGACACAGCCGGCGATAAACACCGCAACGACGAAATGAATGCAAGAACTATGTTATTTCCGTCGATCTACCGGAAACAGAATGAACTTTACTACTTTGTGATAAACAAGATCATATTAAATTAATTATTATTTCTTCAACGCCAACTGAAAACACGGATGGAAAAACGTTAAAAAGCCGAACCATTCTCATAAAGGCAATGATTCACGCCGGCAGCTGTTCGCCTTGGCTTGACTGGCTCGTTGTGTCGTTTCTCCGTGTGTAGTTGGGTGGCCCGATATAACCTTACCAATATTAATTTACTTGGCACAGCCAAACGGAACACATTGAAAGTGCCACACCAGGCTCCACACGTCTACAACTGGTGCAGAGAAACCCCACGTATATAAAGTTACCTGTTATATCAAACATATGAAAACATATCTGCTGACGTCTCGACTATCGTAAATCCCTGACATGGAAACAATATATGACTATGGCCCCGTGCCAGATTTGTGTCGTTGTGTACAACGTGTACACCCGTAAACAACTAGGTACTCCATTCAATATTATAAAAAAAACTTGTTTGCGTTTTGGTACTAAACATTTGCGTTATAAATATACTACTTTTGGCAGTGAGCAATGTCGTTCACGCAGCAATACTTCTGTTCACTCAGCTGTATATCACAATACTTGGCTGTAGACAGTGGTGGATATGGTCTTTGCACAGTAACTGCGGTGTGGCCGAATGCTTTCCCGAGAAGCCGATTTGCTGTTCGAATGGACAGGTCTGCCGGCGGTGAAATGTAAAACACTGACAAATCGCAAGATTGGACATAACACTATTTAAAACTGACCTTTACCTCTATAGTTTATTTTCATTTGTTATATCGTATCGGTTTTAGCAGCACTTTGAGCAACGTTGTATGAACACAACGGAAGGGAAACGGTAAAATAAGTATCCCACTGCGCATCCGGTTAAAACGCTGCACCAATAACATCACTAACGAAAATTCACCAATGTTACAACTCGCTCGCTGTAACTGAATAAATGTAGGAGTACATGCGCATGTTCTGTCCATTCCAACTACGTGTTCATACCGAAGTAATGTTTAATGTATGAAGATTCAACGTCCAATTACAAAAACGTAATTTATTTGTTAAAGCGTATTTATTTGCAAATGTGTCAGTTGCCGAGTGTCGGATCCTTGTGCATCACACGATACTTAAGTCAATTATTTTGTAAATATAGATTTATTTTCAAAACACATAGCGTATATGTTACAGTGCCAATGGATATAATAAATGTTTGTGTCTCGTTTATTCGTCTTCGTGCGTGTGTGTTTCTATTAAGCAGGCCCTTCGGAAGAAAACATGTTGGTAAGGCCCACCTTTACTAGAGGAAACATGTTGGTAAGGCCCACCTTTACTAGAGGAAACATGTTGGTAAGGCCCACCTTTACTAGAGGAAACATGTTGGTAAGGCCCACCTTTATTAGAGGAAACATGTTGGTAAGGCCCACCTTTATTAGAGGAAACATGTTGGTAAGGCCCACCTTTACTAGAGGAAACATGTTGGTACAGCCCACCTTTACTAGAGGAAACATGTTAGTAAGGCCCACCTTTACTAGAGGAAACATGTTGGTAAGACCCACCTTTACTGGAGGAAACATGTTGGTAAGGCCCACCTTTACTAGAGGAAACATGTTGGTAAGGTCCACCTTTACTAGAGGAAACATGTTGGTAAGGCCCACCTTTACTAGAGGAAACATGTTGGTAAGGCCCACCTTTACTAGAGGAAACATGTTGGTAAGGCCCACCTTTACTAGAGGAAACATGTTGGTAAGGTCCACCTTTACTAGAGGAAACATGTTGGTAAGGCCCACCTTTACTAGAGGAAACATGTTGGTAAGGCCCACCTTTACTAGAGGAAACATGTTGGTAAGGCCCACCTTTACTAGAGGAAACATGTTGGTAAGGCCCACCTTTACTAGAGGAAACATGTTGGTAAAGCCCACCTTTACTAGAGGAAACATGTTAGTAAGGCCCACCTTTACTAGACGCGACATGTTGGTAAGGCCCACCTTTACTAGAGGAAACATGTTGGTAAGGTCCACCTTTACTAGAGGAAACATGTTGGTAAGGCCCACCTTTACTAGAGGAAACATGTTGGTAAGGTCCACCTTTACTAGAGGAAACATGTTGGTAAGGCCCACCTTTACTAGAGGAAACATGTTGGTAAGGCCCACCTTTACTAGAGGAAACATGTTGGTAAGGCCCACCTTTACTAGAGGAAACATGTTGGTAAGGCCCACCTTTACTAGAGGAAACATGTTGGTAAGGCCCACCTTTACTAGAGGAAACATGTTGGTAAAGCCCACCTTTACTAGAGGAAACATGTTGGTAAGGCCCACCTTTACAAGACGCGATATATTGGTAAGGCCCACCTTTACTAGAGGAAACATGTTGGTAAGGTCCACCTTTACTAGAGGAAACATGTTGGTAAGGCCCACCTTTACTAGAGGAAACATGTTGGTAAGGTCCACCTTTACTAGAGGAAACATGTTGGTAAGGCCCACCTTTACTAGAGGAAACATGTTGGTAAGGCCCACCTTTACTAGACCTTTATGGTTGCTCCCCCTTGTCAAATTCAGCATGGCCCTCAAGAAGTTTTACCCTAGAGTTGTATAAGCGTTTACCTAGCAAGAGACACTGGTACAGTGTGACTGCTGCATTGACTAAAGGGATTAAACTGGGCTTTCACTGCCTTGAAGCCAGTTCTGCCAAGTGCCAACTACCCTTTTCAAGTAAGCCCATGGGTTTAGTGACTGCCTCCATGGTGCACACAATTGAGTCTAAGCTACAGTGGGTGTGAAAAACATCCTGATGAGAAAGATCAGTTCCTGAAGAAGGCCGCCACAGGCGGACGAAACGTCGAAGTGAGTCGAATTTATGTAGTTGTGAATTAAGAAAGTTGGTCATTTAACAAGTCTTCCAACTTGACGAACATTTTCACGAGTCCTGATGTATCCTAACACGAGCCAACAATGAACTGTCCACCAAGCAGCAGTAGAGCAATGTGGTTTAATTAGATTGTAATATAATCCACCAAGTTATGTGGCATTTGTCTATTGCTTTTGTTTTTCATTCCAGTATGGTATTTAAATATAAAATGGAACATATATATTCTAGCCTTAATCAATGTAATAATAATAAATAAAACTTTATTTCGACACCGTCAAATCCGGGACGGCTGCCCCGTTGACGGGTGTGTACACGCATTAAAATACTAAATAGCTTAAAGTTAGTCCAGGTAAATAATACAATAATAATAACGATAGGCTATAAAACATGTTAAAACTGTAGAATGTTCCTGTGTGTAAATTATTTTAAACATATATTTACAAATTAAACTGCATTCGTTAAAAGTAATATTAAATGTGTCAAATATAAAAAACACTAATACCATGAATACTACAATGATAATAAATAATGAATACTACAATGATAATAAATAAGATCATATGTGTGTTAAAGTCCAATGTCAGTCATGCAAAACCCATTAAGTGGAGAAGAACAATGTCTTTAGTTGTTTCTTAAATTGAGGGAGATTGCCGTTGTTGCGCATGTTCATGGGAAGTTTGTTCCACAGAGTAGGGCCAGCACAAGCAAATGCACGGCGGCCGAAACGTTCTAAGTTCACTCTAGGAACTTGCAAGAGTAACCCGCTTGCAGAGCGTAGGGAACGGCGTGGTGTATATTGGTGTAATAGTGCCTCAAGGTACTCAGGCGTACCATCGTATAATGCCGTGTACTTAAACTCAGTTAATCAGTTAGTTAGTAGATTGTATTAAATAGGTTATATACCATACAGAAATATATTTTATTGTAAGTATTTCTGATTTCTTATACTTTATAATACTTCCCTAATGGTGATGATGAAAGTACTTGACATTCTCAAATATGATTTAAAATACTTTGGGCATGGGTATCAATAAATGGCAAGTTAGATTTTTTTATTCACCTGACTTGTTTAACTTCTTGAGACTGTGAGTCAAACAATTATACATATTGTATTTATGCATACAGTGCATTATACCATAAAATGTTCCGATGAAAAATTTTCTTCAGTAATGGTGACAGAAAAGGAGAAAACTGGTCAAAATTTAAATCAGCAAATTTTGTTTTGAACTATAGCTTTTTGGAAAGTAGAACCATTGTAGTATATGAATTGCAAAATAAGGCCCTGAAGTCCTTTGGACTATATTGTGAGTTTGTAATTACAGGGGTGTATTAATGAAATGTTTTTTGGTGAATCATAGTTACAGATCATTAAGGGTTATGATGGAAGTAAAATATTGACATGTTTAGTGAACTATAATATGCATGCGAGTGAAGATACACCTGGAAATAAAATATTTGAGAAGACCGTTTCGTGAAGATTGTATATATTACTGTGTTATTAAAAAGATTGTAGAATTTCATCCCGATACTCTACTATTTAGGCCGATTTCCAGTGGTTGTAGAAACCTTACAGGAGAGAGTTGGTGAGCTGCAATCTCGCATGTAGCACAGTTAAATGTTATTTAAGAAAATGTGCACACATTTTCTGTTCTCATTTTGCCGCTACCACCCTGCCCCAGAATGGAAAGAAGAAATATATGAACTATAATAAAACTTTATTTGTTCACAAGGTACATATACATAGCATCAAAAATAGATAAGCGAGCGAAAAATGAACAACTCAGAACACGTCAAACATAAAATTCTACAGTCACTAGCACCCTCTTGGTTCGTCCTGTCCCGACGATTTTGGTATCATTTGAAAGAATGTACTTTTTGTTATTCTAGCAAAATTTATATTTTCCGGTACCCGTTCATAGAACACCTATAAACGGACCTACAATCATGCCGTTTTCGGTGTTCTGGACGGTTCCGAACGATGTTGGCAGCGGGTACTCAGTACAATAATCTTCCGATTGCGGCGCTGTTTTCCTCATTTGCATACGTTCAGACATGCGCACTTCATCATTTCTTGATCTCATGTTATATGCTCCACCCACTTTTTAACCGCAACGAAACTGATGTGCTTTGATCGCAGCAAAGCCGATCCATATCTACGTCGGCGTGACGTCACAATAACGTACGCCAACCAACGGGTCAAAATGTGTTGCGTTGGTTGGTTGATATACGTGACAGACAGACAGACAGACGTTTTTATTTTGACCCATATACATATCACTCAATAAGTGAGTATGTAAAAGCATAATGATCACAGAATTGTATATCAATTATCACGTGAGGGTCAGGGAGATTCACACTAAGGCAAAAAAGCCGCTCTAGTGGGAGTCACCCAGTTATAGTAATGACAAGTCCTGGTGTATAAAAAAGTAGCAATAATCGGTCAACAGATTAAGTCAAGCAAGGCCTATAACATGACATCATACTTGATAATGGACGACTGGTTATTCATCCAAAGAGGTACACATAAAATATGTATTCCTGTTTGTTATTCACTCATTATGGTAAATATAACAATTGTGTAATGTACATACAGGTGGATATGTCTGGAAATAATAATGTTTAACATACATTGCAAACCCGTGTAAGTTGCGAGTGTAAACTTTATTTTTTATTAAATCGGGTGCATTATTTATAGTATGCGGCAAGGTATATCCGAGGCTTGTTTCACAAATTCGTGTTGTACCATGATTGTGTGTATATTATATTGCCCACGTGTGTTGAAATTATGAATGCTATTGTTTTAATGAAGCGGAAAATTTTGAAGGTAAACAGGAAGTTTGTTATGTACGAATTTATAATATAGTTTTAGTTCTTGTGATTTCAATATATGTTCTACTTTTAATAATTTTAGACTTTTAAACAGTGGTTCAGTGTGAGCATTATATTTGCTTACACTAATAATTCGGACAAGTTTCTTTTGGAGTTTCTGAATTCTGTCACATTTGTAATCCCAAGCGGTAACGCCGTAGTTTAAGTATGGCAATATCAGTGTATTGTACAATATAATCTTTATATTAAGAGGTAATACCTGTTTTAGTCTATTCAATACACCTAACGTCATTGAAACCCTATTTGAAATGTTGTCAATGTAATTTTTCCAGTTAAATTGTTCATTAAAAGTTATTCCATGAAAATTAAATTCTGCGCATCTATTAATAGTGTTATCTGTGATTAGTAATGGGGAAGTCACGTTTTCTTCTGGCTGTTTTAAAAAGCATGTACTTACTTTTGCTTAAGTTTAGAGAAAATTTGTTAAGTTTTAGCCATTCACTAATTTTTCCCAGTTCTCGTTCGCAGTGTCTAAGACACCGGAACCGACACCGTTGTATGTCCGTTTATAGTTTATTTTAGGAATGACTACCAGGAAACCATTTAGATATTTGAATAGTAGAAATCGTAAGCTTTCAAACGATATCAAGATTGTTTGGATTGGACGAACCGTAATGGTATAAGCAATCGTTCAAAAAAGCATTTTTGGGACGTGTTTTCAGTTTCGCTTGCTTATCTATTTTTTGATAGCATGCATTTTTACTTAAAACAGCAGCAATTAATGACATAATGCTGTTTGAATTGGAGTGAAGTAATAGCTGCAACATGTATAGTAAAACATCTTAATATTATGACTTATACTTTTGGCTAAATATGCTTTAACCTTTTCGAGTATACCTATTTTTTTAAATATTATTTTATACCCAAGTTATTTTATTTTAATCCTATCGTTATATTGCATTGATAATTATGTCTATTGCTGTTTTAAAGTTTCTCAGGTTCTGCCAGTGCAGTATGGATTCCCATTACACATTATAGTTACAGCCCACACGGAGACATTCAGTTTGACACTGGGACAATGGCAGGCAATGAATGAGCCGAGGCTAGTCCAATACACAGGAGCATTTTGGGGGGCCGTGAGGTGCCCTTAGAATTATTCAATCAAATACAGATTTCTTGTGTATAGTCCACAACAAAATATTGCGTTTTAAACTCTCCTTTTACCAAATCAGCCTTGCAGAAAGCAACAAAATGTAGACTACCGAGTGGAAGTGCTCCACGCGTAACCTGCGTGTGACGCTGCACTATCTTTGGTCGATGATGTGATTTTTGATGGGGAATCCCTGTGTAAAACGTCATCACTCTTTGCTTTCTGTTCTTGGAAGCCTGTGGAAAAGCCTAACGCCGGGAAACACAGCGTAGTTTTGGACACAGATCAATTCGAAAAATTGGCGTAACATGCGCTTCATTTGCAACGCCACGCACAAAATCAGACTGCAACATTTTACTGTGTACACACACATATGCTTCTGAATAATGACAGTTTCTGATCCATTTTGAAGTTCTGTGGTGGAAAGTACTTTTGTTTGATTTTAAGTCTACCGACAGGCACACGATGCTAGCAACGAAATTTCGAACGCGTGACGCTATTGTTACGCAGGTTACGCCATGAAAGAAAGTAAAATTTCTCTGTCAACACATAAAGAAACATCGTCAGCTGTCACATATGTTTTATTATCATCCCAAGATAAACACATTCAGTTTCAGCGGCACACAATGCGAGTCGTGTCTGTAAAGTAAGTCAGCGTCGGCGTTCCCACTTTTGGCTGCCATTTTGAGTGGTGTTTTGACATTTTTAATAACTTTTACTATGCCGCTTGGGTCCAGTTACTGATATGTAGCGATTCTATGATCCGTTTCCTTTACAATGATGACCTTCTTTGAATTTCTCTACCAAGACATCGAAAATGGATCTGAGTGGGCATACCCCCACTTGGCACCATTACTGAAGAACAACTCAATAGTAATTGCTTCAAATGTAATAGTAATAGGAAGAATTCAGCCAGGAATAGGAATATGAAGGAAACAAAGTAATAGTATTAGATTACATTGCAATGTAATTGACCCCAGGCCTGCAGTCAAGAGCAAAATAATTGGAAAGAACATCCGGACAAATTCGCGAAATGGAACTGTGAGTACAAAGTGATAATTAAGTTTAACGAGCTGAGCATTATTTTCTTTGGCCCAAGCCTAGAGTTCGACGCTCCGAACACATCAAACAAAATAAACGGAGACATGTTTCAGATCCAACTATGCTTCGTATCTGCGTTTCGTCTGAGGATCATAAACATGTCCTTTACAAGAAAGACTTCTTCCTACGCCTGGTCAAAGTCTATCGAAGTTCACAGTGGTGTGTGTATGGTTACACCAGTTCATTTCACACACACGCATGTATCTAACTCTAAGCACAAACGCGTGAGCCCTATTAGGACGCCATGACATATAACTAATAAATAACATAACTTACAACATCGGTCGTTCTAAGTACCTCGATTATTTTTCTTTCTGTTCGGCTGCATAGTGTAGTCATGTTCCGGGTTAATCCAGAAAGATTTCCTTTGCGCTGTAAATGTGGGCGGAAATGGCAATAAACGAAAGTTACGTCACTAACATACAAAAACGGGTTTCCGGTGCACGGTCCGCCATGCGGCGCCACTGGCCATCGTTACTGCTAGATAGACCCTTAGCCAGACGTAATTTTGCCAGTCTTGAATTAGACAAATGTGTGCCTTTCAGTGTTCTACACCTTAGCTGAAAAGTTGGTGGTCAATCGGACCTTCAACGTTAACAAATTTGGTCTAAATATTAGCATAATTACACGAGTAATATACATTTGCAGTTGTAACGCATGGCAATTATTAAACTAGTTCAGGTCAAGTCTGTCCTGCAAATTAATTTATGATATTCAGATTAATGAACCAGCGAAATTATAATGTCAACACAGGCAACAGTTTATTGTTGACAGAAAAACATCAATGTTGCAAATTACAACAAACACAACAACACGAATGTCTGCAGTGGACTACTCAGAACTGTTGCCATCATCTGCAGGAGCAGCGGGACTGTCAGGCTCCGAGAAACACTCGTTCCAGGCACTAATAGTGACTCCAGCTGAACCTGAGTTGCACTCGGGCAGTGACTCGTTGTCCGAGTTCAACTCCGATTTAAAGTTGGGCGTCCTCGCACTCGATGTGGGTTTGAAATCAGGCATGTCTGGTAAATGCAGCTGGATGGTGATGGTAGCTGACACTGTGGATAGCTTTCCTGAACACTCTTTCACATTTAGCGGAATTCGCTTGAAAGGCCAGCACACTACGAAACAAAACTCAATCGATCTATCAGCATTGATCAGCTCGACATTTTATTGTTTCCCAACTTGTTTTTGTACCACGCTTACGTTAAATTTCGTGAGTACACAAATGTCACCATCATTGGCACTTATCTAGTATTTAGGCAAACGTGTAGCTATAATAACGAAATCGAGGTTGGCTCGGATACTAGACAAGTGCTCCATTATTTTCTTTCTAAAAAATCTGCCGGTCTTGCGGGCCGGCAGTTTTTCAAAGTTACCGGCCCGACGAAATTCTTAACGGTCTCGGGCCTCCGGGATGGCAGTAATTTCGAACACTGCCTTTTAGCAAGGGAACGGCTTCCGATGAAGCCATTAGGATTTCTCTCATAACAAGGAACCGACAGTCTGTTGCATCCTCGCAAGCCAGGGCTGTTTGCCATGCAAAACTAGTCCTGGCTGATCCCCTACGCGAAGTGCGGAAGTTAGCTGAGTCGCGACTGCATCACCCGTGAGAACAGCGCAAATACCCGCCCCAGTTTGAAAGACCCGTTCGCCCATTAGCACGAGCAGCTTAGCGGTATTGTGTGTTCGAAATTGCTTCTACTGCCTAAACATTGCATGTAACACGAGCCACGGTTGGTTGAAATTAGTTTTATTATGACCACCTGATCTAGTGAGCGATTTGATAGGCTGAGCTTAAATTCAGAGTTTCGCAAAGCGATCAGCCAGGGGTACTGCTGGCTGGCACTGACGTAATCAGCAGCAACGACCACTGGCGCGCGAGGATGGTCTGATGCGTCATTCAGTGAAATGTTGCTGCAACTCCTATGCATGGAGTCTTCGAAACAATTTTTAAAACAAGAACGTAATGGGCTGATGAGAACATCGAAAACCAAGTATTTTTCGAAAGAATCTTTCTAACATTGATATTCTTAAATTATATTTCTTAAATAATATTCTTAAATAATAGAACACTGCAAATCAACCGAAGTTAATTGTCTGCCCCAAATTTTAAATTCATATCACAACTAACTGCGGTACATATAATCAAGTGAAACAAAACCCACGTCAGAGATTTGGTGACGCCATAAAAGATTGAAATGAAGATCACCAAAAACAACATAAACCACTAATATCCGGACCTACCCAAAAGCTGAGGGTAGAAACCAGACCGACATATTCCGGAAGGACGGGAAGGCGACACTATTTTGGAATGGAACACATCTTTTACTTGATCTATCGCTTCTCTTATCATAACTTCACAAGCCAAACTTCAAGTTTCAACTATACTAAGCACACTCATTTGTTCCATGTTTCTTGTGCTATATTACGCCCAAGTCTGGACGTTGTGTTTGTTAATATAGTCAATGTTTCAACAGAAGTAGGGCACCGGGCGGCCATAATAATCATAATTGTCATAGATAACGAACTTTGCTGAGCCGAAGCGCACCAGGAGCAGTCTAATAAGTTATCTGGGAGCACCCGGCGCGTTCAACTGTCATAAATGTACGTTCAACTGTCATAACTGTACGTTCAATGGTCATAAATGTACGTTCAACTGCCATAACTGTACGTTCAGCTGTCATAACTGTATGTTCAACTGTCATAACTGTACGCCTTCGCATGTTTACTGCCGCGATAACAATATTTTAAAAATATAAAAAATACTCCCGGCAACATGCCACTTCCTTTGGCTTAAATCCGTATTTTTTACTTGAAATTGCACCTAGATCCGTGTAACATTGTGTATTAGTTAACGGCTGATTGAATATCTTGATTTACCAGACTATGAAATGTACCTGCACCAAACAACATACGTCAGGTTTCTTCTGAAACCGTCCTACCATCAAAGTTATATAAACTGTACTTCGACCGATATAGATTTATCAACAATACAATGTGTTACTGTCTACTTGGTCACGAATATTCGATTTCAATCAAATCCGCATTAAAACGAAATGAGGACGTATTACTCCCTCAAAATATCCGTATTGTGACTGCGAAATCCGTAAGAGGTAGAATGAATATTTATACTAGCTGCCATGCCCATTTATTGACACAGTGTGCAAGTTTAATAAAAATTAAGTCCCGCAACTTACGTGCTGTAGATATGTTTTGTTTGATGTACTGTTCTGTCAATGTGTTCTTGTTTTCTAAACACGTACGGGTAGTTCATTTGGATCTATGTTGATTTCATAATTGCTGTTTTCTCTTTTCCTACTTGTCATATTTTCAATAAACACATCTGCGATGGAACCTAGACGTTCCGCACCAGTGATAGTTGTGTCTGTTCAAGAAACAGGCAGGTCGAAGGCGTCGCGCAGTCAGTGAATGTCATTGAGAACAACCACTAAACTGCCCAGACAGAGCAAAGGCCGCCCCACGCGCTCACGCCTACAGCGCATCATAAACTGGCACATCGTAAAGAGTCAACGTGTAAACAAAACGTAGCTGAGGTCAACAGTTGGACAGTTGTGTCGATGTTGACTCGGCAGATTAACACAGATAGCTTGCGTCATAAAACATTTGTTTTCCCTGCACAGTATACTATAATTTTAGTTTACTTCGACGTTATGTTGACCACAAGCAAACGGTGAATCCGCCTACACAAAATTAATATGTCAAGTATTTATTCGCTGTTGTTGCATTGTCCAATGAAAGTTTGTGCTAGAAATCAGTGTTATGGACGACGTTTGACCATCGACTGTGATCTATACATAGAGCTCGATTTTTATACCTAAATAGTTGCTGTTTTTAACGTACAGACTTTTTTATTTATACATTTATAACTTTTTATGTGGGAGATTTTAACCTAATAAAAGGATTGGTAGTTGATTTGTATCCCAACGTCATTACTCCTGACGTCCGCTTAGCTATCGAATCATTATTAAAAGCAAGTGGCAGAGTGAAACATGCGCTACGGCGCTCACATTCATCTAACAAATAAGAAAAGGCTGTTGCAACAGACCTGGTTGAAGCAGCCTATCTGTACTCTTGAATTATATAATATTGCTTTTCAGCAATGTATTGACCACGCTTCGATGTCGTCGATTAGTTTTTTTCTGGACATGTAATAAATCCACTTTCTTTTTCTGACGCCTCATCAAACATTACAGAAACGAATAAAAACAGAGTAAAGACAATTGTTAATGTAAGATGTATGGTGGAGCCTCATTATTAAGGACACAGGTCACGCTGAGGACGAGACAAAAGTGACCTAACAGGCGAGGTGACCGTACTAGCGGGACCAATGTCCTAGTTTACTCTTACCAAAAGGCGAGGTGACCGCACTAGCGGGACCAATGTCCTAGTTTACTCTTACCAAAAAGCGAGGTTTGACTGTACATAGATAATTATATCAGTCTACCTCCATGTGGAAAACTAACGCGGTTTTGGTATGACTCAAATCGCTAAGTGCGTTTGTATATTATACCGTTTACGCATACACGTCTTATCAGGTTAACGATGCCTCAAGATGAATTGTCCATTTTGTTTTGTATCCGTTAGTGATACCTGTTAGTGGCCAGGCGACTCAGCGACTACAGTGGCGCCACCAGGCAGATGACAGATCATTATTTACCAGGAGGTTTGGATACTTCAGTATCCCAATATCGTAGCTATAACTAAACTTACACCACATACTTGTGTATCCCCCGTTTACCCCGTGTTTATGTTTACCATTAAAATGGTAAACGTAAACATAAACATAGCAGAGGTGGACAAACATCAAGGACACAGGAAAGAGGCAAGCCATAGCTGAGATGGAAGAACTGCACAAGATTGTGGAGGATGAAAGATGGAGAGAGGGCTGTGTATAGACTTTGTAAGACAAAACACAGCCATGTCTCAGCAAAAATGTACACGGCCCTCATGCCTGTACAATAATGTACATGACCCTCATGCCTGTACAATAATATAGATGACCCTCATCTCTGTACAATACTATATATGACCCTCATCTCTGTGCAATAATATAGATGACCCTCATCTCTGTACAATAATATAGATGACCCTCATCTCTGTACAATAATATAGATAACCCTCATCTCTGTACAATAATATAGATGACCCTCATCTCTGTACAATAATATACATGACCCTCATCTCTGTACAATAATATAAATGACCCTCATATCTGTACAATAATGTACCTGACCCTCATCTCTGTACAATAATATAGATGACCTTCATATCTGTATAATAATGTACCTGACCCTCATCTCTGTACAGCAATATAGATTACCCTCAACTCTGTACAATAATATACTGAAGATGACCCTCATCTCTGTACAAAAATGTACCTGACCTTCATTTCTGTACAATGATGTACATGACCCTCATCTCTGTACAATAATGTACCTGACCTTCATCTCTGTACACTAATGTACATGACCCTCATCTTTGTACAATAATGTACCTGACCTTCATCTCTGTACAATAATGTACATGACCCTCATCTCTGTACAATAATGTACACGACCCTCATCTCTGCACAATAATGTACCTGACCTTCATATATGTACAATAATGTACATGACCCCATATGTACAATAATGTACATGACCCTCATCTCTATACAATAATGTACCTGACCTTCATCTCTGTACAATAATGTACATGACCCTCATCTCTGTACAAGAGGGAACAAGGAGAACACCAAAAAAGAATAATTAGCACAAATCACATTAGAAGCAATGCCTACTTCTGGCCTGGAACTATATTTGGCGTGTTACACAGTTAATGATAGCTATATATCACATTTAGTTGGCCCATTGGGTTTTTGGAATAAATTTTTTGGCAAGCAATTAGCCATGATACGCAGCCTTCAGTTGGTCTGCTAATGGTCATATCTATGTTGGCAAAAACCTGAAGGCCATTACACCAAATGGGAACTTGTGCAAAAGCTCGATATATACTACAGGAATTTTAGATGTGCTTGCCCAGTCTAGTTTAAGTGTGCACAATGGCTGCAGATGCAACTGTTTCAAACAGTCCACTCCAGTTCTGTTGAAAAAGCTAAATATTGACATAAACTTGTGTCTTGACCAACACCTGAATAAACCACTCACTATCTGGCAACACACACAACACACAACACACAAGTGAACAAAGTGGTACAGCAAAGGAAGAGTTGTTTCTCTGTGTATATAAATATCAAAGATTTATTGAATATTACTAACTGATCTTTCTGCAGCACCCAAGACACTCACACTTAGTTCAGTCACCATCAACGAGACATAGCCAGGTGGTAATCATCTCGGTTTTGTGAGATATTACAAGGAGTCTATGCTTCAGTGATGACCCTGAGTCTAAGACAAACTATAAGTCTTAACCTGAATTTCCCTGAATCTTGTCAAGTTAGTTTAAACAAGAGTTGATTATTTGTGTAAATTACAGTACATGATTTGTAAATTACAGTACATTTACAACTACTATAGTTACTAATTAATAAGCTACCATACTAAATTATAACTTCATAACCATGTAGATAAATATTTTTTGCAGAAACATCCCGAGTTCAAATAATATTCTAGATGGGGTGTAGCAGGAAGTGGCAGATCGTTTTGAAAAATATAAATATTTCTAAATATTTGAGGGAGTTAAATTTAACTTAATTTGTTGAGGAGCAAAGTAAATTGACCCCCAAAATGTTGTGGTAATGTTGAAAATGGGAATGTCGGGAGTGGGAGGCAACACGGGCCTCAAAAGCAGATGGGTGATTAAGACCCTATTTAAAACCTTGCCACACCCCTCGCCTCAGTTCAGTCAAATTCAATACAATAGATCTTTTCCGCCGGCATTCTGCCATCTGACTGCGGTGGCGGGTCACTCGCCAAACAGCTGGCACCACACATACGATTTTATATGCTAACGATCGATGTGTGCCCTTCGGAAATATGTGCAAAATGCCTTAATTTTTTGGAATAATCGCCATGTCTTTGAATTCATTAGAAAGATAATGCAGTTCACGAATATGTAAGTATCCAAACATTTTCAAATTTTTTGGACCAGAAATATGATTAACAAACACTGTTTATAAGTCAGGTCAAAGTACACGGCAGGATAGTTCTGGGTAAAAGTCGTCTTGTCCATTCTAGAGTGATTAATGAACGTTTATATGTGATATTTACATGAATGTAACTATTTAAAGAAGATAAATTATAATCTTATTTAGAAAAAAATATTTGTTGCCCCAAATATGTGATTATGTCGGAACAAAGGGAGACCATAAAGTTTCCGTGTTTGTGAACCATTTACATAATATTATTAGAAGTGGTGAGCATGGATTCCCTTGCTCAATGGAAACGCGTCAATGATGCGTTGTACACTGGAATGCTGCATACGTTTTTGCCATATGTGCCCAAAAGACGCATACAAAAACGTGTCTGAGAAAATGTTAGGGGCACTTGTGTAGAATCCGGGCCCACCTCCATTTTGCCATTATTAATTAGTTTTGTCTAAATTTGATGTCGATAATTAAATCGTTCCATATCATCCCAGACATATTTACACTATAAAATAGTGCGTCTTGGTGCTTTTTAGGCCCAAATAGCACTCCGGTTTGCACCCGAACAACAAATTGAACAATGACTTCAGTGGAGTTATTTCACTCACCTCTTACATCCATTACTGGACACTGAGAACAGTCTAATCAATACCCTTCTGCCTAGCGTACCCCTTGTCTATCATTGGCATTGTTTATAAGCTTTAGTCGAGCACCGTGAACAGCACTTGTTGCCGCCGACACCACATTATCGCCCATTGTCAACTTTCAAGTTTAGCCTAGCCTCGATTATCCCAGTGCCGTGAGATAATAATAAATAACTTCTTAAGCGCCAATATCCTCAGACAATCCGAGCTCAGTGGCGCACCAAAACCAAAGGAATAAGCATTCTCGTACTCGTGTGCTAGGCAAAATTCGTCAACAAATGGATGGATGTGCTAGGAAGCTGGGGAGGATAGGCGATATTGAAAAGATAGGTTTTGAGGTGACGACGAAATGTAACAATATTTTCTGCTAATTTAACATTAACGGGAAGCGAATTCCATATAGTTGGCGCGGCAGCTGAAAAAGCTCGAGTTCCAGCCTTTGTCTTAACTCTAGGAACAGATAGCAACTTCGAACTAGACGACCGAAGGTGTCTGGCTTGTCTGGCTGGTGTGAGCAATGAGTGTAAATAACTAGGTTGTTTGGATGAAAGGGCTTGGTAGGTGATTGTGCAGATCTTAAACATAATGCGATATCGCACGGGTAGCCAATGCAGCGATTTTAGAAGTGGCACTGAGTGGGAGAATCGAGGAGATTGTGTGACTACCCTTGCTAAACAATTTGGGACGCGTTGTAGTTTTGCAATATCCTTGATAGCAATATTATGAAGGAGGGAATTGCAATAATCTAATCTGCTGCTAACAAGAGCTGTTGCGATAGTCTTAGCGACAGAAAGCGACATATGTCGGCGAATGCGGCGAAGATCACGGATATGATAAAAACAGCAACGGCACGTTTGGGATATGTGTTGTCTGAAATTGAAGTCGCAATCAAAGGTCACTCCTAGATTCCGTACTGATGCTGCTGGTGTGATAGTTTGACTCAGGATGCATGTTGGAAAAAAGTCATTTAGTTTACCTCGCTGCATTGGAGTACCAATGATGAGGAATTCAGTTTTGTCTGCATTTAACTTAAATTTACTATCGGTCATCCATGAAAAAACATCTTGGAGACAATCGTTGGAGTCGGTTTAGAGAATGACTTGTATCGGGCGTGGCCAAGGAAATGTAGATCTGTGTGTCATCTGCATAAAGGTGATGATCCAAGTTATGACTTTGGATTACAGAGCTGAGTGGCGTAGTGTAGAGAGTGAAAAGCAAAGGCCCAAGAACGGAACCCTGGGGAATGCCACATGAAGTGGGGAGTGAGGTTGAAAAGTAATTATCTATCTTTATACATTGATGTCTATTGGTTAGATATGAAGAAAACCAGGTCAGAGCTGTGCCAGATATGCCATACCACAATGATAAACGTTTGACAAGAGTGTTGTGATCAATGGTATCAAAGGCGGCAGACAGATCAAGCAAGGTAAGTGCAGTTACTTTGCCTTTATCAATGTTTAATATAACATCATTGTGTACTTTTAGGAGAGCAGTCTCAGTAGAATGAAATTGTTTGTATGCTGATTGGAGCACACTGGATAAACAAGTTGAGCTAATATGACGCCTTAGACGGCTTGCTACGACTTTCTCAAGTATCTTAGAAATAAAGTTAAGATTAGAAATTGGCCTATAATTTTTGAAATCATCTTTTGGCAGAAAAGTCTTCTTGAGAACAGGATTTACATGTGCGTGTTTAAAATCATCTGGGAATTTACCCGAACTTAGTGATAAATTTATGATATTCGTTATTGTACCAAGTAAAGAGTCAAGACATGCTTTTAGTAGTATGGTTGGTAATGGATCGAGATCGCATGACTTATTTGGGGAGGACATTATTATTTTCCTCACTTCATCAACTGTGGCTGGCTCAAACAATACAAGTGGAGAATTTACTTGTGGGGAGTCCACATTTACAGTACTTAAAGTGTGACATGGAAAAGCAGAACGTATAAGACTTATTTTATCTTTGAAATGACTAGAAAACAAGTCACACAGAGATTTGACTGACACATGACTAGGTAGAGACGGAGGCGGCCGTCTATGTAAATTATGATTTATGCAGTTCCATAGCTGACGTGGGTTATCAGAGTTACTCGAGACCATGTTTGTGTAATAATTTGATTTAACTTTGGCCATTTGTCTGTTGCAGTAGTGACGCTGTTTAGAATATCGTGATCTGTCCAAAGGCGAGCGTGATTTGCGCCATACACGTTCAAGATAGCGCCAGCGCTTTTTAGATTGTAGAATTTCAGGAGTCATCCATGGAGCATGTGGCTTTTGGGACACATATTTAGATCTCAGGGGTGCATGTTTATTAAGTAAATCTTTGAGTATTTGACAGTACTGTCGACACAGATCTGACAGATGTTCTTTGGGTTTACTGATGAGGTCGGATTTAAGGATGTCTGTCATTAATGGGGCAATGTCAATCTTATGGATCGGTCGGTAAAACACTTAGTTTTTGGACTCTACGGGAATCCTAGGAACTTTGAGATCAGCAATGACAGTGTGGTGGTCTGATAAACCATCTGAAGCAGTAGGTGTCTGAATATTGTTACAATCTGAGCAGGTGATTAAGAGATCGAGCCAGTGGCCATGTATGTGTGTTGAGAAGGTAACATGTTGTTTCATGTCATAGGATGCCAGAATGTCATTAAATGTACTTGTTGTTGATGAAGGTGTGTCCAGATGAAGATTAAAATCACCGAGTATATAAAATTCTGAATAAATAGTTGCCAGATTTTCAAGTAGATCCTGGAATTCTTCAAAGAAATGGGCAGGGTGTCCTGGAGGGCGATAAATGCACACAAAATAAACAGAGAAAGATGAATCGGAAATTTCGGCACAGATGGCCTCAAAGCTGGAGTAATCAGGGTTTGAATGCAAATTAACTTTGAACTGTTTTGAGACGAGAAATCCAACACCACCACCTCGTCCAACTGAACGTGGGCGATGATGGAAGGTGAAACTGGAAGGAGAAATGTCAGCAATGCATGCAGCTGTGTCATGTGGTCTGAGCCAGGTCTCAGTGACTGCAAGGATGTCTATTGTCTTGGAAGTTAATAAATCGGTAAGCGAGGCTGTTTTGTCTCGAATAGATCGAACGTTAGTGGTGGCTACTCGAATATTGCGCCTGATAGCAGGTCCAGGATTAAGACTTACATCTCCTGCTAGTAGTAAAATAATTGCCAATTTAAACGTTGGCTTAGAGCGGGGGATTGGCAGTAACTTTCTATTAAAGCAAAGATTAAGACATGGCAAACTGTGAAGATGTGACAAGGAATGTTGTGTTCTCATGTACTGAGAAACTGTTAAAATGACAGCCGACCGTTGGGGACTAAGTGGCTTGCACAGCGTAAAATCGTGACCTCTCGAAGCAGCAGAACAGGATAAAAATAAAACACACAATAAAAATGCTGGTGACATTGTCTTTCCTCGAAATGGTGAAGAATAAAATGATAATGTCTCATAAAAATAATTGAAAATAATAAAATATTCTAAAACTGTATAACTGTACTAAAATAATGTAAATTTCTAGGTTATTAAAGAGTGGGTTGGCGATAATCAATGGCAATATTACAGGTCGTATGATTGTTCGCGCTCAGCAGGCCTGTGCAAAGTAACAAGACGTTTAAAAAGAATGTCTTGTTGAAAAGGCCTGTTAGTATATAGTTTATAAGGGGACTGCCCCTACCTTAGTATGTTGTGTACGTAAGCCTGCTAGCGCGAAAATCAAATCGACCTGTATTATCGCCCAACTAATTTAAGTACAAGATTTAACAGCGTTGGTGGTGACAATTTATAAAATGTTTGTTTAAGCAAACAGTGCAATACGTTGACACAAATTCTACACTAGTGTCACAGACAAATTTAAAAGTTAAATTGCAAAAATGATTTTGAATCACGCAGTGACAAAATAAACAAGTACCACCTTACGCCACCTAGCGACCAACCTGACAGCATTCGCTTGGCCCATCACTAGGGCCTGGATTATTAAGCTCCAGCCAATGTTACCGGTAGGGGGCTTTACCCCAGATTCGGGTCTTAGGTCTTAGGTGATTTACTCCAAACAGCCCAAACTTGAGCTAACGCAGGAGTTGTATGGTGCTTGTTTGTGCGCATGCATTGTGGGTAGTTTGTTTGTTTATTTTATAGGCACTTTAGATGATTGGGTGTGGCGAAAGGGAGGTTCATGATCGCTGTTTGAAACGCTATGGGGCTTTCTAGTTCAGTAATCGGTGGTGGAATCATATTCCAGATTCGAACTGCTCGGGGGTAGAAAGAGAACACTACTGCATTGATGCGGCACCTAGGGGCTACGTAGTGGCCACGGTTTTTTGACTGTGTTAGTAGACCTGGTGGGGGTGTGATGTTGATTATGTTATTTAGTATTTTGTAAAATGTCATGGCTTGTTTGATAATGCGTCGTCGTTCAAGAGTTGACCATCGAAGGGTGACTATTAGTATTAGGTCTGCTGCGTTTGTTTGGCGTCTGTAGTCATTTCTGACAAATCTGGCAGCACAGTGTTGTACTCTTTCAAGGTGTTTAATTTGGGTGGCAGTGTGTGGGTTCCATGTGGGAGAGGCATACTCGAGTTTTGGTCGGATTAGCATGTTATAGGCTGTTTCTTTTACTTCAGGTTTGCATGGTCCGAGGGTTCGTTTGATCATGCCTAGGACTTTTGAAGATTTGGAAGCTATGTCAGTGATATGATTAGTCCAGGTTAGTTTACAATCTAATTTTATTCCAAGATATGTGTGGCTAGAGGCGGTAGAGAGTGGTATGCCAAAGAGTGAATATGAATGTAGTCTGGGTTTGGTTTGGTTTGTTATTGGGATATGCACACATTTAGATATGTTAAATTCCATCTGCCATTTATTAGACCATGTTTGGAGTTTGATCAGGTCAGATTAGAGAGTTTCGTGGTCGGTTTCGGATGTGATTTTGCGATATATAATGCTGTCGTCTGCAAAGAGACGTACGGAAGATTGGACATTTTCAGTTATGTCGTTTATGTAGAGTAAAAATAGGACAGGTCCTAGGACTGAGCCCTGTGGTACACCAGATGTAACATTTGTGCTGTCCGACAGGACTCCATTGACTGAGACTCTCTGTTTGCGGTTGGATAGAAACGATTTGATCCAGTTTTGTGTGTTTCCAGTTATTCCATAGAAAGCTAATTTGGATAGGCATTTATGGGGGACTTTGTCGAAGGCTTTGGCAAAATCGAGTAGGATGGCATCTATTTGTGTCTTATTGTCCATAGCAGTCATCCAGTCGTGGACTGGCTGGGAGTTCGTCGGGGCCTGTAGCTTTATTTTGGTTTAGGTTTTTCAGTTGCTTAATTACTCCGTCTATCCCGATTTCGAGGGAGGGCATATCGGGATAGATGGATGGAGCTAGTTGGGGGATGGGGTAGATTTCTTGAGTAAACACGGAACTAAATTGGTTGTTAAGTGTATTTGCTTTGTCGTGATCATTTATGATTGGTTGGTCGTTTGCTTGCAGTGTAGGGATGCCAATGTATTCTCGTTTGTTTGCTTTAATGAATGACCAGAATTGTTTTGGGTTTGTTTTTAGGCTGTCTCCAATGTGATTGTTTAGATAGTCTGAGTAGGATTTGGTTGCAGCTTTAGTGGCTTGTTTTCGGAGTTGCCTAAACCTTTCCCAGTCACTATTACGTCCAGTTTGTTTTGCTTTTTTGTGGCTTTTGTTGCGTTTTCTTTGCATTCTTATTATTTCACGTGTTATCCAGGGGAGGTGGGTTTTTGCTTTGGTGTTGCGGCTGGGAATATTATTGTTGACTAATGAAGTAAGATTATTCCGGAAAAAGTTCCAATTTTTTTGACATGTGTTGAATTTGGGTTCGTGTCAAAGTATGTTGTTGTTAGTTGTTTTATGTCATCTTTAAGCTTGTCCCAGTTTGCAGATTTATATTGGAACACTTTGTGTGGTGGTTTACTGTTACGGATTGGATTTAGGATGCTAATATATGTAGTCGCCAAAGTACAACCAAAACGTGCTGATCTTGGTGGGTAAATTGGCAGCGTGTCGAGCTGCTACTTTTAGGGTCCTCGGTTCGAATCCCAGAATACTCAAAACTTTTGTTTGTGTTCATTTAGTTTAAAATTAATTTTATTTTGTATAATACTATTTCGGGCACTATTTCGTTATCGAAAATATACGTAATGTATAAATAACTGGCAGTGAGCAGTCAAAACGCCATTCTGAGCCAGACTATCTTCCTGGTGAAATCACCCAGGTAGGTGAGAGTTGGTTAAGCGAGGCTAATAATTATCAATACATGCCAAATCCTGATAATACGTCACATATAACTTCATAAATTGATGATGCTTTAATTCATGAGTATACCAGGGTTGCCATCTAGCGGATAACATTCAGAAGGGCCATTCAGAGCCAGACTATCGTTCTGGCGAAGTCATGCAGCCAGACGAGAGTCGGTTAAGCGAGACCAAGTTTTGCCGAACACAGAGCAATCCGTTTGTATATAAATATAATAACAACCATCCTTATATCTACACTACATAATGTGCACGTTTTTAAATTCATGTACGTTGGCTAAATAATAATTTTTCAAAGCATGTTTATAAATCATGCCTCCATCATTAAGGCTCACAAATAGTACATTCATTATAAATGCCCTCAGCACCCAGGATCATAAACTTTATCTTACATGTAATAGTCTTACTGTATAGTATTGTTAATTGGACTAATTTAAATGGGTGATTTTGCCACAACTGATAATATGATTTCCTCTTAAAAGACTGCACCAATGCAGTCTCAACCACAGACTGAGTGAGGCTATTCCATACATCTGTTCATCGGTGTATAAATTAGTGTTTTAATGTTTAATCAACACTGTTCTTTGAATATTTTTATTTGGTGCTCTCTCGTATGTGAATCGTTATCCCTCAATGTCACAAACTGCTGCATTATATTTCTCAGTTAGAATCTCCCTATCTTTGGAGCAGCAGACTGTTGTAGCATGACCAGTCCACAAAAAATGGGCACCCCTACCTAGAATATATCTAGCTTGGTAACAATACAGATTTTAAAAAAATGGGCCAAGTGGCCCTGAAGTCCTTTGGACTAATACATCTATATGTGACCCCGGCTGACCAAATGAGTGATAAGTCGGAAAAATTGTAACATTGTTTTCTTACATCTTTGTAAAGGTTTGGTAGGGTGCTTTACACGGTTTCAAAAAATATGACTGCTACAAAAATTGGCAAAGTTATGGAGCATTGAACATGGTAGGGATCAAAAAGTGAAAATGAAGAAAACGGCTTTTGAAGTTTTACATTATATATGCAAATGGATTGCATGGAAATATTACACGCACAACATTCAAATGTGGCACACAGTATGTAATATGTATGTTATGTTGCAATGATACACTGGAAGTACAAATGTGCTGCTACAAAGACTTATCAAGTTATGCCAGATTATGTCTTCATGTGTAAAACTAAGAGGACAGATTATTTGAGAGCAAAAGGTAGACTCACTGTTTGACACAGTTTAAAACCTACAGGCAACTGTCCAGTTTAACAGGGGTCTAGTGGCTTAATGCTGTCTGTTGACACAAGCTACTGCCAGTGACCAATTACAGATTAGTCACAGCTTCCATCAAACAATAGCAGGCAGAGAATCTTAGCTCCACAGCTGGGTGTAATACACAACCAGAGCCACCACTGATTCATGGTCAAGTAGATTTGCTCAATGCACCAACTAAGACAATACACAACACTGTGAGTGACAGTGTCCAGAGTGAGGCCTAAGCAGTGTCCTCATTGCTGAATAGATCAATTAAACCTGCCAAGTGGGTGACATTCTGCACAAGTGTTCATCCTTAGTGATTGTTCAGAACTCCAGACTGACCACATACCTAAACAAAGCGAATGTAATAGGTGAAGAACAGGCAGTGTTCAAATAGGAGTATTGGTTGAATTGTATTTGTCTCGACGCAATAGGCTTTATTGTGCCTTCATCGATTATAATGGGGGGAACTGTAACTAGTACTACTGTAAAAGAAAGACTTAGGGCTGACAATTAGTGCTGACATGAAGGTTTCAGAGCAGTGTTGAATTGCAGCTTCAAAAGGAAATCAAATCCTTGAATTGATTAGGCGAAATATAGCATATAAAGAAAAAGAACTAATAATACCGCTGTACAAAACAATAGTTAGGCCTCATTTAGAATATTGTATACAAGCGTGGAGGCCATACCACAAGAAGGACATAGATATGCTAGAAAGAGTACAGAGGAGAGCGACTAAACTTATACCAAAACTGAGGGATCTTAGTTATGAAAAACGCCTAAAAGAATGTGGTTTAACAACACTAGAGACCAGGAGACTGAGAGGAGATCAGATAGAAGTGTTTAAAATATTGAATGGTTATGAAAATATTGATAGAAATGTTTTTTTCAGTTAAGAAAGACTAGAGGACATGAAGTTACATTAGTAAAGGAGCAGTGTAGATTAGACGTAAGAAAGTTCTCATTTTCACAAAGGACTGTGAATGAATGGAACAGATTATCTGATGATTGTGTGGGTGCTAGTAGTGTGAATATGTTTAAAAATAAAATCGACACATACGTCAGAAGGGCTTTTATATGTAGATAAAAGGGTTGGACTCTCGATAAGCCAAAGGGCTACCTTGTCCACCTGCCATCTAGAGTTAATTCTCTGGATGGCAATCTTGTTAAATCTTGTTATAAGAAAGCATTTGATTTAGTAGACCGGTCCTCCCTGTGGTCTAAGATAATTTCATGTGGTATTAATGGTATTGGTTGAAAGTTGTATACAACATATACAAAAATGCTAAATCATGTATAAATCAGGGCCAGGCTGTGTCAGCCTTCTTCTCATGTGATGTATAGGTATGGCAAGGAGAAAACTTGTGTCCTTTGTTATTTGCTATTTACCTGAATCATTTTGAACACTGTTAGTCACAATTATAACGGACTTGACATGGCAGCTGGTGAAATTTACAACAACCTTAGGGATGATGATGTAGAAAATGTATGTTCTACTATATGCTGATGACACTAGAATGATTCAATCAAATACAGATTCCTTGCTTGTGTATAGCGGAACTATATCAACTCTTCTAATGGTTGACATTTGGTTGTTTCAGGTGTCAACTATATTGTGAATCTGTAATTATTAGTCTATATTGATACAATTGATTTACACAGTACCATGTCTACACAAGGCATGGCAAGCGTAAATAGAACAGTAGAATGCATTTCATATCAATAAAGTGTAGGATATTTCACTCTATAGTTGTCCAGAATATTAATTTGCTATGTTTGTCACCTACAGGTGACAGAATATTAATTTTCTATGTTTGTCACCTACAGGTTTCTATAGACAATACATCTTTAACCAATAGACACCACAGTCACACCAATTTATAATAATTAAATGAACATCAAAATAAACACAACTTGCAATTATAGAAAATCAAGTTTTGAAGATAAAAAGTGTTAGGCAACTGTTCTGTCTAACAGGGGTCAAGTGTGTCTACTCTGCCTGGGCACTGTGACCAATTAAAGATTAGTCAAGGTCTCAATGGAACAGTAGCACTAGGCTGCAGAGATTAGTCACGGTGTTGACTTTGTGGCACATTAAACAAAATCTACTGTTGGGGGTGGTCTCAAGGGCCTTTCTCAAAACGACATCACTAAATAATGTAAAACTTTTGCACTTTGGGGGCCCCTTAGAATGATTCAATCAAATACAGATGTATATAGTGGCAGCACCCTAAGATACATCTATGCAAAATTAGAAAAAAAGTTGCTGAACAGTTTTAGAAAAAATAGGCCAAATGTTACATTTTTACCAGTTTTGGGATCCTTGGAGGCCTTAGGGAGCCCTTAAAATGATTCGATCAAATACACATTTCTCGTGCATAGTGACAGTGCCCTAAGATATGTCTATGCAAAATTAGAGAAAACTTTGCCGAACGGTTTCTGAGATACGGCAGCTAACGGCAGACGCAGAGTGATGGCAATAGTCCCTTGGACCTTCGGCCAAAGGACTAAAAAACTATTTCTGAGCATGTTGATATTGATGTTTATATAAATTATTATGTACCCGGTACATACATGTAGATCTGGAATCATGTTTAGTATTTATTAAACTCGGTATCACTTTACATTAACAATGTTAATGGTAGCTATACCAATTCTTTCTATCAATTTATATTTTTAGTGGCTGCCATGCAAGATGGATGTCAGAAAGGCCTAGAAGATACAAGAAAATATAAAAACGTGTTTCAGACAGCATCATACCAGGATATGTGACTGACAATAGGAAAACTAATATGTCGCATGTTCTGCCAGAGGATGCAAAATATAGAGTAAACAGTACTCTTGAATTACCAATCTAATTTGTTGCGAATTAAGTGTTTAGTACTTTTCCGGAGCTATACTTTATGTTGAATAAAATGTGCAGCATTCAAGATGTTCTATTGTTCAACAAAAGTTCATGTTTACTCTGTGATTTGACCTGTGGCCTAAATCACAATTTGTGAAGCAATAACAAATAGGTTTATATACATAACATAGTAATTAGTCCTCTGCTTGTACAACGTCACACATTTATTTGTGCTATGTGGCTCCATTCTTTCTTCATTTACATTTCTTAAAGACACTGCACACATTTCTGCGCATATTTTTTGACTTTGGCATGTTCCAATAGCACACAAAATACAAAGTATTACATTTGTTGAACTGTGAAAATGTTGTCGCTGAACATTTGATCAAATGCTTGCAGTGAGAGAGGGCAATAATACAATGGATGTCCTTTTCTGTCCATGTCTGGAAGAAATAAAAAAATGTATTAATTACACCTAGAAAAAATAAGTACAGCATTTACATATGTATATGTACTGGTATATATCAAGGTATTGAGTCAAACACATTGACATTTAATATGAGTGTCAATCTGCGAATGATGCCCAAACCATCTGATGTGGAATTATTACATACAATGTACTGGGCCACACAGGCACGGGATGCTCCCTGTGCCATACCGCGGCTGGCACCACGTGCTCGTAGCACATTGTAAACAACCCAGGTTGTGTACAAAATCGACATATTATTAAAAGGCCAGAATAATGGACCTTAACATACTGCGTTATTAAAACAGATATATCTTCCAGCTTCATAGACCTGATTTAATATTATAGAGAAAGGGATAACAGCTGAATAATAAATTACACAGGTTCCATCACCACGGCGGCCGACACCGGTTAAAGGCATATAGCGCATCTGGAATCTGATATTTTATGGACATCTTTGAGTTTGAGTTGTGGATTAAAATGGTTATTTTTGTACTAGATGAGTGAAATGGATATACATACCATCTGTGATTGTGTGACTGTACGTGACACTTCATCTAAATCCTGATCCAGTTGTATAGCTTGATGTAAACCGGTTTCATAACATAAAAACGATTGCAACACGACTACTGTATGAATCAATGTAAACCTTGGAACTGGCCGCTGAGATGACCCGCAACCGTTCTCGCACGCGCACTGCGCATACGCCGCTGAAAAGGTCTATTTCTACGCAAATTGTATGCCAAACATGCAAGCCAATTACCAAAAACTGCAGCTAATCGATCTGTTAGCGTGATGTTTCATAAGATAAACTGGTAACCGATAAACTTAAAAGTTATATTCGATTCTAACTTACACAGTATAATAAATATAAATTCATGAAAAATGATAAATGCTAAAACAGAAAGCATGGCCACAAACTAACCTGGAATGATTGCGTTGACAGGTGGATCAAATTCAAAACACGTGCATTATAAACCGGAAGTTGTTCTCCTGGGGCACACACTAAGGCCCTATTTCTTTTGCAGTCCGCGGAGTCGCCGGAACCGGAGAAAGCGGAGAGGGTCAAATAGAATAGACTTCTGCGCACATCGGAGATGGTAGCAACCGTCTTGTTATCGCCCATAAACAACATGGACGCAGAATCACTAGCAGAGTCATTTTGTTAGTTGTTTTTTCTTAAACTACGATGATGCTTACAACATTAAATATGTTACATATGCTCACAAGTTCACATCATGTGCTGTTATGTTATTAGTCAATCATTTTTGCTAAAAAAATATGCATTAATATTGTAACAAAAATAAACACTATGTCGTATGTGTAACGCCTGTGTCAATGCCGATGCGTTCATGTGATCTGTGTATGACATACACCGCATTGTTGTTGCTTAATTTGCAGGGCCTGATAACGCAAGTGTTCGCCACGTATAGCAAGCAAATAGGGTAGAACAAATGGATACTCGAACAAAAAAAACATTGAGTATTGCAATCATATTTACGTTAAAATATGTATTTATTCGTGTACTGTGTATAATTGGAGGGGCAAATTTAAAAAAATAGTGTGTAGACCTACTATCAGACCTGGGTTCAATTAACTTTTGTCAGTTCCAATTAAATTGCAATTCATGTTTATTTACCAAGGATCAATTCCAATATAATTCAATATACTCACAAGAAGGATCAATTCCAATTCAATTCATTTTATTCAAATAAAATTCGAGCATATTGTTGATAAATTCAATTCAAATAAGAATTGAACCCAGGTCTGCCGACTAAACATTGATAGTTGTGTGCACAATATCATATTTAATATGTAACTTGTTCAAATCATGTTGTGCTGTAGGTACCAGGGCATGGTACTTACTCATCAAAGATGGGACATCTGTGTGTTGTGTTTAATGATGTAACTATTAGAAATAAATAAGAAAGACAATTCTTATCCAATAAAAGCGTGCAAGCTATTGCGTGATGTAATCCCACATGTTCACATTACATAATAGTATATCTTGTTACAAGACACATTATATATGTCCCACATCCATTGTATGGTCCTTCAAGAAGCTGGGTGTATAAAAAATATGTCGTATTTGCATGGCAAACAGTTCCATTTAACACATTCCAATACAATAATTATTGTTTAATAATACAGAAACAATATTGGATCATCATCAATGTCACGATCATAGTCAAAGAAATGTGTTTTTTTATGATGTAATTTTCTTGCAATGGAGAAATAAAACAGTTGAATTGCATTATGATGTTACCCTTACTAAATAAGTGTATTATTATGTGCAAATAATTCCATGCAACAAAGGTGCATGTTCATATCAGTATGTAGGCATTTGTTTTCATATTAGTGTGTAGGCGTTTGTTATGCAAGAAATACATTTTGACTATCACAGAAGTGATATTGTTATAAGAATAAAAAAATATGTATACAATCTCTTCAGTGTTCAAATTAAATCTTCAAACACTGTTTATGATTGATTTGTTTGTGTGTTTTTTATTAATCACATAAAAAATACATCACTTCAGATAGAAAAGTGGTAGAGGCGACATCAAAACTACATTACACATGCTGAAGGCAATTAATGGAATCGGTGGATGTGCACAACCAGTACTGTTTCGTATGCAACATTCAAACACCAGCAGGAATTGAACCTGCCACACATCACTGGACCATTATGAACCCCACTGCTCTGATGTGTGGTAACATTGCATGAATTAAAACATTGAAAATAACTAATCTATTTCAAATTATCTAATTTTTAAAAAAAATATTAAACGTGCCATTTAATTTCTGAAAATCCTTATATTATTGATTCATACAATACATGTTAAACTAAAAATGGATGCTTGTAAATAATGTAATGGACATTTTAATTAAATGTTGTTATTAATATTACCCTGCATTTACTCAGTTCCCTGATTCCAAGAATGGTATGCTGTGCAGCAAACAATCACACCACTATAGTGGTATCTTCTGGCACTGTTTTATGGAGTGCCAAAACATAACAATACGATAATGTTATTAAATGTACATTCATTGTTTTGATACTGCATCAAAACTGCAATTGACAATACAAACAATTCACCACGCCACTAAGCTCTGTTATACGAAGACAACTTGGATCATCATCTTTATGCTGATGATACTCAGATCTACATTTCGTTGGCTACCACGAATACAAATTGCTCCCTTAACCAACTTGGCGATTGCCTTCAAGATATCTTCCACTGGATGACTGACAGCAAGTTGAAATTAAATGCAATTAAAACTGAATTGATCATTATTGGTACTCCAATGCAGCGTAGTAAACTGGATGGTTTTTTCCATACACGTATTTTGAATTAGTATATCACACCAGCAACCTCAGTGCGGAATTTAGGAGTGATATTTGATAGTAACTTCAATATCCGACAACTCGGCCATAGCCTGTCCCAAGCCAGGTTGAAAAAGGAGGAGGGTTGGGCGTAGGGTCAGTAACCCTACCCCGTAAAAACAAATCCTACTACAGAAACGACGAGAAGAAGCCATTCCGGTACACTTTCTAGGGGAAGAAGAGAAGGCACATCCATAAATGTGGATGCATCTGCATCTACAGATGTATCTACACCTACAGATGTATCTATGACAGGGTTGAGTGAAAGCCGTCAGGAAGCTCGACCCCCGATGAACCATATCTTTAACGCCAAAACTAACACTAGAGTAGGCACATGGAACGTTCGAACGCTCTTTCAGAGCGGGCGGATGGAGCAAGTGCTGAAGGAAATGAAGGCTTACCATCTAGATATTCTAGGCGTAAGCGAGATGAGATGGACAGGACAAGGATGCTTCAACAGCGGAGATAAAACTGTACTCTACTCCGGAAACGAAGATCAACACGTTCATGGAGTTGGCATCATCCTGAATAAGGATACTACAAAAGCACTGATAGGGTGGAAGCCAGTTAGTGAACGCATAATCACAGCGAGGTTCAACACCAGACATGTCAAAGTCACCGTAGTGCAAGTATATGCCCCAACCGAAGTCGCCACAGACGAGGAAAAGGACAACTTTTACGACCAACTCCAGAACGTGCTGGATGAGATACCAAGCTTTGACATAAAAGTGGTGGTAGGAGACTTTAACGCGAAGCTGGATGGAGACAGAAGAGAAATGTATACTACGGTTGGACCTCACGGTTCAGCTGGAATTACGAATGATAACGGTGAGCGATTGCTCTCGATGAGCACCGCCAGTGGTATCAGCATTGGCAATACCTTCTTCATACATAAACGCATTCACAAGAAAACCTGGATCTCACCAGATGGCAATATATCGAATGAGATTGATTACATCTGCATTAGTAGTAGATGGCGTACATCTCTACAGGACGTCCGAACCTACAGAGGGGCAGATGTTGGTTCTGACCACAACCTTGTGATTGGTAAAATCCGTTTGAAGTTAAAGAGAGTCAAGACGGTGAAGACGGTCAGGCCATATGCGACAGATAACTTAAAGAACACAGACACATCAAAACAATTCTACGAGGAAACTAAGAACAGATTCCAAGCGCTACAACACTCAACCGACATAGAAGAACAATGGCAGCTATTCCTTCAAGCCGTAAAAGAGAGCGCGAATGTAGTGTTAGGAAGGAGAAGAGGGTCCAACAGAGAACAGTGGATTACTGGAGACTCGTGGAAACTGATTGATAAAAGGAAGGATACGAAGATCAGAAGAGATCAAGCAGCTAGAAACATCCAACAATGGAGATCATCAGATGAGGAATACAGGAAACTGGACAAAGAAGTAAAAAAGAGCTGTAGGACAGATAAGAGGAAATGGTTAGAAGAGAAAGGTAAAGAAGCACAAACAGCAGCAGAACGGAATGACTCGAAAACGCTGTATAGGATTGTGAGAGAGCTAACTACCGCGAAAAGCAATTCCAACATACCAATAAAAGACAAAGATGGCAGAGTGCTTCTAACAAACGAGGAACAAGACACGAGGTGGATTGAACACTTCCGAGAAGTACTAAATCAACCAACACCAACCACACTCTTCAACTTCGAACAGGAACCAAACATAAAAGAGCTTGATGTCATCACCAATGACATCACCAGGGCAGAAGTTTCCAAAGCCATCGATAGCCTCAAGAACAACAAGGCAGCGGGCCTTGATGAAGTATCGGCCGAACTATTGAAACATGGCAAGGACGGGGTTGTAGACGAGTTAACCTACTTGTTCAATCTGATCTGGTCTGAGGAGGAAGTTCCTGATGATTGGAGACGAGGAGTGATCGTGACGTTACCAAAGAAGGGGTGCCTGAGCGATTGCAATAACTGGCGAGGAATAACATTGATGTCAGTACCTGGAAAAGTGTTCTGCAGTGTGATCCTAAACCGGCTGAAGACAGCAGTTGACCAACACCTCCGGGAGGAACAAGCTGGTTTTCGAAGAGGAAGGTCATGCTGTGAGCAGATCTTCACATTGCGAAACATCATCGAACAAAGCAGAGAGTTCCAGATACCTCTTTTAGTCAATTTCATTGACTTTAAGAAGGCTTTCGACAGTGTCCACAGAAATTCGCTGTGGCAAATCCTGAAGCTATACGGCATACCAAGCAAATATATAGACATTTTCAAATCGCTATACCGAAACACCAACTGCTGCATCAAGACCAACGATGGCTATACAGACATGTTCGATATAGAGACAGGTGTACGTCAAGATTGCATCCTGTCCCCTTTCCTCTTTGTTGTTGTTATCGACTTCATCATGAGGAAAACGATGAAAGATCCGAACTTTGGTGTTAAATGGATAAATAATAGGTTGACAGACCTTGACTTTGCCGATGATATTGCACTGCTCAGCCACACGCCGGAGATCCTACAAGAGATGACCAATAATTTAAACAAAAATGGAGAGATGGTCGGATTACGAATCAGCTATGGGAAGACAAAAACATTGTCAGCTGGTGATGGATCTGACCCCCACATTGTGATCGGTCAGGAAGAGTTGCAATGCGTCGAGAACTTCCCTTACCTTGGAAGCTACATCTCTAGGAAAGGCGACGCGGAAGTAGATGTACGAGCGAGGATAGGCAAGGCATCAGCAGTGTTCCAAAGACTACGTCCAATATGGTCCAGTAACACCATCAGAAAGGACATAAAACTACGTCTTTACATGTCAATCGTAATACCAACAGCGATATATGCCTGTGAAACGTGGAAGAATACGGCGAGGATATCAAAAAAACTAGACGTATTTCATCGACGATGTCTCCGGTTCATACTGGGCATATCGTGGAGAGAACACACCACAAATGAAGAAGTGATGAGGAGGGCAGGTCTGGACAGCCTGCATCACATAGTTAAGTCTCGACGACGAAGACTAGCGGGACATATCCTACGCCTACCAAGAGAGAGAACAGCACATGTAGCAATGGAATGGGTGCCTGAAGGTGGAAATAGAAGGAGAGGAAGGCCGACTAAGACCTGGCGCAAGACGTTTAAAGAAGATCTGGCAGAGATGGAAATCACCTGGAATGAGGCCAAAGAAATTGCGAAAGACCGTAGTAGATGGAGAAAGCTCGTCGCCCGATGTCCCGAAAGGAACAGGAGGAACTAAGTCTAAGTAAGTAAGTCAATGTCCGACAACACATATCTCAAACATGTCGCTGCTGTTTTTATCATATTCGTGATCTTCGCCGTATTCGCAGGCATGTCATTTTCTCTTGCTAAAACTATTGCAACAGTGCTTGTTAGCAGCAGACTCGACTATTGCAATTCCATCCTTTATAATATCGCTAGAAAGGATATTACAAAACTTCAGCATGTCCAAAATTTTCTAGCAAGAGTAGTTACAAGATCTCCTCGTTTTTTCTCCTCTGTACCAGGGTTGGGGTCAAGTACAGTTGATCAAGTACTCAAGTACATCAAGTACCCAAAATAAATATCAAGTACAATTCAAGTACTTACTTATGTACAAAGTACTTAAGTACATAAAGTACTGACATATCAAGTACAAATACTCAAATATAAATGGGCCTATTTTAATGGTTGTAATATGTTTCGATATTTTGCCATGTTTATTTTGCAACACAAATTTATGTGACTTTTTGATATGAGCAAAACTGAGCATCACATTTTCTTATCATTTGGTTGTGAAGATCAAGCAGAAAAGTTCACAAAAATTCTATACATTTTATTGAAACCATATTTCATGTATACATTCGTTACATTATACATCATAATACTTGGCAATACTTGGTCAAGTCCAACCACTCCATTGTTCATTTCATATTTGACCTGTCATTGCACTTTATCATCATGACAGTCTCAAAGTTTTTTTCTGTGAGCTGACACCTGTTTGGGTGGAACACCTTCCCAGCAATGCTGAAAGTCCTTTCTACCGATGCTGATGATGCCATGACTGTCAGATACTTGACCGCCAGCTTGGCTAGGGTCGAGTACATGTTTGAATGTCCCTTCCAGTATGCGAGAGGGTCACTCTCTTCGGCCATGGCTGCCTCACCAAGGTATTGATTCACCTCAGCCATGATTGATGCTGGTTGAACTGTAGCAGCTGGTGTGGTCATAAAGCTGAACAGCTTGCTCCGCTTCTTGGCTGGGCTGCCTACACTCACAGACAGCTCTGCTGTAACAGCTTCCCGTTTATTGGCATCCTGGCACCACTGGAGCTTGAAACGAGGGTCAAGACAAGCAGCAAGCCTGAAAACCTCATTGTCCTCATACACTACCATGCGCTTGTCAAGTGATTTACTCGGGGCTGTGATGAAGCTGGTATTGTAGTGAGACTTCATGGTGGTTAGATGAATCCGAAGTCCAATGATGGTTGGGATGATGAAGCTGGCAGTGACTGTCTTGTCACGCTGTCCGATGTCTGTTGCCTCCTCGAATGGCTCCAGGATCTCGAGCATATCTTTGAGGATGTTACGATCATATGCAGTGATGGAGGGTGCATAAAGCTGTTCCAGCTTAGCACAATATTTTACACCTTAGCTGATTAGTCAGATAAGTAAAGCACTCACCACCTACATCACAAGGGAAGGCATTCCAGGAAGGTGCATCAAAGCTACACCTCTGCCGAGTTGTCAAAATGGCTTTCACACTATTTTCACACCACAGACCCTACAATCCTTGAAAATATCATGTACAAAACTTTCCTGCTCTACACTTTAGTACTTGAAAAGTACTTGCTATTTACAAAGTACTGTAGTTCAAGTACACATACTTTCCATTTTCACACATCAAGTACTCAAGTACTGACAAATGTGTACTTAAGTACAAGTACTAGTACTTGACCCTAACCCTGCTCTATACCACTTTTGAAGTCTTTGCATTGGCTTCCTGTATGATATTGTATAATATTTAAGATTGTACCATTACATACCAGGCACTGTCCAGTAAGCAACCATCTTATTTGCATTCATTGTTTACTCCTGTAAGAAAACCTATCCAGCTTCGATCATTTAGTTCTGACCTACTTTTTGTTCCTAGAGTCAACACTAACATTGGAATTAGGGCTTTTTCTGTTGCTGCACCAACTCTTTGGAATATGCTCCCTCTTAGTGTTAGATCAGTTGAAAATGTTACAAAATTCCGTCATCATTTAAAAACTTATCTTTACAACCTTGCTTATCCATTGTAACTCCTTGGCGCCTTGATTCATCTGTTGACAACTGGAATACTACTTATGGATTTTAAGATTGACCAATCCTTTTGTTTTGATGCGCCTCTGAGCTTGGTTTCCAAGGATTTAGGCGCAATAGAAGTTATCTTATTATTAATATTTAAAGGTGCAATATCAGTTCGTTTGCCCATCGCCAATCCTGTTCTTTTATGTCCAGATGTGTAACGTGTGAATAGTTTAATTAGTGCGCACAATCTGTTTTATAATAAAAAATGCTTACTTGTTTTTTAATTGATAAAAAAAGATTTGTCGTTACATCGGGTAGCTGGCACGAAAGCCAATTGCGCTGTCGATCTCCTGAAATTAGGCTGTCACGTGCATTACGCGAGACCAGACATCCAGGCAAGCTTACGAAAACATCAACAACAGCGAAGAGCGAACACGTGGTGGTAGTTTGAATAGAAGGTATGTATTACACTGTCACTATTGGTAACACGAACATGTATGATAGCTAGCGGTATATTAATCCAACGTGAATTAGCCAATAGTCATAAAAGTGAGTGACATCTGCGACAGTGCATTGCGTTATCATTTGTACTGGAACGGAGAGTGACACTGACAGCGTCAGCTGGCATAATATAATACGGTGGCTGATTTGATATATATTGACTTACCTATGGCTATGCTGAATCACGTTAATACACTATTTATTACGAAAATACATACATATCATTGCGATAATAAATTATGTGACGGCGCATAATGGGAAATAACATTGTTTTAACAGTATAGCGACTGTGCCATTTTAAGGGAGCAGTAATTATATTATGATTTATGTCCATCAAATACGTCAAACACAGGGGACATAAATCTCGCCGGTTGAAACCAGGGAGCCGAGTATTTAGCATCGTATTTTAATTATGTAAATGTAATAAATATGTTATGCGATAACCAAGAATATGCGTATGTAATGTATTAATTGGTTTCCTGGGATAACTTTCAAATGACAAAGTTAAGGTGTTAGTGTGCAATAATGCAATTTTGTGCATTATCTTCACAATTGAGGAAGTATTTCTGGAATGTGCAGTACTAAAAGGATGTTTATTGTACATGTGATTAAGTTCATACATGAGTTTTATGTGACATGTGATTAAGTTCATACATGAGTTTTGATGTTGATAGATGCCACGTACCCCGCAACCAGGGTGTAAGGACGAGAGGAGGGAGAGGAGGAAGAGGAAGGAGAAGAGGGAGAGGATGTCAGCTAAGTCAGGCTGATATCGAGAGAATACGTAGCCTGCGGGAGGCCCGTATTCATTCAACTCAGGTAATATCATATACAACAATTAACCACACATAGGTTATCAACAAAGTTTTAATTTGCACATTTAAATATATCTTCGTTTGCTTAGATATACATATAGAAACTATGTTTACTTACTTTATAAAAACCTCCATATAAACATCACATTTTCACACCTAACCCACATGACCAGACGCCTACCCCCCACCCGGACCAGCCATCGGAAACCACCCTCCAGTGGTGCGTCTGCGGCAGATGTAGAGATATGCTGACAGACCTGGAGAGGTTATGCTGTGGCCTACACAACTGCATATCTCAAAGACCAGTGAGTATTTGACATTGAAATGCAACAGAAGCACTACTTAAGCATACTACAATTGTGTAATAAGAATGCAAGTTTTTGTTTTAAAAGAACGATAATACCGAGGTAATGCAGGAATGAACCCTGGAGTGAACTTATTGATTCTTTCATAATATGCCACAGGTGACAAACCCTTCGAATACATGATATGAAAGACATACTGTTGGCATAACACCGATCTAAACATGTTGACATTACAACATTTCCCATGATGATTTAACTTTGAGGTTCAGGCAGCATCTCAAAATGTCAAACAAGAGTAGCTGAAATAGTTACACTTGACAGAAACTGACATGTCAGTAAAAAAATTATACGGATTACCACAATGAATACTCTAAATTTACTCCCAACACTGCAATGATGCCCAACTTTTTTTGCTATAACAATTTGATCTTTACAGGAGATTGAACTAATGTGTCTGGAAGCGTTAGTTCTACAAATCAACATGGCCTACTGGGCAGACATTTTTGTGCAGGACCCCGGACACGACTCAGCAGCCATGCGACATGCTGCTTACAGGCAGTTTGTCCTGTGGCGACCTGGCCGACTCGGGACAAACATCCGTCGCGTCATCCCCAGTTGTGTGGTCAGCCGCATTAGGGATCGATTCCCAAATACAAACGGGTTTTACACTGGCTTCCAGGTCAGTCAGTTAGCTTGATTGACCAGACGTCATTGTAGACCGGAGGTTTCTGGACATCCGGGAACGGTGACGCCTCACTAGCTCGGCAGTTGGTGGTGGAGCGGTGGGTGCCATGGTCCGACTGATTCGGCGGGGATCTTCTGCCATCAATTCGCGACGTCTTGACACCGATTCTGTGTCAGCCATTCTGCGACGAACTGCATCCATTTGCATGTCGATTATGTAGCTGTAGGATTTTGGTATCTTCATGGGAACAGCATACCAGTTTCCCGATTTTTTGCTATACATCCTCTTGTACCTTTAAATCAGACAAAATAACTACTTCCATGACTGTGGCATGAATTATTTTTACATAAATGTGACACCATATTCTTCAAAAGTAATTCATACATGGTCTTCTTCTAGCTGCTCTTTTTCTTGCTGCTACAAGTTATGCAGGCATTAACAAACATGGCGCTCCAATTTCTTCAGTTTGTATTTAGTAGCAGTTCTGTGGCGCTCTTTCTAAACCATATTTACAGACTATCTATTATTTGTACTCTATAACGTTATCTCAATTTTTACACAAATCTTTCTCATTAAGCGCCTATAAATAATGCTCTTGTTCTAATTGTGCCTGTAATATTTCCTTTTGAATAGACTCTTCTAAGGATGTATCTTTATTTCATGGTACTCTCAGATTTCTTAACGCAAAGCCACATTTTAACGTTTTCAATTTTTTTTAAAATATGTATTTTTTCCAAATTAATAAATAATGTTGCTACATCAATAATTTCTATCTATGTCAACGGAAATACTCACATCATTTCTCCTGCAGAGTTAAGGCAGTAGGATCTGTCTTTGTGTTGTTGGTAGTCGATGGCAGCCAGCTGAGTTCTTGCAACATACACTGGGTAGCTGTGAGATATAAAACCTGTTTGTGAAATTTGTTACAACAATTTGTGTATACACTGACTGCATCGACATTGTATTTTTTAATGTTTACAGTGTGTATTTATTATGTATTTATTGTTTAATTTTGTTTTTATTTTTCTACATTATCACCAATTTTAATTTTTCTAATACTTTATATTATATTGTTTTTTTACATCCAAGTGTAATAAGTATACCTGTAATTCTTGTTTGCCTTTCGTAATTGCCTAGTCATTATTTTTTTGTGATTTTTCATTAGACACAGCATGCTATAAACAGTTACAGTTTGATGTAAAAGTGTTGTTGTTTTTAACACAGGATCATAATATAATATAATATAATATAATACGGTATTTCTTTAGCGCTAATTCCCGCCTAGCGGATCTATGTGCTGTACAAGCGATAAAATAAATGTATATTAATATATTAAAAACTAAACACTGGTTTTAAGACATGTAATACTGAACATTAAAATAGAAACACTAATTTTAAGACAAATAATACCAAACAATTATAAAATAATGTCCGTCACGACGAAACAATTCAAATTATTTAAAATGTCTAATAAAAAGATGAGTCTTTAAAGACTTTCTAAACCTATCCAGTGTCCCTGATGCACGAATGTCCACCGGTAGTTCATTCCATAGTCGCGGTGCTGCTGCGCCAAATGCAGAGTCGCCGATGCATTTCTTCGTGATGCTTTGGCGCAGTGTTGGCGCATGGTCCTGGCGTAGACGTCTATCACGCTCTCGTGGCTGCACAAGTTCTGCCAGATAAGACGGCGCTAAACCATGAATACATTTGTAAGTCACCACCAACACCTTGAACACAATTCGACTCACAACCGGCAGCCAATGCAGTTCCTTTAACACTGGCGTTATGTTATAATATGTATAATTGTTTGTTATTTTCATGTACATTATAATTGGGTTCCATGTAAACATAACTTATTCATGTAATATTATAAATGTTATATTTTACAGTGCAATGATTGTACCTGTTAATTTCTTGCTTGTCATTATTGTCTAGTTAGTAGAATCACAGTCTTAATAAAATCTTATTTAATATGACTGGAATTAGTATTTACTTCACATTTTTAAATACGAATATGTAATTTCATGAGGACAGGATTTAATACATTTTAAAAAGTTATGTTAATTATGTGAGGCACATGTTGATTAGTGTTTACCATCTGTGCAGCCAATGTCAATATGAATATAATTTGCGTCATGTGAATTTTAATGATATATCACTAAATGAAGATATATGTATATATATATATATATATGCAAGCTTTTATTAATAAAGCTGTTTAAATGGCAGCAGTAAGGGATCATTTCATAACATTGTTATATAATATCAGATAAAATTACTTTCATCTGGCCTCAACTCCCCATCCTCCAGATGAAAGTTTGTAAACATTGATATGATGATATAAATATATTAACAGCCCGATGTGTCAAATATCAATGTGTGATGCCACAAGAAACTGCCTCTGACTCCCTCCCTCCCCCAAACGAAAGTTATTTTGTCTGATATCAGACATAAACAATTTGTGATGATCCGTAAGGTAACTGCTTTGCAAAAAGATTGCTATGAGTAATTGTGATTCAAAATTCCACAACTGTAAACAAATGAACAGAGCAGATTAATATAAGCAATTAATGGTACTCACCCACACAAGTACAGCAGCACTTCCAACGCGCTTCAGGATCAAGTCATATGACTGTCTGCATCCCTTCACTTTGCAAATGTTATCCACCTACACCAATAAACAAATCTGTAACTGTGAGAAGTAATTTAGAAAGGATAGTCTATACATGGGCAGCAGAATTCTGTTAATATTTGAGGAGGGGCTGAGGCTCATCAAAAACCTCCAATTGCATCCCCCTGCAGGCTGGGCAAAAAAAACAACCTGGAGGCTCCAAGAAACCTCCAACTGCACCCCGCATGGTTCACCAAAAAAACATCTAAGGTCCTCTAAGAACATCAAAGTACACCCCCCATGAAGATCAACAAAATGTGGGCACATTCCAAAGGTTTATGGAGGAACATGTCCTCCAGGCCCTTCTGGAGGTGCCTATGACTTCTCTTGTGACAAAGTATGATAAAATTTAATTACATGAAAGTTAAAAAAATAGGCACTGATTTCTCTATTATGTATATTCATAAAAAATCTAAAAACAAGTCTCCGTCATTTTAAAACTACTACATAAATGATGCACATTTGTTTTTTCTACGGATTGGCATTAAGTTATTATTGTTAATTGTATTGTTAATTATATTTATGCCACCAGTATGTTTCATGATTATCAAACAGAAGTGTATACCTTCATTGTTCCAAGTTCCAGTAGACATCCTTCATAAACAATCAAGCAGGGTTTCCCAGTGATGTCTTCTGCTCTTGTCACCATCGTTGTTTCTTCTTCGTCTGGACTGGAGGTATCACTGACCGTCTCTTCCAAATCATGCACCAAATCACATGTGGTGACGTTCTCTAAGCCGGCAGTGTCGATGCGACATCTACATTTAAAATCAAAGCAGTGAGTGTTGCTATCAACACATCAAACTTTACATCGTAATACTTCCTCTGCAATAATGTAGAATTTATTTATTGCATACATAGATATGTGCAGACAAAGATATCGACTAAAAAACTGGTGAACTGAAGATCTACAAACTAGCTAAATGTTGTACATTAATGGTTTAACCAAATATTTACTGTCCCATGTGTAATGATAGAAAGAAACACATTTTGTAACACATTTTAGTGAAGAATATTTATTAAAGTACTATGAAAACAGAACTAATTTGTTATCATAACAGCACTTTCATGCATCTTCCTGTAATTTCAGGAGAAAATGTGCTGGTCTGGTGGACTGACATTAAAAAAAATGCTGACCAGAAGAAAAGGTTGTCAGCGTTGAACAACCACAAAAGTAACCATTTGCAACAATGTATATACATACATAAAATTATATATAATACAAATATTTACCAATGTATCTCTCGTAGCGATATGATGTATCACCAGGATCCACAGCTTCCAGTCCCATCGGGTCGTCTTCATAAGGCATACTGCAACAAAGTGTATTGATTAACTATTGTTAGCAACACTTGTGAGGCACCTCCCATGATAACGACATTATATCATGTCTTACTAAGAGTCTCCCCAACATTGCATATTATTAAAATAATTCCACACATTGTATGTTTAAAGAAGTCAAATGAAGTTATTTTGATTTCTGAGCACACAAACACACACAAATATACATTCAAAGATACAAATCAGTAACTGAACTTGTGCTGTGTGACCCAGCGGGTGATGACTGAGATCAAATGTCATGTGAAGTAACATTAACTTTGAAGCAGTTGCAGGCTTTAGTAGATCTGTGCCCTAGCATAGGTATAATTATTATGAAAGAACAATCACTGAGGCTTGGCTATGTTGTGTCACATGTATTTTCTTGCATTGCATATACGTGAATTTATGTTTGCAACAGAAATATTCCAAATTAAATAAATAGAACATTAACATCAAAAAGTGAACTGCAAATTAAATGTAGAATGTAATTGAAACTTTTACAAAAGCCCTATCAACCAAAGATGGTGTAACTGAACCCATGTAAGACTGGTCAGAATAAAAAAATAATTGTTAAAACCATGCAATAACATGTATTTGCATACCTTCCAATTATGATGCTATGATTTATATATATATATCATGTTTGCATAGCAGCAGCAATTAATACTTACGTTTGTTCTAACTGTCCTGAGCTGCATCCAGCCTCAGGAAGTGACTGGACACCTGACACTGACAGTGAGCTGCTTCTGCTATGACAACTGATACTCGATGGAGTGACCACAGATCGATCATATGTGATGGCTGCAGTGGTGTTCAGGTAGTTTGCGCCTTTGTATTGAAACTGTCAAACAAAGTCATGAATTTGATTATGGAATGAGTCCGATTATTTGTGAAAGTGAACATGGTTTGACAGCATTAGTACCCATCAACATTGACAGCATACAGTAGTGTAGAACAACAATGAAATACAGGCTGCTGAAATCATTTTCAAAAGTACTAACAGCTAAAAATATGTGAAACGGTCATCTGCCCAGTTGTTAAACAATTACAATAAATGATATGAGAGTGGCAAAGTTATTATTGTATATATAGTGAAACAGTAGTATATAACAAACAAATACACAATTTACAATTGTCATAGGTAACAATGTGAAACAATCTGGATTGTATATGGCAGTAATATTCACCATCCAATTGCCAACATAATTAACTAAGTACAGGTAGAACATAGGTGGGCTAGAAAGAAGGTCACAGGAAATAAAGTCACAAAGAAATGTTATTTAAAAATATAAAGTAACTAAAAAGTTTAGCAATTTTTCACCGATAGTTCAACAAAACAAAGTTTGAGGAATTCAATAGTAAACCATCCAAAATACCCAATGCCTTAGTTGTGATCCGAATGTGTCATTCAACACTGCTAATTATTGAGGAGGACACTTGGCTGGCAGTGGGTGAACCCATGGCAATGTCCACAACTACTGTTTGCTCAGTGCCAGAGGGTAGATTAGCACCTGTCACTGTCCAAAGGTCAATATCCCCTTTGTTCTTTCGAAGTGGTTACGTAGCCGAGCATCGAAACCGTGTCCCCCACAGACTTAAAAGTGTGAGCACTCAATGCGCATGCACCAATCGTCACGTGTGCGCACTGGCTTCCGCTCTCTGTCTCTCTCAAATATGATGACGGAGCGTGGTGTTGTTTTATTTTGGCTAAAAACAGATGTTTTCGATAGTTTTGAAGAAGTGCATGTGTAGTTGGATTAAGGAAATTGAAGATGCGACAGCCGTGCAATTGTACAGACGCGACTGTAACTAAGACGTTGGCTGCGTCGATGGAACGATATCCCGGCTGTGCGGGCAAGGCTAAGCCCGAACTTAGATACTATCTCCTATCATACTGCATTTATACCTTACTTATCATGTATATACCTTACTTTTCATGTATGTCTTTATGCCATGGGGATTACACAACTGCCAATAACGAATGAAGGGCAAAGGGATGGTATTTATACTGTATGACATTTCAGTGTATTAATACTGTATGACATTTCAATGTATTAGTTATATTTTGTTGTATACTGTGAATCCAACTCAGTCGAGTTGCTAATAAACTTGTGTTATTCTTATTCTATGCATTATTTCAATAAAATGTTATGTTACTTCTACTCTGCTGTTTTCATAAGTCATTATACATTACATCATTATTGGTAGAGCACATAACGTATTCCAAAGTAATTTCTAATATTTGCATATATAATTTATATATATGATATTATTTTTTATTTGTAGTTACTTTGGCCCACAGCTATGTTACAATAGTTATGTTAGTTCCTGTCAATGTGTATTGTTTGGTTGTCATGTTATATTTATTTGTAGTTACTATGGCCCACAACTATGTTACAGTAGTTATGTTAGTTCCTGTCAATCTGTATTGTTTGGTTGTGTTATATTTATTTGTAGTTACTATGGCCCACAGCTATGTTACAATAGTTATGTTAGTTCCTGTCAATCTGTATTGTTTGGTTGTCATGTTATATTTATTTGTAGTTACTATGGCCCACAGCTATGTTACAATAGTTATGTTAGTTCCTGTCGATGCGTATTGTTTGGTTGTCATGTTATATTTATTTGTAGTTACTATGGCCCACAGCTATGTTACAGTAGTTATGTTAGTTCCTGTCAATGTGTATTGTTTGGTTGTCATGTTATATGTATTTATAGTTACTATGGCCCACAGCTATGTTACAGTAGTTATGTTAGTTCCTGTCAATGTGTATTGTTTGGTTGTCGTGTTATATTTATTTGTAGTTACTATGGCCCACAGCTATGTTACAGTAGTTATGTTAGTTCCTGTCAATGTGTATTGTTTGGTTGTCGTGTTATATTTATTTGAGGTTACTATGGTCCACCGCTATGTTACAGTAGTTATGTTAGTTCCTGTCAATGTGTATTGTTTGGTTGTCGTGTTATATTTATTTGTAGTTACTATGGCCCACAGCTATGTTACAGTAGTTATGTTAGTTCCTGTCAATGTGTATTGTTTGGTTGTCATGTTATATTTATTTGTAGTTACTATGGCCCTCAGCTATGTTACAGTAGTTATGTTAGTTCCTGTCAATGTGTATTGTTTGGTTGTCATGTTATATTTATTTGTAGTTACTATGGCCCTCAGCTATGTTACAGTAGTTATGTTAGTTCCTGTCAATGTGTATTGTTTGGTTGTCATGTTATATTTATTTGTAGTTACTATGGCCCTCAGCTATGTTACAGTAGTTATGTTAGTTCCTGTCAATGTGTATTGTTTGGTTGTCGTGTTATATTTATTTGTAGTTACTATGGTCCACAGCTATGTTACAATAGTTATGTTAGTTCCTGTCAGTGTGTATTGTTTGGTTGTCATGTTATATTTATTTGTAGTTACTATGGCCCACAGCTATGTTACAGTAGTTATGTTAGTTCCTGTCAATGTGTATTGTTTGGTTGTCGTGTTATATTTATTTGTAGTTACTATGGCCTACAGCTATATTACAATAGTTATGTTAGTTCCTGTCAATGTGTATTGTTTGGTTGTCATGTTATATTTATTTGTAGTTTCTATGGCCCACAGCTATGTTACAGTAGTTATGTTAGTTCCTGTCAATGTGTATTGTTTGGTTGTCATGTTATATTTATTTGTAGTTACTATGGCCTACTGCTATGTTACAATAGTTATGTTAGTTCCTGTCAATGTGTATTGTTTGGTTGTCATGTTACAGAGGGGGCAAGGAGAAAAGAGAGTGTTTATGGGCGATTCAATTCTGAGAAAAACAGAGAAGACTATATGCGAGGGGAAGGACGTTGTTGTATGTCTACCGGGGGCTAGGATAGAGCATGTGACCGAAAGGGTAGAGAAGGTATTGGGGCATGGCAAGGGAGGGTCTATACTAGTACACGTTGGGACAAACAATGCAGACAAGGAGGGAACAACTGGTATAGTTCAGAAGTACAGACATCTAGTGAGGAAGCTAAAGAAGACAAGAGTGGAACAGGTTATTCTCTCAGGAATTTTGCCAGTAATGCGAGGAAGGGGGGCAAGATACAGAAACTGTAAGAGGATGGCGATCAACGCACTAGTTGAGCAGATGTGTGAGGAAGAGGGCGTGGGATTCATAGATTTATGGGGGTACTTTGTTGGGAGAGAAGATATGTACATGAGAGATGGCCTCCATCTAAGTGGAAAGGGGGCAGCAGTATCCTCAGAGAATCTGCTGCGATCTGTTGACAGTGGGACAGGTTGCATCTATTTAAACTAAATTCGCAGGGGGGACTCGCAGAGAAGCCTGAAACTGGAGGCATAGATAAAGACAGCAAAAATAATTCCAGCAAAGAACAGTCTGGAAAACTGTTCTGAAGCTGGATATAAATGTGTTTGTTTAAATGCAAGGAGTATAGTAAACAAAAGAAATGAACTAAACATTATGGTAGAAGATATTGACCCTCACATAATAGGTATAACCGAATCATGGGCAACCACCGATATATCAGATGCCGAATTGGGACTGACAGGATATGTAATGTTTAGGAAAGATAGAATAGGAAGAAGGGGAGGTGGAGTTATTTTATATATTAAAGAATCTATCCAGGCTTATGAAATAAAATTAGACAGAGAAGCAGATTGCGAAGAAGCTGTTTGGTGTAACATAGTTACAGGAAACTCAACGTTAACAGTTGGATTAGTTTATCGAAGTCCAAACATAAGCATAGAAGAGAATGAAAAAATACAAAACGCTATAAGGGAAGTGAGCAAACGGGACTGTGTTATTATGGGGGATTTAACCATGGGCATATAAAATGGAAATCTCTACAGAGTATGGGTAGTGAGGACCACAAGTTTTTAGTTTTAGTACAAGATAGTTTCCTTTCTCAACATGTGCTAGAACCAACCAGGGGAGAGAATGTGTTAGACTTAGTTTTGTCCTCACAGAATGAATTAGTTGACAATGTTAAATTATGTGAGCCTCTGGGAAGTAGTGATCACAACCAGATACATTTTACCATCAAAGTAAAATCAGAAAGAAATAATAAAAAGCAGTTCAGGAGAAATTTCCACAAAGGAAGATATAAGGAAATGAGGAAATATTTAGCAAAGATAGACTGGAATAATACACTGAAGAATAAGACAGCAACAGAATGCTGGAATATCTTAAAGAATGAAATAGAGTGCATCGTAGATAAATTTGTTCCCTTCAAAAACAAGCAAGGAAACGGACCAGAAAGAAATACTCTATCTAAAGAAGCCATTAGAAAATTAAGTATAAACAAATGATGTGGGAAGTCATATGACGCACTGGCAATGACTAAGACTAAGCAACATTTATGTAAAGAAGCACTAAAACCAAGCTAGAGCTGAAATTAGAAATTCAAAGAGAAGCAGGAACATAAATTAGCTTGTAATATAAAACATGACAGCAAGAGTTTTTATGCGACGCTCGCAAACACAGAAAGTTCAGGATAAGGTCGGTCCTCTAGAAGATAGTGCTGGAAATAATATCAGAAGGATTCTTAATGGCAGAAGACCTAAATGAGTATTTTAGTTCAGTGTTTACCAGAGAAGACACTAGTTCACTGCCAGTACCAGAGGCTAAGTTCAAGGGGGCAGAATCAGACTATTTAAGACAGTTAATTGTAACACCAGAAATGGTAGCTAAGAAAATTAGGGCTATGAAGGAAAATAAATAACCTGGAGTGGATGGTATTCCACCCAAACCACTAGTGGAAATTGTAGAACAAATTAGCATACCGCTTGCAACAGTTTTCAACTTGTCATTAGAAGAGGGAGTGGTTCCTTTAGAATGGAAAGAAGCAAACATTATACCGTTATTTAAAAAGGTTCGAGAAACAAGTCAAATAATTATAGCCAGTTAGTTTAACATCGGTGATTTGTAAATTATTAGAAAGACTAATTAAAGATCACATGGTGGATTTTCTTGTTAAACATAACTTGATAAACCCATCTCAACATGGGTTTCTAAAAGCGAGGTCATGCTTAACAAATATGTTATGTTTTTTGGAAGATATCACTAAGGGTAGGATGGATGGATCACCTAGCAGGATATCATCTACGGGATTTTCAAAAAAGCTCGGCTAAAGTGCCACATCAGAGATTACTGCTTAAACTAAAAGCCCATGGCATAGGAAATGGTATAATTAACTGGATAGAAAATGGCTGATTGACAGAAGACAACGGGTAGTTGTTGATGGGGAGGCTTCAAACTGGAAATAAGTTTTGAGTGGGGTTCCACAGGGATCAGTACTGGGACCTATATTATTCTTAATATATATAAACGATTTGACGATGATATAGCTAGCAAGGTGTTGAAATTTGCAGATGATACAAAAGTGTTTAGAAGGATTAAAAGTGATGGGGATAGACAGCATTTACAAGATGATCTTGACAGGTTGATCAAATGGTCTGAAAAGCGGCAAATGTTGTTCAATTTTGGGAAATGTAAATGCCTTCACACAGGACATGGGAACGAATATGTAGAATATACAATGGGGGGGAACTGTACTAAGTACTACTGTAAAAGAAAAAGACTTAGGGCTGACAATTAGTGCTGACATGAAGGTTTCAGAGCAGTGTGGAATTGCAGCTTCAAAAGGAAATCAAATCCTTGGATTGATTATGCGAAATATAGCATATAAAGAAAAAGAACTAATAATACCGCTGTACAAAACAATAGTTAGGCCTCATTTAGAATATTGTATACAAGCGTGGAGGCCATACCGCAAGAAGGACATACATATGCTAGAAACTAAAATGATACCAAAACTGAGGGATCTTAGTTATGAAAAAGCCTAAAAGAATGTGGTTTAACAACACTAGAGACCAGGAGATTGAGAGGAGATCAGATAGAAGTGTTTAAAATATTGAATGGTTATAAAAATATTGATAGAAATATGTTTTTTTCAGTAAGAAAGATAGAAAGACTAGAGGACATGAAGTTACATTAGTAAAGGAGCAGTGTAGATTAGACGTGAGAAAGTTCTCATTTTCACAAAGGACTGTGAATGAATGGAACAGATTATCTGATGATTGTGTGGGTGCTAGTAGTGTGAATATGTTTAAAAATAAAATCGACACATACCTCAGAAGGGCTGGATATATGTAGATAAAAGGGTTGGACTCTCGATAAGCCAAAGGGCTTCCTTGTCCACCTGCCATCTAGAGTTAATTCTCTGGATGGCAATCTTGTTAAATCTATATTTATTTGTAGTTACTATGGCCCACAGCTATGTTACAGTAGTTATGTTAGTTCCTGTCAATCTGTATTGTTTGGTTGTCTTGTTATATTTATTTGTAGTTACTATGGCCTACAACTATGTTACAGTAGTTATGTTAGTTCCTGTCAATCTGTATTGTTTGGTTGTCTTGTTATATTTATTTGTAGTTACTATGGCCCACAGCTATGTTACAATAGTTATGTTAGTTCCTGTCAATCTGTATTGTTTGGTTGTCTTGTTATATTTATTTGTAGTTACTATGGCCCACAGCTATGTTACAATAGTTATGTTAGTTCCTGTCGATGTGTATTGTTTGGTTGTCATGTTATATTTATTTGTAGTTACCTTATTTGCTTTATGTTACAGTAGTTATGTTAGTTCCTGTCAGTGTGTATTGTTTGGTTGTCGTGTTATATTTATTTGTAGTTACTATGGCCCACAGCTATGTTACAATAGTTATGTTAGTTCCTGTCAATGTGTATTGTTTGGTTGTCATGTTATATTTATTTGTAGTTACTATGGCCCACAGCTATGTTACAGTAGTTATGTTAGTTCCTGTCAATGTGTATTGTTTGGTTGTCGTGTTATATTTATTTGTAGTTACTATGGCCCACAGCTATGTTACAGTAGTTATGTTAGTTCCTGTCAATGTGTATTGTTTGGTTGTCATGTTATATTTATTTGTAGTTACTATGGCCCACAGCTATGTTACAGTAGTTATGTTAGTTCCTGTCAATGTGTATTGTTTGGTTGTCATGTTATATTTATTTGTAGTTACTATGGCCTACTGCTATGTTACAGTAGTTATGTTAGTTCCTGTCAATGTGTATTGTTTGGTTGTCATGTTATATTTATTTGTAGTTACTATGGCCTACTGCTATGTTACAGTAGTTATGTTAGTTCCTGTCAATGTGTATTGTTTGGTTGTCATGTTATATTTATTTGTAGTTACTATGGCCTACTGCTATGTTACAATAGTTATGTTAGTTCCTGTCAATGTGTATTGTTTGGTTGTCGTGTTATATTTATTTGTAGTTACTATGGCCTACTGCTATGTTACAATAGTTATGTTAGTTCCTGTCAATGTGTATTGTTTGGTTGTTGTGTTATATTTATTTGTAGTTACTATGGCCTACTACTATGTTACAGTAGTTATGTTAGTTCCTGTCAATGTGTATTGTTTGGTTGTCATGTTATATTTATTTGTAGTTACTATGGCCTACTGCTATGTTACAATAGTTATGTTAGTTCCTGTCAGTGTGTATTGTTTGGTTGTCATGTTATATTTATTTGTAGTTACTATGGCCTACTGCTATGTTACAATAGTTATGTTAGTTCCTGTCAGTGTGTATTGTTTGGTTGTCATGTTATATTTATTTGTAGTTACTATGGCCTACTGGTATGTTACAATAGTTATGTTAGTTCCTGTTAATGTGTATTGTTTGGTTGTCATGTTATATTTATTTGTAGTTACTATGGCCCACAGCTATGTTACAGTAGTTATGTTAGTTCCTGTCAATGTGTATTGTTTGGTTGTCGTGTTATATTTATTTGTAGTTACTATGGCCCACAGCTATGTTACAGTAGTTATGTTAGTTTCTGTCAATGTGTATTGTTTGGTTGTCATGGTATATTTATTTGTAGTTACTATGGCCTACTGCTATGTTACAATAGTTATGTTAGTTCCTGTCAATGTGTATTGTTTGGTTGTCATGTTATATTTATTTGTAGTTACTATGGCCCACAGCTATGTTACAGTAGTTATGTTAGTTCCTGTCAATGTGTATTGTTTGGTTGTCGTGTTATATTTATTTGTAGTTACTATGGCCCACAGCTATGTTACAATAGTTATGTTAGTTCCTGTCAATGTGTATTTTTTGGTTGTCATGTTATATGTATTTGTAGTTACTATGGCCCACAGCTATGTTACAATAGTTATGTTAGTTCCTGTCAATGTGTATTGTTTGGTTGTCATGTTATATTTATTTGTAGTTACTATGGCCCACAGCTATGTTACAATAGTTATGTTAGTTCCTGTCACCGTGTATTGTTTTGGTTGTCATGTTATATTTATTTTAGAAGTTACTATGGCCCACAGCCATGTTACAATAGTTATAAGTTAGTTCCTACTAATGTATTGTCGGTTGTCATGTTATATTTATTTTAGAAGCCATTTATGGTCTACAGCTATGTTACAATAGTTATGTTAGTTCCTGTCAATGTGTATTGTTTGGTTGTCGTTATATTTATTTTAGAAGTCACAATAGTTATGTTAGTTCCTGTCAATGTGTATTGTTTGGTTGTCGTGTTATATTTGTTTGTAGTTACTATGGCCCACAGCTATGTTACAATAGTTATGTTAGTTCCTGTCAATGTGTATTGTTTGGTTGTCGTGTTATATTTATTTGTAGTTATTATGGCCCACAGCTATGTTACAATAGTTATGTTAGTTCCTGTCAATGTGTATTGTTTGGCTGTCGTGTTATATTTATTTGTAGTTACTATGGCCCACAGCTATGTTACAGTAGTTATGTTAGTTCCTGTCAATGTGTATTGTTTGGTTGTCATGTTATATTTATTTGTAGTTACTATGGCCCAAAACTATGTTACAATAATTATGTTAGTTCCTGTCAATATGTATTGTTTGGTTGTCATGTTATATTTATTTGTAGTTACTATGGCCCACAGCTATGTTACAGTAGTTATGTTAGTTCCTGTCAATATGTATTGTTTGGTTGTCATGTTATATTTATTTGTAGTTACTATGGCCCACAGCTATGTTACAATAGTTATGTTAGTTCCTGTCAATCTGTATTGTTTGGTTGTCGTGTTATATTTATTTGTAGTTACTATGGCCCACAGCTATGTTACAATAGTTATGTTAGTTCCTGTCGATGTGTATTGTTTGGTTGTCATGTTATATTTATTTGTAGTTACTACGGCCCACAGCTATGTTACAGTAGTTATGTTAGTTCCTGTCGATGCGTATTGTTTGGTTGTCATGTTATATTTATTTGTAGTTACTACGGCCCACAGCTATGTTACAATAGTTATGTTAGTTCCTGTCGATGCGTATTGTTTGGTTGTCAT
>CM034537.1:4451094-4468627 GCA_020002185.1 Paraescarpia echinospica | reverse complement strand
TCATCAAAAATGTGTGCTCCATGAATGCAAAGATCAGACATATACTGACTGTCATAACTTGGTATTCAAATGTTTATTTTAGTTCTAGCAACATATGTTTGGACTTTGGTGTCTTTGTATGAAGGCCATTTATTAATTTTTTTGTTTCTGTTTATTTTAAGGAACTTTTTGTCTATGATAACAATCTCTTAGCTAGTAATCACACATATTTATTATAAATTCATTGAGTTGATACAAGTTCTTTTCTAAATCAATGCTTTATTTTATAATTACTTGTATATTAAATAATTTCATCACACCATATATCCATAAAAATGCACAATCAGAGGCATCGTTACAATACAAAAAATCACTGTTATATGTATCCAGCCTTCTGAAGTATAAGTTGATTTTGTTTTTAATTATATTTACATATTCACATTTTCTGATAGATCTAATCTACAGTGTTCCTTCTATACTGTAACTTCATGTTGTACACAGTCCTGTAGCCTTTCTATCTTTTTTAACTGAGAAATTTTGTTTTCATAACCATTCAGTATTCAAAAAAACTTCTGTCTAATCTCCACTTAATCTCCTGGTCTTTAATGTTGTCAAACCACATTGTTTTAGGCATGTTTTGTAAATAATATCTCTGTTCTGGAATAATTTTAGTCACTCTCCTGTGTACTCTTCTAGCATATCTATGTCCTTCTTGCGATATGGCCTCCACGCTTGTAAACAGTATTCTAAATGAGGCCTAACTACTGCTTTATACAGAGTTCTGTATAAATTAGGTCACTTTCCATATACGTTATATTTCTCCTAATTAAACCAAGAAATCTACCTGCTTAGTAATGTCTTCCAAAACACGTAATATCTGTTAAGTATGATGTCGCGGTTTGGAACCCATGTTGAGATAGGTTTATCAATTTAAAAATTATAATTATTGCTTAACAATTTATGCTAAAATTTGTTGTAAGGACTCAAGATTGAAGAAAGGCATGTTGACATAAACTGGACAACTCTGAAATCCCCGGTCTTGCATGCAATGTTGTATTTATGTAAATATAAAGAACATCGAATATAAAGAACAGTTTGACCAAGTCCTAACATGTTCCTTTACTTCCTTATACTTGTAGTGAGAATCTAAGTAGAGCTAGATTTAGTATTAAACAAAATAATGACATTTGTAGCACACAAATATAAGTTATAAATGAACAATGTCTGATGAAAATGGACTGAAGGGATGTATATTGAATATCTATGACAGTTAGATTCATCACCAGCCAGATAATTGAAAGTAATGAGGACTGTTCAATTTTCTCAGTAACCATTTTGCTTTGTGGTAAGTGAGATGATTAATAGGATTCTGGTAAGGATCATGTTAATAATAAATATTTAGTACTTTTTACCAAGTTGACCTAGGAACTTGAATATATAATGTTATGATAATTTTTCTTTAAACCGGCTTTTATATATGAAAAGAACGCTTTATAAGTTTGGTATAATAATAATGATAATAACATGTCATTTGTTAATGCTGGCACCAGCAGTGCTGGATTTAGGATTGTGGAAGCCCCTGGGCTGTGGTTAACCAGGGTCCAGGGATCCTATTACAATAGTTCTCACTCCGTCCTGCCTATACTACAACATGAACTCCAAAGCACAACACAACGTTTATCATTTAAGACACAAAACCTGTATGAAATAGCAGTTTTATTTGAGAGTTTATGTCTGCAGCTACAGAAGTGACACACAACAGAAACATATCAGATTCTGTGTTAATATAGTGCTAGGTAGGACTCCTAGGACTTGTCATGGATGTGCGAAGCGTATTCTTGATGTGCATCAATTTTGAAAACAAACGCACACTACATGCAATTGGTGATCACCAACACTAGATTATGGAGTGCAGTAGCTAAAGCATTGGACTGTCAATCGAAAGAACCCGGGTTCGAATCCTGTTCTGCTGTGTTGAACCTTGGGTAGGTTAATTCACCCTACGACAATGCCGATGCCAATGGAAAACACGAGAGATCCAGGAATATATTTTTTAATGCTGCAACTGTTGGTGGGTTTAACTTTAACTACCTGTCTAAGGCTAAGCATGCCAGTCATACTTATAACATCATTACTAAAAAAAGTACAGGTAAGTTCTTATATAGCGCAGTATCCACTGCTCAAAACTTTACTCCCTGGCAGACCTGTTCAATCGAACACCATCTCGACCTCTCAGGTAAGCATTCAGCCACGCTGCAATTAATGAGCGAAGACTATTCGTACACAAATATATATAGCCAGGTACTCATTCATACAGCTGAGTGAACTGGTGCAATGTATAGTGAATGAACTTGCCCAAGGTTCGACACCGGCGCACAGGATTCGAACCCGGGTTCTCTCTGTTGAGAGTCCGAAGCTCTAGTCACTGCACCACGGCGCTTTATTTAAGCGTTTACTGCAGTCTAGTCAGTCAATCTGTATGTATACGTTGATATACACGAAAATGAGAGATGGTTAAGTTCCATGATGATATTATTATAATTATGGCTTCAATAGGCTATGCCTATGCTTTTGCAGGTTGTGGCCATTTTTGCTATGGTTATATAAATATGCAATTTTAGCAAAATTTGGAAGAAATTATTGCATAGGAGATACACTTACAGATTAATTAACTATTATGTAATCGATTGATCAATTTAAGTGATTTACTAAAAGTAGAAGAGTTGTTTTTAATAAGATATTTATGATATTTGACCACCACTGCAAATAATTGCTATTCATCATATTACATGTTTAGGAACACCTTTTTGGGAAAGTGCAATGCAATAAATGTGTAAACTTTAAAATACTTTCCTGGCATGATTATTACAAATAATTGCATGCATTTATTTAATTTCAGGCTCATTTTGAACAGGACCAGTTTGAAGCATCGTGTTGACGGAAAATGCAAACTGAAGCCAAATGCAGTGCCAACAATCTTCAGTCATCAACCAGCACCAAAGAGGCACAAACTCCTCAGATATCATCCTGCTGCTGCTGCTGCCGCCCAAACTCCCTGTTTGTCTTTGTTAGATCATCCATATTGTGCAGGTCCTCAGACAACTCCGTCAAAGGTGGATGACAGAAGTGAAAGTAAGTGGTTGTTGAGAATACATTGTCAGTTGTGCCAATAAGTCCTGCTCATGCTTGTCACAAAAAGTGACAAAAGGGCATTGCAAAAAAATCAAATTCTCCATTGTGATATGTTATAAACCATAAGTTTAAGTAGTAATCAAATGTGTATTTTTGCACCACTGAAACGTTTGCCATTCATGTTAGACACAGACACGCATATGCACACGCACACACACGCACACACACACGCACACGCACACACACACACACACACACACACACACACACACACACACACACACAAAGCTTCAATTTCTTCTGAGCTACCAAACAATTTCCATAAGATAATTGAGATAATTGACCCTGAAATATAGCACAACAACAATGACCACAGCATGTTGTTCATACTGTGCATAGTCAAAAGCCATTTCTCAAACATTACTTGGAATACAGACTACTGAGTCATTCATATAATGGTTGTGGGATATACTAATTTGTTAACAATTCTTTGATGTGATGTAGAATCAAGTCTATTCAGATCATGTTTCAATAAGTACCTTTTTCAGAGATAATTAGCAATCACTACTGGTATTGCATAACATTTTATGATATTGTAGGTGACACGAGTAGCACTACTAGTGACAGTCCAAAACCTACTAGCAGCAAGACATGCCCTGATGACATATCGCCACCATCTGAAAGAAGCCATGAGCTGAAAGAAGCCATGAGCTAGGTGGTGTAACAACTCGGTGGAAACAAATTGTTAGCTATCATTATACTAGGAACTCTATCAATGGGACTGCCCTGAAAGCTATGGCCATAGATATCATCAAGCGTGCAGCAGTTATAGGATTACATAGGATTATAGTTGCTGTGACTAGTGACATGGGTTCTGCAAACAGAAGCATGTGGAAGAGTGTTGGTGTTATTTGCGGTAAACCTAGTCGCACAGTTAATAAGGTATAACATCCGTGTGTTCCATCCAGGGAGTTGTACTTTATTGCTGATGTCCCGCATGTCATCAAAAACTTGAAAGCAGCCCTTGTCAGTGGTCAGATTATCACTCTTCATGACTATGTTGTTGAAAGCAACAACTTGTGCAGCTCAGAGGTGAGCATTGCTCCAGTTAAGGCTTTAACACAAAGTCAGGATGATCAGCAGTTGAAGATTACCTCAAAACTAACAAGTGCTGGTCTAAATCCTTCCCACTTTGATAAAATGAAAGTGTCGCACGCCCTTAATATATTTAGTGAATCGGTGTCAGCAGGAATTCGTTTTCTAGTAGAATCGAACCAGGCAGCTACAAAGTCAGCTGACCTTGTAACTGCTGGTTCATTGAACTGGTCAATAAATGGTTTGACCTTATGTGCAGTCAACACCCTGCAATGGCTCTAAGCAATATTAATCCATCAGAGCATGCCAGTGCTATATAATTTCTCAAATCTATCACCAAGTTTTTACTGGAATACAAATTGGTAATAAGTGGAAACCTGTTCAAGCAGGTGCTATTCTATCAACACAGTCTATCACAGACATTAAGAATGCATTACTTGACAAGGGCCACAGTTATCTGTTAGATTTACCCAGGATTGTCTACAAAATCTGTTCAGCTGTGTACGCCTAAAAAACCCTGTTCCCTCTCCAGTCGAATTCAATTACGCATTGAAAATATTGACTGTTGCCCTGTTCCTGAAAACATCTACTACTGGAAATTATGAGAATGAGGAAGGAGAGTTTGTGGTAGAATTTCTTGATCAGCAGCAGGTCTCACCTAAGCTAGCAGAGTCAGACTTACAGTTACAGCCAATGATCTTTTCTGAAGCGAAATCTGTGAAGGAACTTGGTAGTGCAGAAGAGAACAGCTTGTACTACCTAGCTGGATACTGTGTATCAAAGATTCAGAAGCATGACAAAGTTTGTGACAATTACATCTCCAGTGTTGCTAGTTCCTCTGTTACAACTGTTGATGCTGCCAAACTAACTCAGTTTAAAGAGAATAAGGGTGGCAGCCTTACCCATCCAACAAAACAAGCATTTCAGGTCTTGTTGGCATGTGAAATGGTGTTTCGTCAACAGGATGAAAAATATCGCAAAGAAATGCAAAGGCATTCTTGGTGAATGTTTTTCAATTAGCAACTACAGAAGTCCAACTCCCACTTTGTTATACTATCAAACATAAGCTGATTGGGCGATATACTGTTGTTCGGCTGCATATATTTTCCAAGAAAGAATGCAAATTCAGTGCATAAATCTGGTAGTGAACTCGGCAGTAAGAGTATGGCAATGAGACAGCTGGTGAAACATATTAAATAAAAATGTGACACATTGCATCTATTTGTACTGTAAGGTTCATTTGTAGTTGTAGTTGTTTTAGTTGTAGTAGTTGTTGTAGTTATTGTAGTAGTTGTTGTAGTTGTTGTAGTTGTAGTAGTTGTAGTAATTGTAGTAGTTGTTGTAGTTGTTCTAGTTGTGGTTGTTGTAGTTGTTGTTGTTGTAGTTGTAGTAGTTGTTGTAGTTGTTGTAGTTGTTGTAGTTATTGTAGTTGTTGTAGTTGTAGTAGTTGTTGTAGTTGTATTTGTTGTAGTTGTTGTTGTAGTTGTTGTAGTTGTTGTAGTTGCTGTAGTTGTAGTTGTTGTAGTAGTTGTTGTAGTTGTAGTTGTTGTAGTTGTTGTAGTTGTTGTAGTTGCTGTAGTTGTAGTTGTTGTAGTTGTAATAGTTGTTGTAGTTGCAGTTGTTGTAGTTGTTTTAGTTGTATTAGTTGTTGTAGTTGTAGTTGTTGTAGTTGTAGTAGTTGTAGTAGTTGTTGTAGTTGTTGTAGTTGTAGTTGTTGTAGTAGTTGTTGTAGTTGTTGTAGTTGTTGTAGTTGTTGTAGTTGTAGATGTTGTTGTAGTTGTTGTAGTAGTTGTTGTAGTTGTAGTTGTTGTAGTTGTTGTTGTAGTTGTAGTAGTTGTTGTTGTAGTTGCTGTAGTTGTTGTAGTAGTTGTTGTAGTTGTAGTTGTTGTAGTTGTAGTTGTTGTAGTTGTAGTAGTAGTTGTTGTAGTTGTATTTGTTGTAGTTGTTGTAGTTGTTGGCACCATGCTAAATGCCAAAATTTCACCTTGTTAAACTTAAGTCAGTTAGATGTGAAGTTATGCAAGGTTGAATTGACTGAGGTTACGTGTAATGTTGCAGTCAAGTTTCTGGAATCTTCAGGGTACTAAATTACCCGTGGTACACATTGTATTTTCCAAGATGTTACAATAACAAGAAAGAATGCAATTTCACTGCATAAATCTGGTAATGAACTTGGCAGTACAAGTATGGCAATGAGACAGATGGCGAAGCATTAAATAGAAATGTGACATGTTGCATCTGTTTGCACTGTAAGATTAATTTTGTCATTATGGCATTGTGGGCATTCAGACACATTGCTAAATGCCAACATGTTACCTTGTCAAGAGTGTTACTTTGTAAGTCAATTACATGTGAAGTTATGTGTGATTGAAATGACTCAGAGGTCAGGTTTAACATTGCAATCAAGTCTCTGAAATATTCAGGGTACTATATTACCTGTTGTATGCATTGTATTCTCAAACATGTTAAGAATTGCAAAAATGCCAATACACTGCCTAAATCTGGTAATGAACTTGGCAGTAAGATGTGTAAGATTCATGTTTGCATTTTGGAGTTCAGACACATTGCTAAATGCCAACAGTTCACCTTGTTAAAAGTGTTACTTTGTAAGTCAATTACATGTGAAGATGTGTATGTGCAGCGTTGAGAATAAAGGTATTCGATTTTGCAAATATGTGTTAAATGTGTACAAATATGTGTTAAATGTGTACAAATATGTGTTAAATGTGTACATGCTACAGTGGATTCTGGATACGTCGAACCCGTGGCAATACTTCTAGTTATCAGAAACTCCACTAATCAAGATCTATGTTTTATCGCCTTATATGACTGGGACTGAAGAGAAAGATGAACATAAGCAAGAGTCAACTAAATGATAGTGTCAGTTATCTCAAGTGCACTGTATATTGAAACAAGGCCCCACAGAAATACAGTCATGCTGAGTACTTCTACTGAATATTAATATGTTGCCTATTGGTCTGTATAATAATAACCAATACCATAACAATGTCCTAGGTTCATGTTCATTTAACAGAGGAGCAAACTTTCTCAATATTTACGTAATGTTCACAAAGACACATCATCCCATTAACAAGTTGTAAGGTTTATACACCAACTCTCCACCCCTTTAAAGTGATGCACAACATATTCTTTAAATATTTAAACATATATTATTATATTATATTGTTATATTAAGAAATATATTTACTTCTAATTTTAATGTATGACATGTAGACCCTTTTAATATATATGTATTATATATATATATATATATATATATATACAGTAATACACAATTTTATTTTCATGCATTGTGCATATACAAATTATATTAATTATATTCATGACCGGGAAACTTGTACCAGGTCAAAAACTGTGTCCCTGAAATCTCACCATTCCTGACTCTTATTAGTGATCATATTTATTGTTAAAATGACCTAAAATATTAGGATGCACGATTTATGCTCCCACTACACCAGTATATAAATAAATACCCATTAAACTGCTATATTATATATAATAGAGAATAGGTATGAAAATATTTCATAAAAGTAGCATAACTAATATTAATCAGTCATCCATACATGCATAGACATGTGTGTAATAATAATTAGAAATAAAATGTGATGTATATGTAACGTTATCAGCTGGCACTGCTGAATAGTTAGATGTAATGCGTGTTTGAGCGGGTCAACCTCACAAGAGTTAACCCTAGTTTGGTAAATGTAACCACAGCCCCGCGACAGTGTCACATAAGCATGTGTGTCGGACTGTCGGTGCGGTGTCAACCGATGGTTCTCTGCTATATTTTTATTTCCGCCAACCCCCAAATGCCCAAACATTATCAAATTTGTTGTCTGAACAAAAAGGTTTCACTGGGCGTGCCGGGCGTGTCATGTGTAACGCAAGTTGATTAAGCTACCAGGCCCGCTGACTGGGGAAGGGGGGGGGTGCGATGGGTGCGAACGAAACCCCCGCTGGGGCAAAACATAAAATAGTTGTGCTTGGTTTTAAATCAGGACGTAAAACAATTTGAACGATGTCCAACACTACCCCTCCTCGACCGTTACAAATCTCCAACACTACCCTCGTCGAGGCTCCAGCTCAAATGTAATAGATATTTGTGGGAATGTGAAATCTCAAGCAGAAAAACACTCCACCAAATCAACCACGCTACGGGCCCAATTACCCCTGGCATTTATCCGCGTTTCGATAAGTCGATATGCAGCAACGTGGAACGACCAGGTAGGAATGAAGCACGGGTCGCCGCACACTGTCCGCCACGACGGTAAGTATTCGTTAACTCGCTATCTAATCTAATCTAATCTAATCTAATCTAATCATCTAATCGCGTCACTGCCGTTCGACGAGGAACAAGTGCAAGCCGAGACAACACGTGCCTGTTGTCGGCTCAGATCTAGTGCATAGTAGGCCTCGCTGGCACAATTATGGAAATGAAATGCGGGGTAAGTGGTTCAGTAACGCGTTGATAATTGATGTCCGATATTGAACACTAAACAAATGTAAATCCAGTGGATGACACCGTCGCAGGTGTGCATGACAGCATCAATTCCCCGCTCCACTCCGAGTGCTTCGGGGGAGGAGGGGAGTAACCTGCAACACACGTACGTACATCGATTGGCTGAACAACTCACCTTCTACCATGCCCTCCGAAGATGTGTTCAGCCTTGGCGTCAGACACCAGCACATTGTCTTTGTAGGAGAACTGACAAAAGAGGTCGTCTGCCCGGAGACTCAGTCCTATGATCCTTACGACGGGCCGCTCAGCGTTCCGGTGATCGTAGAACGCGGAAAAGACGTCAGTGACATCGCTGTCTGGATCCACCGGCTGGAAGGTGAACGTCTCTCGCGTGCGGGCACGCGGGGAGAGTCCGGGACAGTGGAAGGTCCCCGGTACCGGCTTCAGCGGACGACGAGGTTTTACGTTCTCAGTCGACGGGGGTTGGTCTGTTTGTGCCGTTACTACCACGGCTGCGGTGTACTGTGCCGCCCGGGGGGAGAGGAATTCGCGGTAGACGCCGACGAAGAAGGCGAAGTACAAGACGGCGGCGAACAGTAGCACTATCGAGGTGATCTTACTGAGGCGGAAGCGCCAGTAGATGCGCATGGCGACGTCCTGTTGTTCGGGCAGAGAGACCGGGCACCTGCAGGGAACAGTCAAGTCCGTCTCACATGTGTCTCACGCTCACTGTGTCGGCATTGTTGCGGCTGCAACGAAACAAGCATGTCGTTGTTACCGGCGGTAGCTGTTATATTATCCACGTCATCTGTGTGTGCCTACCAGCAAACATACAACGTACCATTGGCACCACAACAACGACATATATTTTCTAACTTGATTACAACTCGATGTGCACTTCACGAGAAATATGGGTTTACTCACGAATAGTGACACAGCGCCGCGTACGTCAAATGCAGGGCGCGTGTACACTGATATGTACAGTATTGAATACTGCAGATCGAGCGATTGTCGCGATTCCCCGGTGCTCCTCTTCCCACGTGCTCCTAGTTCAGCGTGTGTCAGCGTGCAACCAAAGCAAGCCGTCCGATGCTCCAAGGAAAGTGGGACAGTGACAAATTGCTCAAGCAAATAAACAACGCGTTGACAAATGGCGTCTTGTCTGGGTTTAGTTGGGTCGTTTCGCTTCGGTTAACCGTAACACAGCCTATGGCACGCATTATGACGGTCGCTCATCAATAAACCATGCATGTGTGTGGGTACGCACAATTATCATATGATATCGCCGCCTATGAACTCTATTGAAATATATCAGGTACACCAACACCGTTGAGCTACTTCTCTGCAGATGGACGATAAGAATAATATATTTTATTTGGTATAGCGCCACATCCAGTATTGTTCGTGGCACTTCACAACATATTAAAATACATAAAAATGGTAGAATTGCAATAAATATGTGAATGTATATTAATTTAAAATAAATATTAGTGGTAAAGAATAAAACAAATAAATACATACGTATTGAATAATGTCGAATTTCTAAATAAAGAAGTAAATAAATAGCATATATTAATCAAAATTAAATAATATTAATAATAATCAATCTAGCACAATAACTATATAAACATATTTTCTTCTTCTTCCCCTTGCTTCCTGGCGGGGTGGGGTCCACGTCACTTGGTAGCTTCTTCTACTTTTCTTATCAGTTCTTTCCACCTCTTTCTATATAAACATGATACTAATAAATATATATATATATGTATGATTAATAATAATAATAAATAATTTAGTAAAACATTTGATATAAAATAGTTTACGTGAGGAATAATCATTATACGAATACGATAACTAATTAAAATTGGTTTTAATAGAGGGCAGTGTTCATCTAGAATGACACTAATATGAAACACAAAAGAAATGTGTCTTCAGACGACATTTGAAGCTGGCGAGATTGTCACAAGTTTTAACAACACTTGGTAAAGTGTTCCATAGGGACGCAGCAGCTACAGCGAACGAGCCGTCCCCAGCCTTGATACGAGTGCGCTTCACTCCCAACATGTTACTGCTCGCAGAGCGCAGTTCTCTTGCCGGTTGATATGGGTGCACGAGTATACACAGGTACACGGGCGCGTCACTGTGCATGGCTTTGTACGTGAGTACCAGTATCTTGTAATCCACTCTGCGCGCAACAGGCAGCCAAAGAAGTTCGAGTAACAGGGGCGTGGCGCTGTCACTACGTGGACGACGCAGGGTCAGTCTGGCAGCCGAGTTGTGTATTCGTTGCAGACGCGCGATGTTAACTGCAGACATGTCGTACAAGAGTGTGTTGCAGTAGTCAATCCGCGTTGTGATGATGTCATTGACTACGCGTTCCTTTGTTGGTTTGGGTAAAAAATGGCTAATCTGATTGATGTGGTGGAGGTAGAATGAGCATGCGCTGACAGTTTGCGACACTTGCTTTTTTATATCTAGGTGCGTGTCAATGAAGACACCGAGAAAGATTCAGGTCGAAATGTGAGTAGACCTGTAAGTCGTCAGCATAGTGGTGGAAGAATAGTCCATGGGCTCGAATAATGTCACCGATAGGTTGGACATATAATGAAAAGAGCAGTGGTCCAAGGACGGAGCCTTGCGGGACACCTGTCGTTAGAGTAGTAGTACTGGACGATTGGTCACCGATTACAATTTGCTGCGTCCGGTCTTGCAGGTACGATGTCATCCAGTCCAGTGCTTTTCCAACAAAGCCATAGCGCAAACGTAGACGCTTAATCAAGATGTCATGGTTGATAGTATCAATGTTTGATCAATCAATGTTTATTGTCCGTGGCTGTTTTGAAGGCACCTGTAACGTACAGTAGCGCGGTTTCGGTCGAATGTTTTTTTCGTTACGCCGACTGAAAGCACTCAACCATTTGCTCATCAGAAACATGCGTCATTATCCTAAGCGAGACCACTTTCTCAATTACTTTGGATGATTGTGTAAGGTTACTCACAGGTCGATAACTGCTCAGAATGTCTTTGTCGAGTGATGGTTTCTTCAAAAGCGGACGGACAATTGCATGCTTCAGCAACTTTGGCATGACTGCCTCGTCCAGCGAAGCATTTGTAATCCGTGTGATGACAGACACAATATTTGTGATATTATCTCTTAGCTCAATTGCAGGCAGAGGATCCAACGCGCACGTTTTGCCAGTAGTACCACAAATCGCTGTGTTATCTGTGTTCGTTGTTGGATCAAACGCATGGATACAGTCAGTGAGACAACGTCTTTCATCTGTTGGCCTATCGATGATGTTGAAACACTGCAGACCTCTCAGGAGCTTGTCAATCTTTTCACTAAAGAAACGTGCAAATTGTTCGCATCTTTGGGCCGACAAGTGGAATGCAGGGTGTTCCTGTATGCGGTGGCCATCCAGCGATCTCAGTAATCGAAACATGGTTTTGTTGTTTGCCTTCTCCAGGCGGTTTTTATAATAATCCGTTTTGCGTGCTGCTATCAAAGCAGTGCATACTTCACGAGCCGTGACATATAATTGCCGATGAATCTCCAGTTTAGTTCTTCTCCATACATTCTCCCGTTTCCGCTTCCTATCCTTGGCGTCGTCGATGTCAGAGTCGTACCAGGGATGTGGTGTCTCTTATTTTCACAATGCGTAACGGGGCATGTTTGTCAAGGCATTCAGTGAGACAGGTGTTGTACATCTTCACCAAATCCTCTGCTTGTCGATCATTCGCGTATGTATGCAATGTCATGTCAGCACATGCAGACTCGATGTCGTTTCGGAGTGCATCTGTTTCAATATTCCTGAAATTCCGCTTTGCAATCGTCTTAGGTTTTACTGCAGGCTTCAGTGCTCTTAGTGTGAGTTCAGTGAGACGGTGGTCAGACAGAGAGTCAGGATGCACAGTAACGGAAATAATGAAGTCGTCATCAGTTTGATTGATCACAAGATATGTCCAGTTTGGTGCGTTGGCGAATGTATATGTCGAGTTAGATTGAACGATTCACATAGAGTGCGAAGTGGTTCTGATTTGAGGGTATCGTCAAAATGAACATTGAAGTCACCAATGATGGCAGTAGGAACAACGGAGATGGGTGCCTCGATGAGTAGCTGCTCAAGTTCAGCGTAAACATTCGATATTGTTCCAGATGTCTTACTTAATGCAGGCGGGTGATAAGCGACCCAGATATTGTATTTCAACAAGAAAGGGTTGGTGAATTGCAGACAGAGAAGTTCGAAGGTTGTGAATGGCAGCTTTGGGAGGATCTTGGTGTTGAAGGTATTTCGATGAACTATGGCAACTCCGCCGCCACGACCAGAGGCACATGCTACATGATTGAATGTGTAGCCGGGAGGCGTCAGTTCAGCCACAATCGCTTCGTCTCCAGTTTGTTTTAGCCACGTTTCGGTGATGGCCAAAACATCCCAATCGTGTTTGATAATTTCCTCATTTATAGTCAGTGTCTTATTTTTCACAGATCTTGCATTGATCAATGCGATGTTGGTGTAACGATTCTTAAAATCCTTGTCATCAGTTTGACAAGACGATAGTTTCACTCGTGTAATTTTTGTGTTTTTGACACCGCGTTGGTGGTATGTGGGTGTAAAGCCGGGCCGACGTCCAATTACTGGACGTATTGTACGATGGCGATTGCGACCGGCTCTGCAACCTCGTGTGACCGCACAAATTCCATTGTCCTTAACGTGTCGAACAAAGGCTAAGGCAGTCTTCCGCCAGTGACACTCGCAATGTTATGGACCAATAGTTCCTGCCGAGTGTAGGTCATGGTTACAGGTGTGCCACCGGAATAAAAGTCGCAGAAATACACACACATATAAACCAATAACACGAACGAACACGTCCGTGCATTCAGGGTAATGTTATCAAAACGATGTTCAAATCTCACCAGTGTCGAAGTAATACAAATAAGTAAAATTCAATTTTAAACACAGGGCAAATAAATAGCTGCCACTGGGGCGCTTATCACATGATAATCAATGCCACTTTGCGATTGTTACCGTGTGTATCTGTGTGTGTGTGTGTGTGTGAGTGCGTGCGGGTGTGTGTGTGTGTGTGTGTGGATGTGTGTGACACGTTTCGGGGCGTCAAATTACATACATGTTCTCGTTCAGTATAATATTAATATGTACTAGTATATTCTAATTGCTAAATATCCCGTTTGGCACATTACTCCCCTATACATCGAGTTCGATCTAATTTCTTTAAAATACTGTCTTTGATTAGAAGTATATATGTCGCTTATGTTCTTTTAGGGATTATACAGTGTCAATTAACTCGGCTCAATTGCTAATAAGACGTGTTAAAACTTTGTTCTCACAACTATGGTATCTAGTTTCTGGAATCAACTAATTCTTACACGCACACCACGCACACATGCACACATATGTGCGCGCAAGCACACACGCACGCGCACAAACAGGCAATGTCTCTACTTTGTGGTTTAAAATCTTCTGATCTGTGTAACTATAGTAACGGATCAATCTAAGGGACAAAATATAATAACAAACATCCAATAAAACGTAACGGAATCTCCGTTTCTTCCCACAAAATGTGTTGTCTTTGTTGTGGATTACAATATCTAAATTGTGACAGTACTCTAGCCTGTGATAGTGTTGAAACGAGCTATCTCCACATCGAATTCTGACGCGATGAAAAATTCGGTCCGGATTTGTTAAGGAAACAAATTAACGAAATTTTTTTTCAGCGTATACCTGCATCAGTTGTAATCAATCAAAGTGAAATATAGTAGTTCGATGTAGCGGCGACACTATAACGTTTCTCGGCGCCGTTACTCACACTGCGCGAACATAACGCGCGGTGCAAGTTCCACAAAATCGATGCTGGTAACAAAGTGCGTCAAAAACGTTTGAATTGAAACATTGCCATGCCATAAAACATGTCTGTCGCCGGCTCATAGCCAGACAGCGAGGGCTGAACAGTGAGAGGAGGTGAAGGATGGAGTGAGAGATGGAAGGAGGGACGGAGGGAGTGGTTGAGAGAGGGAGTGAGTGAGAGAAGGAGAGAGAGCGACGAAGATAGAGAGGGAGGGAGGGAGGGAGGGAGGGAGGGAGGGAGGGAGGGAGAAAGATGGAGAACTTGTCACAAGATGATGTGGGGTCAAATTTGTCCTACGGAAAATAATGTATTCTCTTTTTGTACATGCCAAACTGTTTACTTTTTAATTGATCTCCAGTAACATTATTTCAGTAATAGTCACACACGGCGTGTTTGCATTAATTAAATTAATTTATATAAACGTATAATGCCACCATTTTTATCAAGATACCACACGTTGACAAATTTCATATACGTCGGAAAATTTGGATAACCTTTAAATAATGTCGGCTTTATTCGCTGCATAAAATACTAGTTTGTGAAGATAAACGGTAAACGGGCGCTGGAATGAAGTCATCAGTGTGCAGCTGTAGTGTTCCGTCGTTGGGTCAAGGCCTCGGCATGTCGTTTCCACATCTGCCTGTCTTGCGCTATCCTCTGCAAGATGGTGCCCTTCCAGTACTCGTTTAGTTCGTCTCTCAATCGTCTTGCCGGTCTTCCTCTATATTGTTTCCCTTCGTAATGTCTCCAGGTGGTGATATGCTATATCCATCGGTTATTTCGTAGTCTACTGATGTGCCCTGCTCAGGTCCACTTCAGTCTTCTGATTTGTTCTATCACGTCTACGACCTTTGTCTTCTCTCTTACCCAGATGTTTGTGTCTCTTCAAATAGGTTCCAAAGCTACCCTTGGCGAATGCTGTCCAGCCGGACGTGAACTAAATATATTCGTGCAATTTAACTACAAATGTTATTATTGTATTGACATGGAATCATACGTTCAGAGTAACACGAATGCAACGATGTCTGATAACGAGTGACACTTGTGTCATACAGAATATGGTGACACAGTTAGTCATCTAGTAAGTTCTTCCATCCATGCTGTGTAGGCCCTACTCGTGGTAAAGGTAAATTACCCCCAGATTAGAGTATTTCCTGTTGATACTGACGCTCAGAGGATTAGTTTAAAGGCTGTGAAGTTGTGATAACTTTCCTTTTTAATGTTTATTGATTTAAAAATAAAATTATTTCGTGGATACATGAGTGATTACAAGAGAATCGTGATGCAGCAGTAAACAACAGCCGCTATAGTGGTTCGCTGACGCCGCCGATTAGCTAATGGACCTAATAAGGACTGACAGGATATGTAATGTTTAGGAAAGATAGAATAGGAAGAAGGGGAGGTGGAGTTATTTTATATATTAAAGAATCTATCCAGGCTTATGAAATAAAATTAGACAGAGAAGCAGATTGCGAAGAAGCTGTTTGGTGTAACATAGTTACAGGAAACTCAACGTTAACGGTTGGATTAGTTTATCGAAGTCCAAACATAAGCATAGAAGAGAATGAAAAAATACAAAACGCTATAAGGGAAGTGAGCAAACGGGACTGTGTTATTATGGGGGATTTTAACCATGGGCATATAAAATGGAAATCTCTACAGAGTATGGGTAGTGAGGACCACAAGTTTTTAGTACAAGATAGTTTCCTTTCTCAACATGTGCTAGAACCAACCAGGGGAGAGAATGTGTTAGACTTAGTTTGTCCTCACAGAATGAATTAGTTGACAATGTTAAATTATGTGAGCCTCTGGGAAGTAGTGATCACAACCAGATACATTTTACCATTAAAGTAAAATCAGAAAGAAATAATAAAAAGCAGTTGAGGAGAAATTTCCACAAAGGAAGATATAAGGAAATGAGGAAATATTTAGCAAAGATAGACTGGAATAATACACTGAAGAATAAGACAGCAACAGAATGCTGGAATATCTTAAAGAATGAAATAGAGTGCATCGTAGATAAATTTGTTCCCTTCAAAAAACAAGGGAAACGGACCAGAAAGAAATACTTATCGAAAGAAGCCATTAGAAAAATTATGTATAAACAAATGATGTGGAAGGCTTATAGACGTACTGGCAATGGCGAAGACTACAACATTTATAAAGAAGCACTAAACCAAGCTACAGCTGAAATTAGAAATTCAAAGAGAAGCTATGAACATAAATTAGCTTGTAATATAAAACATGACAGCAAGAGTTTTTATGCGTATGTTCGAAGCAAACAGAAAGTTCAGGATAAGGTGGGTCCTCTAGAAGATAGTGCTGGAAATATAATATCAGAAGGATTCTTAATGGCTGAAGACCTAAATGAGTATTTTAGTTCAGTGTTTACCAGAGGCACTAGTTCACTGCCACCAGTACCAGAGGCTAAGTTCAGGGGCAGAATCAGACTATTTAAGACCAAGTTAATTGTAACCCCAAAGAGGCTGAGTAGCTAAGAAATTAGGGCTATGAAGGAAAATAATAAATCACCCACCTGGAGTGGATGGTATTCCACCCAAACTACTAGTGGAAATTGTAGAACAAATTAGTATACATACAGCAAGTTTTCAACTTGTCATTAGAAGTGGTTCCTTTAGAATGGGAAAGCAAACATTATACCGTTATTTAAAAAGGTTCGAGAAACAGTCAGAGAACTATAGACCAGTGAGTTTAACATCAGTGATTTGTAAATTATTAGAAAGAATAATTAAAGATCACATGGTGAATTTCTTGTTAAACATAACTTGATAAACCCATCTCAACATGGGTTTCTAAAAGCGAGTCATGCTTAACAAATATGTTATGTTTTTTGGAAGATATCACTAAGTGGGTAGATGATGGATCACCAGTAGATATCATCTACTTAGATTTTCAAAAAGCTTTCGACAAAGTGCCACATCAGAGATTACTGCTTAAACTGAAAGCCCATGGCATAGGAAATGG